>JBAMHX010000014.1:11384521-11395272 GCA_037177515.1 Pseudomugil tenellus | reverse complement strand
TATAATATAGTATAAAGGGAAATTCATATGGTTGGATAATTTACCAGGTTGTCCAGGTAATCCAGGTTCTCCATCTTTCCCAGGCATTCCAGGGTCACCTGGAATTCCCTGTATGCCCCTCTCTCCAGAGTCACCTGGGGGGCCTGATGGGGAAAAATAATGAAAATCAAACACACATGGGCATGCAGCTTTCTGATCAACTCTATGTCAACAGACAGAGCCACAGTTGCAATTAGTTGAAGTAATTCTCCACATGAAGAAGTTACTCTTCATGTGGCAAAGGCCAAGAGGACCTTTATACCTGTATTTCCAGCATCTCCCTTCTCTCCTTTCATGTGCTCCATTTCAGCAGCAGTCATGTTTCCAGGATAGCCCCGAATCCCCTGCTCTCCTCTTTCACCTTTAGGCCCAGGTTCTCCAATATCTCCTCTTGGTCCAGTAACTCCAGGATCACCTAAGAACAAAAGGTTTTAGTTGTGTCTTATAAATCTAAAAAAAAACCCAAGATTTAACATTTTGTCTGTCTCACCTCTCAACCCAGGAGATCCAGGAGTCCCTGGGGGTCCAGGAAATCCTGGTGTTCCTGGTGTTCCCATGACCCCCATTTCACCTTTAGCGCCTACAACACATTCACAGCCACACACAAAGAGTGAGACAAAAGTGAATAAAGTGGAGATTAAAATCTGGACAATAAAAAGGAATGTAGATGACTTCGTGTGGTTCCATGATTGCAGCCTGCTGGATCTTTTTGACAGATTCTCAAACAGCAGCAGCCAAAATAATGTGCAGTTATTCCACAGTCTGGGAACCACTGCTTCAAGTCCTACAGTAAGTGCGAAGGACCATTAAAAGATTGTGAATGAAAAATGTTTGTAGTTATATGGACATAACAGGGTAGCTATTTAAAAAGCAGTCTGACCATGAAGAGCTCTTAAGGTAAAGATCAAGATTTTAGAATGAATTTGTTTTCTATAATGCTTTGATGATAGTTCATAAACATTACCCCCAAGTTTATAAGACCGGGCTTATGTGAGGCTTCTAATTACACCAGTTTCTGTTCAATGTTAGGGATGGCTTTGTCCAGTGCAATTAATAAAGTTTCAGTTTTGTCTGAATTTAGCTTAAGTAGATGAGGAGAGCTCTTTGTGTTGCTCAGCCTTTGTTTAATCCCCATCTGGTGGTTCATTTGAAGCTCACTGGGTTTGAATGAGCAGTATTCTTGTAAATCACTGGCATAATGATTACAAGAGATATTAGTTAAAGGTTTATTATCTAACTTAATGAAAACATGTATAAAAAAAACCAAATTAGGTCCCAGAGTCCCAAGGAACTTCACATGGCAGATCTAAAAATTCAGATATTACCTTTATTAGTAAGCGCACTGAAGCTCATATTCAATAAGTATGAAGAGAACAAATTTAAAACAGCATCATGGATTTTAATAAGATGTCCTTTTCATATGTTGCAAGATGTATAAGAAGCTAATGAGCTATAGTTCACCTCTTAATTCGTGCAAGTAAACTAGAAGGATAGCTTAGGAACAGGTTAGATGGAGATGACTGCAAAAGTGATGAGAAGTTTGTTAGACAGTGTCTTTGATGGGGGTCTAGAAGAAATATATTTAGTTAGATGATTTTTCTCTGTGTTTTAATGCTTGATTTCAATGTCTCTGTCTTGGGCAATAACAACAGCTATGTGTGTGCAATTATGCACACAAACTGTGTGCATCACCTTTTGCAACATGTAAATATAGACACAACATCTATAACAAAATTTGCTTACAGGTTTAATAGATCGCTTTGCAGCTGCTTAACTAATATCTTTACTTTTTCTCCTCCCAACAAGTGCAAAATTCTGTGTCGATGGCTCATATTGGATATTCATTGTGAGAGCTGGGTATGTAATTTAGTACCTGATTGGATGTGCAGTTTTGCTCCTTTTAAAAGATGCAACCCTCAGACTGCACTATTAGTAAAATAGGTTTGTAAACATTTTTCACATAAGCATTGACCTTGCATACTTTTTTGTACATGCCAACCTTTTGTAGATCTGACTCGTTAGGTTTCCCGGTCGGTTGACTCACCTTGTTGTCCAATTGGTCCGTCTCTGCCTGGTTGGCCCGGTGGCCCTGCCAATCCTTTAGAACCTGGGATTCCAGGGAATCCAGGACTTCCTTTCTCACCTTGAGGTCCTGGCATGTCAAGACCAGGAGGACCAGGGTATCCCTTTTCTCCCTTTATACCTACACCACCTGTGCAAAACACAAGAACAATACTTTATATTTTCCACCAAGCTATCTCGGCTGAAACAAAAGATTAGCGGTATGTAATTTTTTAATTTCACTCAGTCTGTGTTCACCATGTGGTCCAGGCTCTCCACGTGGTCCTTGTGGTCCAGGAGCTCCAGGAGAGCCTTTTCCTGGAGGACCTGGTGGACCAACTTGTCCAGGAGGTCCTGGAGGCCCAATTTCACCTGTTTCAGAAAACAGAAAAATATCAAATAAAATTTTAAAAGCATAGGAAACTGAGACTCAGAGAATGCAAAGCTGCCAAGGTCACAGTTCCGCTTCATATTGTGAGGGGGAACCTCCGCCAAGGTGGTAGTGTTATCACCAGGGTTTATCTATCTCTCTGTCTGTTTGTGTACAACATTACTCAAAAGGTTATGGAAGGATTCTCATAAAACTTTAAGAATATATCCAGAATGGGAAGATTAAGTGATTAAAAGTGGGAGGTGATCAAGATCTCTGCCACAAAAAAAAAAAAAAAACACCAGACAGAAACGGCCTGTAGGAGATATCAGCTACAATAACATGAGTGGCTATCTCACAATGTTAAAGAATCCTTCAAAACATTCCTGGATCAATATGGTGGATCACCTCAGCTCACTAGATCACCAGACAGACAGACAAACGGATAAACACTGGCGATAACATAACCTCCTTGGCAGAGGTAATTCGCCTTTTTGATATTTTGTGATTTGGACCATTCCAGTAAAACTTCACTTCAGAGTCACTGTGTTTTTTTTTACAGTACCTTTAATACCCTGATGTCCAGGTGGTCCTGTCTGTCCTTCTCGTCCAGGAATGCCAGGAAATCCTGTGTTACCTTTTTGTCCTGGAAAACCAGTAATTCCTGGCTGGCCTTGTGAACCTTTTGGACCCGGGAGACCCCGTCCTGGTTCACCCTGCAAGGTTGAGAAATAAGCTCTAAAAGGCTTTAAAAAGCTTAAAGTGATTTCATGATGTTCAAATCTCCCAGATTACCATCTCAACAATGTAAGATTATATTGCTTTTTCTTAATTATTGCAACGACCAAGCTTTTGAGCTCATGAGCTGAGTGTGCTGTAAAGTCAGTACTGATTTCCCTACAAAATGCATGTCACATCTATGTCAAGGAAATCATATTGTATTCAGAAGAGCATCATGAATAACTCATTCCACCTCTAATGTGATGATTGCTGATTACCTGTTTTGTCTGTGTCTGATAATTAGATAAATGATTAAATGTTAACAAATCCATACTTTTTGTCCAGGTGGACCAGGATTTCCTGTCAAGCCATCCTTTCCTGGTCTTCCTGGCTCTCCTGGTAAACCTTGGGCACCTGGAATTCCACTGAAACCTAGAAAAAAAGAAAGGAAAACAATTTCATTAGACTTTACTGTACTTCTATTAATTAACATACCAACTCAATGCTCTACTGACCTTTAGCACCATGTGGGCCGGGAAATCCAATTCCTGGTGGTCCTTGATCACCTTTACTTCCAGGAAAACCTGGCAACCCTGGATCGCCTGGCAGGCCGCTGTCACCTACAATCATCACAATGTTTTGCAAACTATGAGTGAATATTCGATATAATTGTCTCTTTTTACATGAAGTACTTCAATAATCAAATAAAGATTTGAAATTGATAAATATAATTTGTAGATACATATCAATATTTTAGATGTTAGAAGTGAAATGGACACAGCAACTGTGTCGTTGCCATAGACAGCACAAAAAGAACTTGTTGCTCACCTTGAGGTCCAGGTTTGCCAGACTCTCCACGTGGTCCAGGTGCCCCCTGAGGTCCAGGAGTGCTAACACTTATTCCTGGATCACCTTTTGCACCTGAGAAATACAAGACACAGGTATGGTGAACATTAGAGTGAATGTCTTTCCTAATACTTTTAGAATTACCACTGTTAAGCTTTACATAAAGAGAACCAGGTCTTGGAGAATGCCTCAAAAACTGCACAGCAGTTTTAGAGGATCTTGCTCCAAATCAGTTAAACTAAGAGAGAGAGAAAGATGCCAACCAAAAAAACAAAAAAAAAAAAAAAAAAACAAAGACAGCACTAGCCATTGCTTATCTATTCAGGATTTCAGAGAAAATGTGTTGTTGAATAAACTTCATTATAGGTATTTCTTGACCATAAATGCAGTATTTGACAGGGTTGATCACATTATGTCTTCTTGATAAAATTAAAACACACACGGATTGACATCTCCTGTAGTGTTTTTGAAAATTACTTCAGACACTTTACTAAGTAGAGCCACTATCAATCTAAAAGGTTTAGTTTTGGGTGCAATACTTTTTAAAATGTATATATTATAGCAGGAAACCTTCTACATACTGTACTGGTCACACATAATGTATAATAGGACGGCTGTAGCTCAGGAGGAAGAGCAGTCCTCTTTCAACCAGAAAGTTGTGAGTTTGATTCCAGGCTTACTCTGACTACATGTCGAAGTGTCCTTGGGCAAGACACCGAGCCCTACGTTGCCCCCGATGTGCTTACTGGGGTGTTATTGTGTGTGTGAATGGATGAATGTGAATTCTGTAGTGTAAAGCGCTTTGAGTGGTCAACATGACTGGAAAAGCACTACATAAGTACAAGTCCATTTACATACTGTCTCATATAGAAATGTAACAACAAACTCCAAGCTTTGCATGAGCAAATTAAAAAGCATCATTGACTCAAGTCTGAGTTTTACAATCTGAAGAATATTTTTGGTGTTGTGTGGTCCCCCCCCCCCCCAAAAAAAAAAATCATAACTACAACTACTTCAAAACTCGAATGTTGTTTAAGACAAGAAACAGAACCAACAGATCCATTTTTACCCCCCACAACCTTTTGATCCCTCAAGTATTACGGTCTACATTTGTAGAATAGATTTCCTAAAGACCTGAAAGCAGTAGAAAGTGTTATTTCATGGAGTGCATAGATGAGTACATCAGACCGAATGCTTACCAGGTAGCCCAGGAGATCCAGGAAGTCCTGGTCTTCCCTGACTGCCCTTCTCTCCAGGCTCTCCTGGTCGGCCATAGCCTGGATTTCCTGGAGGACCTCTTTCTCCTTGGGGTCCAATCAAACCAGGCTCTCCACCTGGTCCACGTTCACCCTTAATGCCTTCTTTTGCCTGAGAAGGATAAAATAAGAATGTGAATTTCATTTTGTTTTGAAAAACAAGTAGGTTGAAAAATAGCTTGACCATTTCAGAGTTAATTCAAATATTACTTAAATGATACTTTCCCAGTTAAATCCTTTTGAATAGATTATGGTATTCAGCAACAATTCAACCCTTTTTTTCCTGTTCGTCCCTCCATAGGTAGATTATTTATTAATCAAAATAATCTCCAAATGACTACCAAAGATAAATTCAGCTGTTAATGTTGATGTTTTTTTCCTAATTTGACTTTTTTATGTGTAGTTTATTTCCTTAAAACACCTAATAGCATAATTAAATGGTTTGCTTTTTAAATTCTTTGCAATCTAGTGTTTTAAACCAGTCATCCTGTCTTGACATGTGTGGTTCCAAAATTTTAGCAGCAGAGGCACTTACAGGTTCTCCTTTGGGGCCAGGTAGACCAGGTTGACCATCTCTTCCAGGCAGTCCATCCAGTCCATAATTTCCCGGTGTGCCTGGACGACCAGGAAGACCTTTCTCCCCTTTAAGACCAGGGGCTATGGAAATATCTCCTGGCTCACCTATAGCGCCCGGTGCTCCCATCAGTCCAGGATTTCCTTGAGAACCCTACTCATAGAGTACAAAAGAAACAAAGCAAAAATGTCTTTAATGTAGCAACTAAATCAGTTCAACCATTTTAGTGTGATTCTATCTGACATTTTCACTCACAGGTGTTCCTGGTTGTCCAGGAGGGCCAGGATTACCCTTTTCTCCTTTGCTACCAACTGGACCAGGAGGTCCTATCAAATGAGATAATTATTCTGAGCTGATTTAATGATCATTTCCATGAGTGTGCAAATACACAATGGAAGAAAAATAAATTAAGATTCAAATAATTGTGTCTGGAAAACAAATACATAAGGTTAAAATGCTTTAGGAAGCATTAAATATACATTTGAAACAATTTAAACAAAACATCTGTCTACTGATATCTTTTATAAGCAGACATAAAGCTTTACTGGCTGGAGAAATAATGGATAAAAACTCAAATATTCAGAATATGTTTTGGTCCCTTCACAATATGATAAAAACTGTTGATACTTATTGCACTTCAACTATCTTCTCCCCCGACAGAAGCAAAATTATTTAGGACCCAAGCTACTACAAACTGGTAAGAAATGTCACTTTTTAAATTTTAGGTCTTGATTTGTCCCTTTACCAAAATATAAAAAGTAATATATTATTTATATTATTTATTTATTTCCATGTCATATTTCAAAATTATCCCAGTATATTGTTGCGCTATAAGTGTTCAACAGGATTTTGAGCAAAGTTTTTTAACATAACATTATGTCAAATGTTTCAGAAACTTATTCATTCATTCAGTTTTAGGCAATTCTTGAAAAGTCCTTTAAGATAAGTACATAATATGCAAAAATTCATCATCAAATCTTTAGTAGTTATTGATACACAAAGGGGTAACAGCTGGCTTGCATTGTTGTGCTAAACACAAATTTGCAGGATTCGAGTTATAACTAAATTATTTGTTGTTTGATTTTTTATTTGTTGCTTGTATTGCTGCTTTGTCCAAAGCAACTTTCCTAGTTTTGAACTGTTTAATTCCAATTTATGCATCTACATTACCAATGTATCTGAAGAGCAAATGTGATTGGCTCCAGCTTTCCCTCATCCCTGAATTAAATTATTCACATAGAAAATGAATGACTGAAGGTAATTAAACATCATATTTATATTTGTGTATGACTTGAATCTCTCACCTCTATCTCCCTTAGGACCTTGGGAGTCAGGTGGTACAGGGCGGAGTCCACAATTAAAACAGGTGTCTCCTTTGTCGCCTATGCACAATAAAGGTTATTCTAGCAATTATTGCAGATACGCATCACACGTAGTGAATGAGAAGACCAGCAGATATAGCAATATAAGTGATACAATTTATGTGATGCCAACAAAGATAAACTCAGATACATTTTTCTAATTCATACTCACCTTTTTGTCCCACTTCTCCACGTAGCCCGGGAGGTCCAGGTGGGCCCTGATCTCCCTTGTCAATGTTACATTCATTGGGACCAACTAAGCAGGTCAAACACACAAAACATTTTTAATATTAACAAATGTATCAATACAAAGACACTTCCTGTCATTTGTTGAAGGCATACTTGGTGATCCAGGTTCTCCAGGAGGTCCTGGGGGTCCCGGTTGCCCTGATGGCCCAGGAAGAGAATCTCCATCTATGCCCCTGTCACCTTTTTCTCCCATATCCCCCTTTACACCCTTGTCTCCACGAGGCCCTTCAATGTGACGGCCTGAAGTGCAAAAAAGCACAGTTATTTTTCTATTTTGCCAGTGCACAGTGAAGACACCCATTATTGTATTGCAGATTCTTTTCTCTTTCTTTGAACAAATTCCTGCAAAAATACATTAAACATGCAGCTTTGGTACTGTTAATATATATTTTTTCTAACTGCCATTCATTTTTACAGGCAAAACATTGGAAAACAGCAATGATTAAGGAGTGAAAAAATACATCATTATTTTCAGCATTGGACATTTCATTCTCAGTTTAAAATCTGAGAATGAAAAAAAAGATAATTTTTTTGGTGTATTCAGGCTACAACACAATGTTTTCTACAAAAGTTGTAAGCTGGCTCACATCTTCTCATCAACATAAGCAATTTAGAACTAATTTACTCGAAGTGTCCTTCTTCCTCGTGTCACTGCCAGTAAAGTACTTGTTTTTTATTTTTATTTTTACTTGCTTACACATTAGGCAGAAGTCATGTTTTCAAACCTGTGTTTGCCTGAAGATCATTCTACAATGCTGTTAAGGACACCCTGCCTTACATTGCTTACGTTTAGTTGCTCACACTGACTCCAACAAAGTTGGGATGTTGCTACCTTTGTGCACACTCAAAAAACATGGTGACACACAAAACATCAGAGTTCTATGCCGCGTGCATCTTGCCTCCTCCCCTTCTCATACATCAGGTGATTCAGCGCTGTGACAACATCTTCTCAAAGGAGGCACTAAAAGCTTCCACTCTACCATGCTCTTCACACACACACATAGGTTGCATAAAAGGTGTGTTAGTCTGCTGGACTCAGTTCAAGGTGCTTCCACTCTTCATTTCTCTCTTTATTTTAGAAATTTTCAACTAGAGAAGCACTCGTTGACTCAGCAGGTTTACACTACTGTTTCCTCAGCCCAGTATGCATCATGGCTGCCTCGTATCCAGCTGCAGTGGCAATTTTGACACTAATTTTGTTTTCCTTGTAGGTAACTGTTTCATTAGCATTAGCAAGCTTAATGCATTGTTAGATTAATCTGAAAATCAGTTGTTACTTTACCTGGTGGACCAGCTTCTCCCCGTGGACCAGAAAAACCTACAGGTTAAGGGTAAATCAAAAAAGAGAGGAAAGTATCAGTTACTGCTTGTACAGATCAGAAGAGTGACTGTAACATTTTAATTGCAAAATACAAGTTTTTCTGTCAGTACAACGCATCCTTTTACCTTTTTCGCCTTCTAACCCTGGAAGACCACGGGGGCCAGGGGGGCCAGGTGCACCACTACCCTAAAACCACATCATTTAAAAAAAATGCAATTAATATTTAGCTGTATTACGCTGAAAGCAATTAAAACCTTTATGAGAATGTATATTTTCTCTACATCCTTGACTCAAATTACATGATTCTACTAATCTATGCATATACATTTTTTATCTGTTCATCCCACCATACTTACCTTTATGCGTTTTGTTAGGTTAAAAAACAGTTAAAATAGTAAAATGTCATGCAGAGTAAGATAAAGATGGAGGATCACTTACATAACCAGGGGGTCCTCTGTCTCCTTTTTCACCCTAAAACAACATTTAACCAGTTAGACTTAAAATAACTTTAATATTCAAGATTTTTCTTGTAAAAATCTACAATATAATAAACCGATTAGTTCATTCATTAGTTACCTGTTCACCAGCTTTTCCAGGTGCTCCAGCAAAGCCCTTTTCTCCCTATGTGATATGTTGTATATTAAATAGATATGAGATATATATTATATATTAATTACAGTCAAACATCTGGTTGACAGATTAGGTGTACTATAAAGTTATTGTTACCTTTGGGCCAACCTCACCATCCTTTCCGGTTTTACCCTAAAATAGAGAAACTTGTGGTCAGTTATCTCTATTCGAGTAATATTCTAGTAATTTTTTATTATCATAAAAATTAAATTAAGAAAAATTTTTTGAGTGAACATATTAACCCATGGTTGTCTTTTTTTCTGCTACTTACTCTTGGTCCAGGTGGTCCAGGATCACCTTTGCTCCCTTCCTGATAAGGTGGGCAAAAGGCCTACGACACAAACCAAAACAAAGCTTTAAAAACTGATTTTAACTAGGTATCTACTGCAGGTATTCCAGAAAATTTGAAGGACAAATACTAACATGTTCTCCTTTGTCCCCTTTAGGTCCAGGGAATCCCTTCAAGAATAAGAAAATAATAAATAAAATAAAAGCACAGTCAGAAGGCAAAAAAATTCAAATAATCTATTTTATCTATGGTGACATTTTAAAGTAATATGCTTTAAAATACCGGTTGTCCAGGTGAGTACACTGTGGTTGGTGATCCTTCAACTTCTTGAGGAGGTCCAGGAGGACCAGGTGGACCTCTAAGTCCTTGCTCACCCTGCAGGAAAACAGTTCAGCAAAATGCTTGCAGATGATTTCACTAAAGTTCAACTTTTTCAATAGTACGTATGCAGTGAAGACACAATTAAAATGGTTTGTATTTTATTTATTTCTTTTACAGAAGGGGCATATTTGTATGGCTGTTCAGTTCAAATACAACTTATGATCAAATTTCCTTTCTCCTTTAGTTAAAACACTAGAAAAATAAGACGAAAAGGTATAGCATTTATAAAGCCAAATCAAGGCAATATTGCAAATTGCTAATCAGTCTAAAAGAAAAACTGTCAAACATCTTTCCTCAGTGTTTCCCAGTTACTGTTCTGCTGTATGTGCAGAATGAACAGCCATATTGCCAAAGTATTGCTTAGGTAGCAAGTTTTACAACGAGGACAAATTTTGTAAATGAGTGACTTTAAAATAGATTATATAGTTTGTGATAAAAAAAATAAAATAAAATAAACTGGCATTGTGGAAACTGCACATCCAACAACTTGCGCTAACTGCAAAAAAAGTTAATGAAAAATATATTTTAAAAAACTCACCTTATCTCCTTTTGCACTCACAAAAGCCAACCTGTCACCCTGTAGAGAATTTAAGATATATATGTGCATATTTATTTTTAAAAAATCCCGAAAAATGTGGCGTTTAATAAATGTTT
>JBAMHX010000014.1:11348145-11374362 GCA_037177515.1 Pseudomugil tenellus | reverse complement strand
CATTGATAGAGGAGAACAAGAACAATCCCAGGTTTCTCTTTAGCACTGTAGCCAGGCTGACTAGGAGCCATAGTGCCATTGAGCCCTGTATTCCTTTAACTCTCAGCTGTGATAAATTTATGAGTTTCTTCTTAATAAAATAGTTTCTATTAGAGATAAAATCCAAGATATCCTTCCCACTATTGACGATGTTTCAACTGCAGCAGTTTTAGAGACGTCTACAGAACCGGATTTTTCTTTGGATCATTTCTGTACAGCTCTCAGAATTAACCAGAATAATAGCTTCATCTAAACCTTCAACTTGTGTCTGAAAAAGAAGCAGAGCCAGAAGGCGAAGCTCTTGAATTACTGGTCAGTCTTACTGTATCTCCAACCATATAGTCGCAAGATATGGGTAGTGACAGAAAGAAAGAGATCACCAATACAGGCGGCTGAAATGAGTTTCCTACACATGGTTCTCTCTTTGAGATAAAGTGAGAAGTCATCAGGAAGGGACTCGGAGTACAGCCACTGCTTCTCCACATCAAGAGGAGCCATTAAGGAGGCTGTCCAGAAGGCATCTGGTTAGGATGCCTTTTGGACACCTTCCTTGTTAGGTGTTTTGGGCACCTCCCTGTGGGAGGAGACCCCAGGGGAGACCCAGGACGTGCTGGAAGGATTATATCACTCAGCTAGCCTGAAAACACCACGCAATCCCCCCGATGTGTTGGCAGATGTGGCTGGGTGAAAGCAAGTCTGGGCTTCCCTCTTTAGGTTGCTGCCCCCACAATCCGACCCCGGACAAGCAACAGAAGACGGTACTGTATGGTTTCTGTTCAAACCAGAGTTTCCGTTTGAATCAACTTTAGCTTCTACATCAGCATTTCGATTAAAACTAGGTCCATACTGGTCCAATTTACCTGACCGGTTGTGCATTAAAAGTGCTATGAAGTCAAATAGGAACAATGGCCTCAACAATTTAAATTTTCATCAAATTTAATCAACATGCTCGAAAAATTGCTAAAGTCTGATGTACAAAAATCTTAACCCATCACTGTTTTTTGTTTTTCTTGCTTTCAATGACCTAGATTTTTTCTTGCAACCGATCATTTTCAGAGGAATGTGTTTTTGTATACAAACCATCATTCGATAATTCAAGCATAAAATGAAGCAGTACTGTCAAAACATTAAAAAACAGATGAACAAAAAAATGGTATTTTAATAGTTTATTAATTGCATTCTGCAAGTTCTCCATGTGATGTTATGAAATGGAGACCATGTGAAAAGGGAAGATTAAGATTGTATTGCTCTGAACAAACAGTATGATCTTTCACAGAGAAAACATACTGAGGCCTTGGGGGGATGAATGTTACTGTTCACTGTTAATATCCAGTAGCTTGTGAGTCACTGATGTCTGGAGGAACTGTATCAGATCCAGGACACAGCAGCCTCACGTGTCCCAAGACAAGTAGTTTCTGTCATTCCCAAGTCTGGATGGCAAGCTTAGATATTTCCAAACTGTGAAAATCACCATGACGACTGCTGGAATATTCCTTACTTTCACTTAATACTGCAGAAAACAGTGCCTTATCATAATAATGTGCATATGACAGAGGACTTGTGATTGTTTACTGCAGTTGGAGTTGGCGAGGAAACATGAACTTAATTTGTATTAACATAATATGAAGCACATAAAAAAATGCCAGCAGCAGAGGAAGACTAAATGGGTGCAGCTACTAGAATTTATGGGATATTAACAGTCAATAATGATGTTTCTTGGTGCTTGATGCTACGTGTCAGAGGTGGTGCGGGTGAGATAAAGTAAAGCCATTTCCAAAAGGCCCAATGATTCAACAACACTTGCTTGATATGTCTGACATCATTATATAGAAAAAGTTCAGTTCTGAGATGAGCTCAGAAGAGTGGAAGTGATGAATCATGTTTGCTTGTGAGATTCAAGGTGTCATCCAGCTGGAAAGTGTAGGTCAAAAGATCCTCACTTAAGCACAAACACTGGATACTGAAGAAGAGCAAAAAAGTATGAATAGAGGAAGGCACAGACTATTATAAGATGGTTTTACAGGAACAAGTTTACGTTTTTCACAAAGCATGGGGTCTTTATGTATGTGATGCTGCTTTCCTTCTCACAAACTGTCTGAAATGCTTTTTTTAAGCCCATCTAATCCTTGATGGTTCAGAAATGTCAGACAGCTGAGCAGTGTTTGCTTGATTTGGGTAAAACCAGCCAACATATAAACACTATACACATAGGTTGTGTCCGAATGTGCCCTACATAGTGCCTTTTATAGTGCTCACGCCATTTTGTAGGGGTGTCCGAATGTGCTTTGGGGAAAAAGCAGTATACTCAAAATTACCCACAATGTATCTTGAAACGTAGTAAGCGTTGATGGTAATTAGACGGGTCAATGAAGACCACAATGCATTGTGGGCTGGAGCTCACAATCGCAGAAATGACACAAACATCAAAAACGTTTAACAAAAAATCTGTAAAGCATAATTTTTATCCCTTTTCTACTGAATCAATATGATACAAAGCAACAATAAAATGCATTATAAGAAAAAAAGACATTTTCACATAAAAGTAGACTGGATTTGCAACATCACCTCCAAGACTGTTATAGTTGCCAAAGTTACAGCTGGTATTCAAGTGATGTGCAACAGGGAGAAAGTAGTGAGCTACATGTCCGAATGGCCAGCAAACTGAGGGCACTATATAGTGTGCTATGTAGTGTAGCCCTATTTAGTGAATGAGGGGTTCGGGCATAGGGTGCACATTCGGACACAGCCATACATTTCATGTTAATACCATCATGCATGGAAACTGTGTCTTCTTTTACAAAGCGCTGGTATGGATTTTAAGGCTTAGTCCATATACAGACCTTATACAAAGGAAGGGGTAAAAAACACAGTATGAACACATCTGTACCGCTTATTCTAATAAAAAGTCGCGGGCAGCTGGAGCCTATCCCAGCAGTCATTGGCTGGAAGGCGGGTTACAATCTGAACAGGACACCAGTCCAAACTCTTTAGATCAAAAGCTTATATGTCAGTTATAGGAGGAAATTGTATAACTTCCCCAAATTTAATAAATGTGACATGATGACTTAAATGTCTGAATCAAACTGCGTTCACAACCTCAGGTTTTATATTAAACATTTTGTGGCAGATGCAAGGACTCTTGACTCAGTTTTACACAGAAGATGAGGAATGCCTGGAAAAAACTAACAAAAGAAAGAAGTCATTTCATTGTTTTGCAAAGACAACTATTCCGAAAACTTTTCCTTTAAGCTCAAGCAGTAATTAAGTTTATTCTGCAGTCTTATATTAATGTCAAGTTCAGAGCTACTTTTCTTGCCACAGTGGGTAAATCCACTCCACGGCAGCAAAACAATGCAACAGTAGCAAACCTCCATTCAATGTATCTATCAAACATGTAACAATTCGAAATTTGCACAAATCTGATCCTACTGAATACATTTGGTGCACAGCTTTGTTTTACACTTTCACAGCAATTCTGACTATTCCCACATGAGGGCAGAAAAATTCCCATCACTGCAGCTGCTCTGCATGTGCATGTACAACAGCTGTAGCAGCTTCACTGTGCCTCCTCCGCTATGTTAAGGAAACTAAAGATCACACACACATCTGGTCAATGTCATCGGCAGGCTTTTCTTTAAAACGACATCGCATTCCTGCCACATTCCACACGCTATAACCTCCCACCACTGTTTAAGTACTTTACAAACCTCTGGGGTATCTTGGTGGGGCTATACATAGGAGTTTTTGCTATTTCACAGCTCTCCTATACTTTTCCATTTATAATTAGTTCACACATAAATAAATAAAACACAAAAAGCTAAACAACTCTATGACTGCACTGATAAATTCAAACAAGGCATTGTATTGTTATCACTTAATTTAATTACAGTATAAAATAAGACTAAATCAATTCCCCTCTTTTAATAGAAGAATACATGCAAAGACACAACCTTCATGTAAAAATTACAACAACTCTTTTTCTCTGTAAAAATCTGTTTTTTTTTAATTGTTGGATTCTGATTTTTAAAACAAGATCCTACTTTCTGGATCAGTGGCTTAAAAATGTAGACATGATTTGACTGTAAAGTTATTTCCTCAGTTGTGGGGGAGCGGAGAGGAGTCTTCCTTCCACATTGATATGGATTTCACTGAGAAACAAAGCAGAAAACTCTGTTGCACGTTTTCACTTTTGTTTGAATTCCACTACATAATTCCACAGCCAAGTTTCTTTGTATGATGCAGTTATGAAGTCAGTCAAAATGTTTCATATCTGTGTTAGGACAATGCTTGCATGCTTCTTATTCAGAACAGCATTGCTG
The DNA here is from genome assembly GCA_037177515.1 of Pseudomugil tenellus. NCBI lineage: Eukaryota > Metazoa > Chordata > Actinopteri > Atheriniformes > Pseudomugilidae > Pseudomugil > Pseudomugil tenellus. The sequence goes on along the minus strand of JBAMHX010000014.1, from coordinate 11,370,004 downwards.
ACTGTGTGGATGTTTTTTTTTGTTTGTTTGTTTTTTTTTGTTTCACTCCATTTTTCACATGAAAGCTGTTTTTGTCAGACATTACTTCATAGCGTTATGGAAACGGAGGAATAACTCCTTCAAAGAATACAAACAAAATCTTAAAAGTCCCTGTGATCTACACCGTCACAATCCCTCCAACTCCAGCTTCAACAAATGAGGTTTACCATATCGTTTTGTCACATAGTTTTGTGTTTAGATTTTGCAGTTCTTTTATTGGGTGTTTAAGTATTCCTCTTGCCTCATCTAATTAATCTTAATGACATCCGAAGATATTTCAGTCTTGTGTCCTGACTGTAAATAATGCTAGGTTGTTAACATATCACTAAACCTTCACACAAACATATGAGTCTTCTTGTTGATTGTCCGAAATAACAAATACAGTAATACAGCACATTTTTCTCCCTGTTGATGACGTTAGTCAGTCTCTCTACATGGCTATTTTAAGGCAACCTGCTGTGTACAGAATCCTCATTGGGAGATTTAAAGTAAACTGATCAGTCATGATCAATTTAAGACAGTGGCATAGCCTACATGTTTAACTTGTGTAAGTCATCCATAAAGATGTGCTAAACCACGGATCAAAGCCACCATATGGAGACAATCAGGATAGTTTTACTCCATAAAAAAACAGGCATATCTTAAGGATCCATCTTGGCAGCATGACTCATTAAGAAGCACAAAATAACAAAGTTTTGGAGCACAGCACAATACATATAATTATACCTTGTAATAAAAATTAAAACATTAAATGTAGTGTTGGAAACATTAAGGTAATTTTGATGCACTGAAACTGTAAAAGCTGTTATCTCTTTACTGCACAGCTGCGGTTTGAGTGCTGTCTTATGCTCACGATCACAGGTGCTTATCATCACAAATATTCTGTTCTCATGACAGCTACACACAGTGACGCAAGAGGAGTTAGGAGTAAAGTAAACAGGAAAAAGGCTAAAATAATAGAAGATGAGTAGAGGTCAACTAATACGTTTTTTTTTATTGGTCTGCACTGGGTTGAGCTGTTTCGCTCTAACATTCCTGGGCTTCTCCGGTTCTGATGCCAAGATGAGCAAATAGCCATGGAGGAGGGGAATTTTCTGTCTGACTGCCATACTTGGAAGACGAGGCTCTGGGTGCAAGTTGCTCTGTAAACAAGCATATGTGTGTCTGTGTGAAGGTGGGCAGCATGTGCAAGAACTGGAGCTGAATAATGTGTACCAGCATTGGTTTTGATAAGGAAGCCCTGTCTAATGGCAAATCATCAAAAAGTAATTTAAAGAAAAACATTTCTTTAAATTCAGATTAACAAAAATCCACATTTTAGCAGTGAATCATAGATTAATTTTCAAAGTAATGTTTCACATGACAGGTTATTTTATCCCTGCAATTTGTTGAAGGAACAGTACACCACATGGGTTTAATATGGTGGGAGAAAACTAAGTCCTGATGTTTTGCTAACTCTCCAAAGGGTTTTTATTAAACTTCACCAAAGACTGAGCAAAAGGAGAAGTAGCAGGTGTACATGAAAATGATGGGTAAAATAACTAATACATAAATAATCCTTCCCACTAGTATGTGCATGATGTCGCTACCACGCTGTATTTCATTGAAGTCCTTCAGACATCAGTTTTGGAATTTGTGTCCAAATATATGTTTGCATGATAGTTAAAAGTTATTCGATAGGTTTTAAAAGAGCTAGGCCCTGTTGAAGGGAGGGCCGAGGTATGATTGCTTACTCCAAACCCCAAAACTAGTTCTGTAAGTTCATAATTTGGGAATTAGGGGGGATGTTTCTGTGATTCTGACAAAAGTATAACCAGGGTTGAGTAAGCACTTTGTCAGTTAGTATCTAAAAAAATAATTCAAATTTATTGCATTTTGTGTTTACTTTAAGAATTGCTGTGAGACTGTGTTGGATATTTTCACCTTTTGTTTAAAAAAAAAAAAACCGCTGTGACTTACAATGTTACACGGGCTTTTTAAAAAACCTTTAAGAAAAAAAATGTTATTTTTTCCTTTTTGGGATTTATATAGCCTCACACATTATCCTCTACAATCTCTTATCTCTTCAATCTCTAAATATAAGGCTACAGAAAAGCGCAAAGTGTTAGCTTATCTTAACAAGCTAGCTTAACAAAAGGAGAAGCTACTCCCATTCTTAGAAAGATGTCACTACTTCTAAAGCTCACTGCAAATAAAATATTTTTTAACTGTGGAAAAATAAAATTGGCAGTGATACATTGAGTTTTTACAGATGCTGCAAGAATTTGTAGTTAATTTTTGTGCTAAGCAGCCCCAGGTCAACTTGGCTAGAACTATCTGTACAAATGACTCACACAGACTCAAACAGTAGTTACACAAGAGTCTTGCAGAGAATGGCAAGATGAGAGTCACATATCTGGATGCTTACTACATCTTCATTGTGAAATAAGACAAGGCTATGTTTTCTGTTAAACCTAAAGAAGTTGTGTGGTGTTTATTCTCTAAAAACAACTTTGTAAAACATGACTTTTTCTGCCTGCAGGCAACAGGTATTCATCTATGCCACAGACATTATTCAGAGCTCCCATAACCAAAAGCAGATGTATCTGCAGCGACCAGAACAGCTCATACCTCAACAAATTAAAAACACACACATCCAATGGATGTAAACAAAATTTATTTCAGACATTGTGAAAGTCTGTCAACCCCGAAGGCTTGGCAAGCTATAAGATAACGATGGTTCCCTGGGAAAAGGTTTTTTTTTTCTCTTTTTAGAAAATGCATGATGTAACTAAAGACACATGGAAACAAGTTGATGGAATATAATATAAAGAATTCTTCACATATAACCAACATAATTATTGACCAGGGGGTAAAAAGACTCATACAGCTCTGCGTTTTGCTCTCTCAAAGTCAAGAAAAATAATATTTCTGTTAAGGAAAGCATCAGGAAGACAACTTCCCTACCTTCAGCAACACAAAAAGCTAACCAAGAACAAGATAAGTTGGTTAACAATTCCAATTTAGTTAAGAAAGTATTACACTATTCGGAAATAATGACATAATGAAGAAAAACATAAATGCCTTTTCAACAGTTGAACTTCAAGTACTCCACCCAAGTAATCTCACATGCAAACACAAATGAGCAAATAGGAAAATTGTTTTACACAATTTCACAGGCTTGACTCAATGATGCTGTGTGTGTCTGCTTGTGTGTAGCTTACGTGTATTTCATATTAGTATGGTTATGTAAATAATTTCTGAAACTGTGTCATTGAATCTTTTCTTGTTTAGAAATTTAAAAAAATAAAATAAAAGGTCAACTACTCCTGTTAAAACAATGCCAATATAAACCATAATAATGCCATATGAGCAACAAACTAGATTGAAGTCTTAACCACAGCTGCATCTTGAAACTCACCACCTCTACTAAATAATATTCCTGCCTTCTAAGAGAAGTTGCTGACCTTTCTTAATCACAGAGTCCATTGTCATCCCATCTTGACCTGTCACATGACCCAGACAGCACCGTCCCGTTGACCTGCAACCTCCACCCAGCTTATTAGAGGGGATCGGAACCCTCATCAGAGCTTAAAAACAATCTCGATAAAACCACTTTCTCCGACATTGATCGTGCATATAAGGAAGTGCACATGCATGAAATGTTACCTTGTTCACAAATTAAGTGAGACTCACTAATCTTTTGGCCTTAGTGAGGACTTTCAGGTCCAGCTGTAAAAAAAACTCGGAGTACTCCACCCAAACTTGCTTTTAAGCATGGGTGGAAACAACACTTTCAAGCACTTAAATGCACAAAAATAAACAGAATTCAGAAAATTTTAAGCTAACAATAAGATCCTGTCACTGTTATGTTGTCTCAGCTTGTAGGATTTTTTTTTTGTTTGTTTCTATCAAGAGCTCTGTTCATCTGCCTACACTCTACTTGTCTGGGCACTTATTGTTTCCTCTAGAATAATAACATTTCAAGTCAATCCCACACAAATAAGCTTGATGAACACAGTCCCTCAACATGCATCTCCTTTTTTTCTGTTAAATCAGATTTTTTTTCTCTCTCTACAAATAAATGCTTTGAAGTCAGTGAGAAAAAGAAAATGGTCAGGGGGTGGTGATGGAATTGGGGGCAACAATCACATTGTTAATGTGTTTGTTTTCTATGTGAAACGGCTTGTTTAGTTCATGTGCGCTTCAACTATGCCAGTGGCAACTCAGTGAATATGTAGCCCTCTGCCACCGGATATGGGATTGAGGAAGCCATTCTTTCTCTAAGGAGGAAGGCCTCTTCCTTGCCTTTTATGCTCACAAAGACAAGAAGGGGCTGGGTCAGCTTTGCGTCTCTCTCAAGAGTGCTCTAGTATCTGGGAATAACGTCAGCACGTGAGGACAAGGAATGACCTCTGTGACTTAAGGACTGACTCAATGCTTCCAGCCTAGAAGTTTCTCACACAAATTAACATATATGAACGGCAGTAAAAGAAGCCATTGATTCTCACTTGTTTTAACGAAAAATAAGGGACAGCAGCCGTGCTGGTGGTCCTGCAAACCTTTACTTATTAAAAAATGCAGTAGAATGTTGGTATTTGTGTGATTAAAAGGAAAAGAGAAAGAAAAGTTTTATTTTGAATTTTGCAAACTAACCACAAGAAACCAATTCATATTTGAGCCTTTTAGCTCCATTATCATACCATAAACCTCAATTTATAGGAATCTAATAGAAAGAGCTGCTTTTGTTAGTTTTCTATTTCTATACCAGTCTTCAAATTATTAATTCCGGATTAACTAATTCTGAATTAAATTCTTCTTGGCTTCGAGTTTACATGGGAATTTTAATTCTGAATAAAGGTTTACATGGCATCAAGTTTATTTTCAATCTCTTAATTCCGACATGATGGCGGAAGTGATATAATCATGCAGCCGGTACTACAAAAATCTCTTCCTGCTTTTAGCCTTAACAATTACATAGAAATTGATTTATATAAACCGTTTTAGCTTCAGTTTTAATAAAATTTTTGAAGTACTGGCTTGTCACGAGTATACAACTTCACGTTTTTGAGCAGCCGAGGAGGAGAAGAAAAATAGATGGACCAAATACATTTAATACGGGAGGCAAACTTTTTTTTCAACTTTATTGCATTTACAAAACACGATGAAAGGCAGTAGACTGCACATGTGGGTCATTGCAGCGGGAGAAGGTAAGCATGCGCAGAATGACCAGAATTAACTACAAGAGGAATTAAGGTTTTACATGAGACAGAAATGATATAATTCAGCTTTAAAATGAAAATAAACCAGCCACTTTATTCGGAATTAAGTTAATTCCAAATTATCATTCCACTCGGAAGTAGGTGTTTACATGTTTACTTTTCGTCTGTTTAAAGCTAAATAAACTTTTATTCAGAATTAAAGAGGAATTAAAAGTCCCATGTAAACGGGCCCTTTGTGCTTTGAACATATAGAGCCCTCACAGATTTTACCCCATGAGTTTGTAAAGATACTAAAACGTGGCTAAATATCTGCACCTCTATCAATTTTATTTGTCTTAAACCACCTTTTATATCAGCGACGCATCCAAGGGTTGACAAATATCCTCTTCTCCTAAAGTGAAGCCTCTCATTTAATCTTCTTAGCTTGTTTCCTTCTCAAAGTTATCTGATTAAAGGTTTGGAAAATAGATACATAAGTGAGCAGTTTTCATTGTTCAAAAAGCTGATGGAAGTCAAGCACCAGCAGGAGCACAAAAGGAAGGAGATGAATAAAGCATCTGTTCTGACAGGAAAGACCTTCAAGGCTGTACGCATGGATACTCTAAACTTCTCTGAATTACAGCTGGATCTGACTTCCAATCTGCTATTTCTATCAATCCTCCAGTCAATTTCTGCTATGTTGAGTAAACCTACATAGTAATCCTAGTTAAGCTATGATGAGGAGACTGTGGAATTAGAAGTGAAGGACAAACGTAAAAAGGACCCCTGCAAAAGAAAAGGTTTGTGTTGTATTTAGCTGCAGAACTATGAAATTCCTCCACTAATTTAATGCATTGAAAGGCTATCTGCAAAATACACACCACATGCCACATTAATAAGTTAACTTACAATGGGACAAATATGAAACATGTGCCTCGACTATTTGTGCTGTCGTCCTGGGTTAGTCTAGCTTCTCTACGTCCATCAACCCCCGCCTCTTAGACTGACCTTTTACCCTGTTCTTTCCTAATGTTTCCTAAATTACATTTCAGAGCTTCTGTTGGGGATTCTTACTGGACATTTAAGATATGGGAATGATATTTCGGAAGTTCTAAATATCCAACACGTCTCAAGAGCAGGAAATAGTAAGCTGTCAGAGGGGAAATGAGCTGCATCTGCAGCATGACCCTGACCACCTGTGTTATGTCTCTGCCTTGACATTGCCAAATGCTTTCTATCATATACAACATTCCTTTAATCACATTACCAAAGAAGATGTTGGCTGGAATGAAGTGAAGTCTTTCCCAGACTGATGTCAGCTGTTTTAAAAAGTGAGTAATGTCAAGTTTTTATATAGTCTAGTTAAGAAAGACATTTTTACAACAGCGTAACCTTTAAACGGATGTTGGCTGGCTTGTATGCTGAAAGGGTGTCATAGTTTGCCGTGACACCCTTTCATGACAAACCATGACAAAGGGTAGTTTAGTTATAGTTTTTACCGCCTTTAAGATAATGGTTATATTCCTGATACTGCAGTTTTATTTAACAGACTTTTATGCCAAGAATTTCTAACAGGATCTCACCAAATCACATCCCAGATTTCATCTGAAAGCAGCTGGGCTTCACTTCAATTAGTTAGGTAAAGAAAATGGATGAATGTATGGATGGATGGGTGAGTGGCTACCTGGATGGAATTTCCAGTAGTTAAGTTTAATTTGACTTTAAAACTATAAATGTAGTTGCTTAGAGATCATCAGTTTAAGGTTGTAAATTGAACCTTGGCAGATTTTCCCACTACGGTGTCCATTCCACTTTTCTACGTATGTCTTCCATCCTGCAGCTTCTCTGAGCCCTCTCCATCCAGTAACAATCAGTCCAGTGTTGAATCTTGTCTTATCTTTTGCTTTATCAATTTCTTTCGTTATTTTCTTGGTTTCCTACAGCAATGTCATCTGGCATTTTTTCCTTTTGCTGAATCAGCCACAACGTGCATTTAAACACCCTGTATGTTGATATCCTGTTGGTGCCCTATGATGCGATACAAAGAAAATTGCAGCTGTCATATGAGGGCCCAGTTTAAAATAAATTGTATGAAGTCAAGTTTATCAGCCCTGTGACACTACAGGGAAAATACAACTCCAGGAATGTTTATAATGAATGCCAGCATGCATAGTGAGCCAGAAAAACAGAGACTTATGTTCTATTTGCTTTAACTCACAACCAAAACCTCCTGTATATGTAGATCCCTTACTTGTTCACAGCAAGCAAATCTGGCATAAGGTTGACTTACAAGTTTGCTTAATATAAGGCTACAGAAAACCGCGAAGTGTTAGCTTATCTTAAGCTAGCTTAACAGAGTGAGAAGCCACTCACATCCGTAGAAAGATGTCAGCATTTCTACCTTGTGTAGTGACATATGACAAAGGAGGCCATAAAAGCACAAGAGAAAAAACTTCAATATTTGGCATCCATGATTCTGGAGTTTGTTATTTCAGATTCAACTGTTGATGCTGTAAAAATCACTGCGATACTGACAGATATTCATATCAAAGCATTCATGCACATTTTTTAACCATTTATTCAGGAAAGTACTTTTTCAAAGCATGATCTCTGAAATTCCTTGCTTAATTACAGTGCTGGCTGTGGACACAGCCACACACGTGTGACTCTAGTCCTTTGGTGTGAGCCAGCAGGTGGCCATGGGGTGGAGCCAGTTAAATTGGACCAGACGAATGTTCACGATAGGAGAGGGGAATTAGGAGATTTATTTTATTAGTTTAGTTAGGTTTTTTGTGTGTTATCCCTGTCGTGTCTTGTTTGGGCTGATCAGTCACTATTTAAGTTTCCCCTTGTGTGTCATTTGTTAGGTCAGCTTGTTTGATTTATTTGCCTGAGTTAGTCACTTTTGTAATCAGTTATTTAAGTATAGTTTGTTAAGTTGACCTCTTTTATAGGCCTGATTTACACATTTTTGTTGTGATTGTTTTACTTTATTGGGTTAAAATAAAAAACCCTTTCTTTTTTTAACTTTACATATACAAATATAAGATGTTTCATGGTATGGCATGCTGCTGTTAAGCTGACAAAGTGGCTGCAATCAAATATTGACACACACAGCTCTATAATTTAACTAGTGTGTGGAGGTAACACAAACATGCAGAAAAACCACATTCCTAAATATTGTTTTCAAGGAAGATTACAATAAAGTAATCAAGAATTTTCTCTGGAAACCTTTACTAAACATTATTGTTCAGTAAGACACAAAGATGGAGACTTTCCTGTCCAAATGGGAACAGCGGCAAGAAAAAGGGAGCCAACATTATCCAGCAAAATGGAAAGAGAGAGAGAGAGAGAAAACAACGTAAATCTAATTATACTATCATCACTGTCTTAAATGCCATTTGCTGGACAATGTGGCAGCAGAACATGGAAGTTCAGGTCAAGGACCAGAGAGTGAGACTAAAAGATTTGCCACGGGGTATCATCATTGGCTCCGACACACATTCCTCCACTTCTGGGACTTACATCCTCGTCGCCTCCCCCTTTCCCTCCATCACTCTCCACCTCCCACCTCCCTGTCAAACCAGCATATCCATTACGACATCACGGTCCAAACCACAAATTACATTTATGACTCACCAATTTCGCTGTGAAATGGCTAAATGGCGCTTTCACCATTACAGCGCACCTCAAGGAAGTAATCAATCTTGAGGATTACATACAAGTTGATCTAAAGAGAGTGTATTATGTGTGTAGGACAGAACAAGTGTAAGTGTGAATAGGAGACTACAGCTGTGACAAATCTCGATGAAATGCCTCCTTCACAATTTGACAGGGTTTTTCAAAGCTCAGCCAATTTATTTAATTCCCTTCTCACATGGCAGAGACAGGGAACACACAAGGACAGACACATAAGCAGCAGCACCTGAAATAGGGTATACCTGCCATGGTTCTTTGCTACCTTAAGTCGCCTGTCAAAACACAGAAACAACAATCGCGACCCAAATGTAGGCATTTTTACAACAGGCAGGTCGTGGCTTCCCAGGTTGCAATGCTTTGTTGGTGGCCAGTTACTGTGACAGATTCAGCTGTTGTGTTTGTGGGGGGTGTTTGCAGGATCAGCCATAGTCAAAGCTATAAGCAGCCATGTCGGCACTTATGGGCAGCAGGAGAAACAGATCAAGGTCTAAGTCCAGTTTTCTTTGGCCCTACCACATAGAGCTATCTCGTCATTCTGCAGAAGCAAAAGCCCTTTTATTTAGACACAGAGTAACTGTGATTGTGATCATTCATCCCTTTAATTGTGGGGCTGATGGGGTCATTTGGATGACTCGATAGCCTAGTCCTTGATCCTCGCAAGAAAAGAGGCACCTTTCTGAAGCTAAATATATAGTAAGAAACTGGATCGTCATGATGCACAGCTTTTAAGGGGTTGCATGATGACTAACAGTAGGCAAATCTGGAAAGCCGCTAGCAACTGTTGTTTTTATCCAAGCATCTAACATTTTAAACGAACCTTCACCAGGAATCTAGCAACCATTCTTCCTCCTCCTTCTCCTAAAGCTCATTTAGTTATTACGAATGGTTAATTCTGACTAGATTAAACGTTCCTCAAGGCAGTTGATGTAGTGAGAAACTTCAAGCAAAGGCGTAGATGAAGTTGAACATAAACTTTTCACTCCGTCCATACAGGAATGAGGAGAAAAGCAGGGGAATGTAAGATCTTAATTTTTGGTTATGGCCTTTCTGAGGTCAGCCTGACCTGCTCTTGGTTCAGGCTCATCACATGCAGAAACAATTGACACTGAATTGTTCACCTAGTAGTGGTCACTGATTGTAAGAGAACAAAAAGGGTCACTAGATAAAAAAGTTAAATGATGACTTGAGATGAGCCCACAATTAAAGTTTTTATTTTCTGTCTATATATTATGTATATATCTGCATTGTGGTGGATAAAACAGGGGTGCAGCTAAGGATGGACAAAAGTCCAGAGAAGGTCTCAAACCTCCATGGACCTCCCATGAGTGGATGGGAATACATTCAACACTTAGCAATAAATCAAGAATGTTAAAAAACTCAAATTTCACTGGTGTCATCTGATCAGCATCAAGATGCTCAGGAGACTACACACCTCCCCTATCATCCTTACCTCCGTCCAGATGTTGTGTGTCTGTCTCCTGATTGTGGGTTTATATGGACATTTCCAGTGAATAAAAGTTGCCGCTGCTGCTTTGTTTTACTTGATATGTTGGCTCTCATACCAAACATTTCTACATGGCTAAATAAAACAATGTATTGACAGAAAACTAATGATAACGCCATAGATAGTTATTGTTTTTAATACAACATGTGGAGAAATGAATCATCGCAGCCACATAGCAACCACATGACCTGAGTGATGAACATTTATACAACCCTCACAGTAAGCTTTCTTATGCTGACTTTCATGGTTTGGACCTTCTAGTGTAGTATTTAGTTTGGTTTCCTGTTTTATTTCTTGAGTTTTCTATTTCAGCTTTACTTCCTGTTAGTTAGTTCACCTGGTTTGATTTAGTTATTATTTTCACCTGTGTCTCGTTTTGTTTGCTTGTATTTAAACTCCTTGGTGTTCTCTTTAGGTTCATTGTTGTTTTGTATGGTAGAGTCATTCAGTTAAACCCAGGGGCTCGTCATTCCTGTTTCTTTGAGCCTTCATCCTGCGTTTGGGACCACATCTCCATGTATCCTTAACGCTGACACATTCTGAAGTGTATAGTATGTGTGGATTAGCTAACATTTGCAGCCAGTATCTTAAATTACTTTTCAGTGATACTTTGCTTTATATTCAAATGATGCTGCATTCACTACCTTAAAAATAGGACACTGAAAGCTGTGCTATTGCTTTCTGCAAGAAATCAACTATTGATGCCCTATAAATGCTTTGTTTTGTGATTCAGCTAGAAGTAAAGTTGACATTAAATTGGATGCACCATTTGTGCAACCTAAAGCCTGTACTATGAAGCTAGATTTTCGCTTTTTGGGCTAACTTCAGGAATTCTGGATTTTTTGTACAACAAAGCTAGCTTACTTTTGATTGAGCTGTATCTCTGTAGCAACAGATCTGGAGCAGGTAAGGTTCCGGGATAAGAGATTAGCTAGTATAAAAGCACCACCTCCTGACCAATCAGATATGATAAAATAAATGGCCTGCCCATTTTTAAGAGGCTCCTGATGATGTTACAACACGAGTAGTGAGATTTCGCTTAGGAGAGAAAGAGTCTTCAGGGACAGATCCAACCCGTTAGTAGACTACAGATTTTCAACAGACGTGCTGAGATACATATTTCATCTGATGGACCGTTTGTATCAAACGTTACCCATCGTAATGGGCGCTTACTGTCCCACAGACAGTGTGTATTGAGGTTTCATCCACACAACAGATACAGTAATAAAGCCTTGTTATGCAAAATTATGTTTCAAATTTGTTCTTTAAGTGCTCCCATATTCTTTTAGCTCCACTGGGGTTGCTTCTAAAACAAAGATTTATCATGGTGGGTAATTGTTTCCACACATGGCTTAAATACAGTACATTGCCTTATGGAACAACTATTAGTGCATTTATGGTGGAGGAATTGATATTTATAATGCGTTTACATGGGAGCGGATCCTTTAAACAACTGGGAAATTTGACTTAGATAAAGCATTCCCAGCAATGTTTGTACTGTTGTACACTGATGTGAGTGCTGTCATTTTATATTGTCCCATTAATTAATATTGAGTGATCTGTTGAGCTTCTGCAATAACAGATTTGGTAATTCTCCGCCCGGATTCCTTCCTGCTTTTGCAGCAAGTGTTATGTGTTAGCCTGAATTATATTTTTAAATTCCTCGTATTGTCGGATAATGATAGTCTGCTCCTCCATGGTAAAATACGCTGCTCTGGGTTTGTCCATGTTTACGATTGCTCAGAACCTTTGAGCACCACCTCCTTTATGTGAACGTAAAATGAGAGAAAATGAGTGAAAATGAGAGCTAAGAGTGGATTGAAGAGCAAATATCCAGTAAAAGTGTTAAAACTGCACAACTTCCCATTGAATAAGTGCAAGCTGTGTCTAATGACACTGACATAGCAAGGTACAGGAAGCTCACAGTAAGTATAAGCAAAATATGCTCACAGAGGGTATAGATGACAAAACAGTCATAAGAGGATTTTTAATTTTTTTCCAGTATAGGTTTCCAATGAACTATGGTTTGAGAGCTCAGTGGCTACAGGCCATTAAATTCTGTGTTGCATGTTTTAACAACTTGGCCTAGTTAAACCGATGAACTGAGACAAGGCAGACGATCAGCTGTCCATGCTTGAACAGAAGAGAAGGGACTTGTCAGTATTTGAGAAAAAAAAGTAAATCAAGTGTTGTTGGTGGTCAGTTTGTTGTGTGGTCTGAGCTCCCAGTTATCTTCTGTTTGCCTTTTATTTTATTTTATTGCAATACGGGTTATTAAGTACTACAAATCTCTAAAGGACAGGAGTAGCAGAGAGAGGTCAAGTGGTTCACTCCACCAAAGTTTTCTGTTTGAATAGGGGTGTACATTAAAAGGTAAAAAGAAGTAGTTTCTACCAGACTTATTTTGACTAAACTGTTTAACAAAAATATGATCAAATCCAAAGGAATATGGGTCAGCTTTTTAAAAAAAGGACATGTCTCCTTTTTAAAAAAAAAAACATTTTTAGTGTCACTTGCCACTACAATGGCAGGTAAAATCCCACACTCCATCACGACCTGGATGATAACCTGATACAATCACTCTCCCTTGTGAGGTGGTATTGGTTCTGAACATATAATCGCTCCATTATGCAATAAACGGATTGCAGCATGTTACTCTATCTCTACACTTGATAAGATATGCTTTCACCATATTTCAGTTAGTGTGAGACATTTCTGCAAGAAAGATATTTCTCTAGGAATTACTACTGCAATAGAACTGTGTCCTTTCAGTTGTTTGCATCTATTTCTGTACCTCTTCTGTTATGCTGATGAGTTATTTCTATATAAGACATCAAATTTGACAGTAAGAAGACAAAAAACTTAGAGGCTTGAAAGACAAGCAAGTTTCTCTTCTTATCTGGCTTAAATATGCTTAAGACTGTGGCGTATGATTAAATTCTACATTCACACAATGTGTAAAAACCCTTTCTTTTTCAATACGAAACAAGGCTCCTGAAATAAAACTTACATATACTTCTCTCATCATCACATCATTGTGCTCAACAAAACCAATGCAAATTATAATGGTGTTACCAGTTGGACACAAACCACAGTTTACTGGGTGAAAATCCTATGAGACTTTCCACCAACAACTATAAGTGATTAACGCAAAGGGAAGATGCTACAGGAGATGGTGTGTGCAGCATTAGTGATCAGTTATTTAAAAGTGAGCAAAACTTCAGAGACAGATTACTGCTTATTGCATTAATAATATGGAAAGTGGATATTTTTTTCATTAACAACTAAATTGTTTAAAAACAGCATTACTTGCAGATTAAGCACATGTGTTGCAGTCAGTGTAGCATTTCTGGGCAGGTACTCTCGCGGGTTGTGTTTGTTGTGGACTCCGGGACAGCACAGAAAACTAATGCAAAGTTATATCTAGCTTTAGTTGGACTATACAGCTGTTTTCTTGTTAAAGAAATATTAACAGATATATAAAATACTATGTAAAAAAAACTTTACTCTTTAATAAGATAAACTATTGTTTCCTTGTTTACTTTTATTTAATTTCATTATTACGTTTATGCGTTCATCTGAGAGACAGAAAATAGGAGTTAGTTTTTGTTTGGGTAGAATAGGGGAGGAGGGGGGAATGGGGAAATTTTGGGGGGATCGGGGTATTGTGTTCTGTTTGTTTGTGTGTCTGTGTTGGAGTAAGTGTGTGAAAGAGATTCAAAAATACTTTTAAATGACTTGTTTGGTTTTAATATGAATTAACTGTTTCTGTTTGGTTTTTTTGTAAAGCACTTTGAGTCACTTTGTGGTATGAAGAGTGCTTTATAAATAAAACAAATTTGAAATTTGTACTTATTTCTTTTGAATTTCACTTCCATGAACCAGACTTTCTTGTAATTTGTTAGTATTTATTTATTTATTTATTTTTTAAATTTATTTATTTATTATTTATTTTACAAAAGTACTTCAAGCTTCCTGGAGGTTTTTTAAAAACTTTTTTCAAGACTTGGACAATGTTTTGACTTCCAGTCCATTTGCCAAAGCATTTCAGAGGAATGTGCATGTTTGTTTGTTAAGCTGCTTAAACGGACCAATGAATCGTACAAACAACATCTGACTAAACGAATGAACTAGAATTTACACATAAAAAACATTTTTAAAATTAGTTATTTTGCTTCTCTCATGTTGCTAAAACAGGTATAGCACTTGCTTTTGTGTCCTAATTAAAGCTGGAAAAAAAGAATAAAAAGGCAAAGTTTGATAAGTATAAAATAGTATTTTTGGACATCAAACTGCTTGTTGAAGCTAAGAAACAAAAACTGCATGCCTCAGTATAGTGTTGCCTTAAAAACTTCAAGGAAGCTCGACAGGTGGGGTCGCCTGCAAGATTGATCTGGCCATGCAGCTGATTCTTCTGGTGTTTACTGAAGCCTCAGCCAGCATGCTCTCCATGTAAAAGTGTTTAGAAGCCATTCATATGGAAGGGGGAAAAGCAGAAACATGCTACTTCATTCTGAAAAGGGTTCCTGTTTTAAAGAATAACACATTTCCACTTCTTGTCAGAATTGCCTGACATGTTATACATGTTTAAGTAGACTCAAGCATCTATTTCCTATTCACTTTTTCAAGGTTTGGAAGAAAAACTGAAACATGTTTGTCATAAAATGTTTAGATTTCTTAACTTAAGTCATGACAGACATCAATGTTTAGTTTTTGCAAATCAAAATGAAAACTAACAGACGTATAATTTCATTGTATTTTTATTCATGCTGCATAACTTGCCAAAATGAATGCTTCTCTCTTCGCAGAAAACTGCCCTGGAAAAAAAACTGTCTAAATCTTTGTCTGAACTGGGGGAACCAAACCATAAACACATTTAAAACTCCCTTGATTATCGATGATTACATGCACCCATCTCCCTGTTTCTTATTTGCAAGACAATTTCTTTGTAACACACATACACATGTGCACTCAGACACACAGAGAAACTTCAGCTACTGGAGGTATATGAACCCCACCCTCGCCCTCCTCCCTCTCTGCTTCTCTCCAACAGAGGTGGAGGAGGCTGAACAGAGTAGCGCCAACAGAAACTTTTATAGCAGCATGAAAGAGCGCTGACCAAAACCAAAGGTAAAACTCTGGTCTAACCAACAGCAAAATCACGAAACACTCAAATATACAAACGTTAAACAGTGATGATAAGCCTTAGTATTTATTTTATAAGTCGGCTCAGCTGATTAAATTCATTTAGAAGCAAACGGCAGCATAACTTTGGGTGCATGAAGATAATTTCTGAGATCTGCCACCAAATTGTACAAGCCAACATACAAACTGTACCAACGCTACTTGTCCACTCACCTCAGCCCCTGTCAGAGGAACGCTTGAGAAGAGAGCCGCCAGCAGCAACAGCTCGGGGGACGGTGATAGCATCGTGGCGCGCGCTGTGGAAACTCAGTGCGCAACTTTGTGCAGAGTGTCCCGCAATCAGCCACCTGTTGGCCGCTCCACGTCCTTATAAAAAACGGCTTATAAACGGAGCTGGGGCAGCACGTTTGACTGCATCTTTATCCGAGACGATGTGAAGTCCTGATCAATGCGCCTCGTTCTTGTTTCTGTGGCACCACACCCCCTCTCTTACCTCAAAAACGACCACCCTCGCTCATGCAAACGTGCTCTGCCTGGCTGTTGTTAGAAACACTTCGACTTTTGACGGTAGGGAGAGGAACTTGTTACACTTTTGTGCATTTGCGAGAACATTAGTGGTAAACTTTTTTGGTGAAACTTTGCAGCCTCGGGAATCGGAGCATCTCTTCTCCACCGTTATAACCCCCCTATTTCATCATCGAGCGCGTGACTGAGGCGGCTGTAAGTTTATCATTTATTAAAATTGATCTTAAAGGAGTGGCATAGTTGTGGATGAGAGATGTGTATATATGTGTTAGTAAAAGTAAGAGTGAGTTTCTGTGCGCATGACGCACCTGCAGCCTTCTTTAGTAAAAGTGGTGGAAACGCTACATCTCTTCAGATATAAAACGGATTTTATGGATACATTCGTAACAGAATATTGCAATGACGATTTTTTTCTGCTTTAGGTTATGTTTTAGGCTTTGATACAGAAGAAACGGCGTGGGACTTGAGCTTTCGGTCCGCCTGAGTGGGAACATGCAACGACTACGCATTAGATGGCACATTAATCTGAAGTAAAGGCAACATGACCGCATTTCTCTGTGTTTTCTCCATTCATTTCTTTGTTAACATTGTGTTTTGTTTTGATTTTCCCCAACAGGCTTCTGCTCCTGTGCCTCTCCGTCGCCATCCTGATATCTGGAGCGCACGCAGTAAGTTTGACCTCCCACGTGTCGATATTTTTTGTCTGTGCATTTTCACTTTAGGAAAGAGTTACAGCCTGCAGAGAAGTTATGGCAGAAAAATATACCCCATGTCTCTGGGTTGGGATTGACTTGGTTGGAGCTTCTTGGCAGACAGGGACACAGTGTGTTACCAGTGGGAGTGTCTGAGTTGGGGAGTTCCTTCAGTAGGTGGGTTCTTGGCTTTGCATGCTGGTATAGAAAACAACAACAAAAGTCGAAGCAGTTTGCGGTGCAGTGACTCACTTTGCATTCTTACCAGCTGAAATCTGGATATTTTCTGTGTTTTTTGGTTTTTGGAAAGCGAACAAACGGAAATGGGATACTCAAGAATGGCTATGTTGTGTTTAATTGACCTCTTGACCTCCTAAAGGGTGAGGTCACAACCTCTGCAGGCTGAGTGGTAAAGATGTTTACCTTTCAGGATATAGATTTTACATGGTCTGCTTCAGTGTTACAAAGTCACCTTTCAGTACTGGTCCATGATTGTTACATTTTGTCCTTCAGTTTAAGGATAAGACATATCACATCCGCTTTACTTCATCACAATTATGACATCAGTCATGAAGATTGTACAAGTTTATCTGCAGGGCCTTATTCCAACTTGCAAGCGGAAAATGAAGACTGATTGTGATTTTAGCAGACATAAGTATATTAGATGGCATACATTATAATATACACAGATCAGGCGCAACATGACCCTTCATGATGCCTAAAGAGTTCTGACTTGTCAGAGCATGGACAGAGGACAACTGGAGGTCTCCTCGGGTGTCTAGGTCCACAGCTCAGTGAATCTTTTGGCTCCTATACCTTGGGTAGTATAAGTCTGTGTATTAGACCTGATTCCCACTGATGTCATCTAATTGAATCCACTTGAGATATGGAGATTTAGTAGACCAGGTGAATGTGTCATGTTGAGTCCAACCTAGACAGGAATTTTTGTGGAAGTGTGACTTGTCTGCAAGTGTGTAGGAAGGTGGTATGTGTCAAAGTAACATCCATGTGTATGCCAAGAAGCAGGAGAATAGTGCACTGTAACTGCCTGTCAGTGCTTTTAAGGTTATGGCTTAACAGTTTTTGATCAGAGATTAAAGTTTTCTTTTTAGACTGTGTCTTAAAGCTGCTTTAGACTGATAACTGGGGGCAGAAAATGCCAGAAATCTAAACTTCAACCCTTCTCTCTCCCATCTCTCTTGGTTTTAAGCTCCTCCCGACAAAGGAGCACAGGGTTCAAACTACAGACATGCACACATAGACACCGCACTGACTTTCTCAGACTATTGCTGCAATACACCAACACATCTTCCATACCGGATGTGGGGAGGCAAGACATTAAACTAACAAATGGACTGGAAGTTATATTTTTCTAAGCTGCTTTTTTTTAGTATAGTTGTAAAAATGTTTGAAACTAATGGATTTGGATTGTTTTCTCTGCTTTTGGATATCCTTTTGCAAAGAAATGCAGCCCAATGTACATAACATGTCCTGTTTTTTTTATCCCATAAATGGCAAAATGGGACAGCTGGAAGTTGCACAAACCATATCTCTGGCAGAAACGTTTACCATATTTAAAACTGATGGTGGGAATTACTCATTTGATACAATTACACCAAGACTTGCATTTCTAGCCTATCAGTGACATACTGCTGTATATTGTTTTAACTACATTTATCCTTGTGCTACACTGTATCACACTGATTTAATTTTAGATTATGTCTTAAAGATTTGTTTAGATATTATGGTTTCTTGCTGCACAAACACATCTCGAGGAGAAAATGAAAGGAGAAGATGAGCAAGAAGATGCAGGAAAAGTTGCACTGCTTTCCTTGTCCTGTTCCCTTTTATTATTTACTATAAAACCTGCCATGCTCACATATACTGATTTCTTCTGCAGTGATAGAAGTTGTCCTAAAGGTTTCCTCCTTTAGGAAGTCTCACCTAATCTTTTCCCAAAGGTTAAAGGCATTGATGGGACATATGCGATGTGTATTTCTGTGCTTGTGTGGGACAGCAACTGTTTAGTTATTCTTCAAGATAGTTAATCTCATTCTCAATGTCCCAGATAAAAAGTTATTTCCATGATTGGAATAAAAAAGACTTTGTTGTACCATGTTCTTATTAAATTTGTTCAGGGCTTGATTAAAAGCGTGTGACACAGCCCAGCTTCTCTGTGTATTGTGTAGCTTCCCTTTAAGCCAGTGGTACTGGGACACAGGATGTTAAAATTAGCTTGCCATGGTCCATGTGCTCTTTGCAGACAAGTTAACTGTCAAATAGGGGAACATGTCATATTCATTAGATGAATTACTTAAAATAGCTGGTTTTTTATATGACCAGCATGTGACTTTGTAGGAAAGTCTTTCCATCTGTGATCATTGCAGAGGTTGTTGCTGAAATGAGATGTTTCAGTAGCTGTGAGCTGCAGGTAATGAGGTGGAGGGAGACATAATGCATAGCCAAAGAAGTTAAGAGAGTTAAGAAATCACTGTCGTGATTCCCAAGATTTCTCAATCTCAGCTGTGTCTCAGAAAATATGTTCTTGTTTAGTATTAGATTTAAATCCGACTCATGGGACTAGTTCTCTGCTTTGAACAAATCCAGCGTCTGGTTCTTTCCCACCATCAGTTTCCATGTTGATGACTCACATTTGGAATTCCTCTGCCTATTGAAACAAAAATGTTCCCAATATGTTGCAGCTGATTTTATTGGGATTCCCACAAATTTCACATTCCTCTATGCAATGTGACTCACTGTTTCAGCACTGTGAATTAAGCTTCTGTAATGTGGAGTAAAGACAGAAACATGAAAAGTGCAACATAGAAAATGTGATAGTCAGACACAAGCCAATGTGGACGGTTTGGGAAAAGTCAGCATCCATATAGATAGGTGGGAATGATGCCTATTCAATATAAATCTGTTTTTTTATAAATAAAAAATAGCAAATATGAACTGCATGGTTATTTTGTGTCCTTAATTAATGCATTTAGTTAGAAAGTGTCTTCCTAACGTTGTTTAAGGATTGTCACACTGTTGTGATGACTGCTAAATTTTGGGTTTATGTTGCCAAAACACAGCAAACTGGTAAAGTATGCTGGTTTTGTCTTGGTTTCAAGTGAGCTGGTAGAAGATATATCCTAGTGGTGCATTGGAACGCACTATGAGAGCTGTTTTCTTGGGTCATCCAGGCAGATTTGATCAGGTTTTGACCAGAGACCTGTATTACGAAGCATGACTAACTCAGCCTGGACTTATCTCTGTACTCTGGATTGACTCAGCCAGACATTGAGGATCTGGGATAAGCTGTACTACGAAGCTTGCTATCAACTTGCTTACTCCATCCAGACCTTTCCACTTAAGATAAATTCAAGTTCACATAAAAAAGGTGGTGCTCAGAGGTTCTGACCAATCGCAAACATAGATAAATTTAGAGCAGCACATTTTACCATGGAAAAGCAGATTATCATTCTCCACAAATACGAAGAATTAAAAAATATATGCAATCATAGTAAATATATGCAAAAGTAACACTTTTGCTGCAGCAAAAGCAGGAAGGAATGCTGGCAGAAAATTCTGACTCCATTAATGCGGAAGTTCATCAGATCATCCGAAATTAATTAATGGGACAATATAAACTGACAGCACTCAGATCACTGTATTACAGTACAAACATTACCGGAATGCTTTATCAACGTCATATGTCCAAGTTCTTTAAATGATCCACTCCAATGTGAGCATATTATATTTATCAATGCCACCATGAATGCATGGATAGTTGTTCCATAACTCAATGTACTGTATTTTTAGATTCAACACAAGTGGAGCTAAAAGAACATGGGAGCAAGTAAGGATCCAATATAAAAACATAATTCAAAGCAATCAGTGACAAGACTTTATTACTGTGTCTATTGTGTGGATGAAACCTCGGTAATGCCGTGCGCACTGTCAGTAAGCGCCCATTACGTTGAATCACAAACAGTCTAACAGCTGACATGTGTCTTTTGCCAGTCTGATGTAAATCTGGACATTTGGTACATCATGTCATCTTTAAAATTCTAACTGGTTGGATCTGTTTCCTAAAGATTCTTCCTCTCCTGAGAGCTGCTCTGACTACCTGTGCTGCAAAATCATCAGGATCCTCTCAAAAATGAGCAGGACATTTTTCTGATTGATTGGTCAGGAGATGGTGCTTTTATACTCACTGATCTCTTATCTCGGAACCTAACCTGCTCTGGAGCAGGTTAGCCATTCAGCATGTGTTGCTGCAGTGATTCAGCGTGATGAAAAGTTAGCCAGCTTGGTAGTACAGAAGTAATTCCTGAAGTTATCTGTATAAGCGAAAATCCAGCTTCGTAGTACAGCCCTCAGATCTCAGCAGCAGTAGTCCATGGATAACCTACCTAGAAGCTTCTTCTGCTGCACCGCTGATGCATTTTCTCCTTTTTTGAGCCACTAAAGCCCAACTGGGGATAGACTCCGCAGAGTTTCCCACAAAGCCATTACTAAAATGTCTAGTTCTTGTGAGGTCTTTGATAAAATGGCAATGTTTGGTCATAAAAACATGACTTTGATGGTGCTGGGAACATGAGCTGCCTACCCAGTCCTGTGTAGTGGTAATCAGACCACGACAAAGTCTTGGTGGTAATCTGCTGACCTGCCTTGATGAATGACGTGTGTTCTTGCGGGGGGATTGGGGCTTGCAGTATGCTATGACTGAGGAAACAATCTTGGCCAATTCCCTCAGCACCTGGTTATGTTAGCAATGATAGCAGCCTTCATTGAGGGTCTTTGACCAACTGCTCTAGATGTGCTTGAGCATCACTCACCCAGAGCAAAGCAAACAGCCATGTGTTGCATCTTTACCCCAGAGCTGAAGGTTTGCCACTTAGCTCAAACTAAGCTAACCACCCTGAAATCTACTTTAAACTGTCCTAACTCTGGTGGGTCTTGGGGACAGTTTTCTATTTCTCTCCTCTCCTGCTATGAATCAACTTGGAGCCATTGTACCTTGATGGAAAAACTGGGAATAATGTCAAACATGTGATTTTATTGCTCACCCCCTTTACTTGATA
>JBAMHX010000014.1:11333132-11348045 GCA_037177515.1 Pseudomugil tenellus | reverse complement strand
GAGCCATTGTACCTTGATGGAAAAACTGGGAATAATGTCAAACATGTGATTTTATTGCTCACCCCCTTTACTTGATAAACATACATTCATATCAAACATGCATACCAAACAGCGCTTATCAATGTCTGTTGGCAAAGGAAGGAAGGCTCTTGAAGCAGTAATGTTAACAGGATGTTTCTTATAGGTCCCTTTGAAAGGCTTAGATTCTCATGTGAATATATTTCAAGACGCATGTAAACTTTGGTGGAATCAGGGGGCGATACTGGCAGAGAGCATTTTTGGGCGCAGATGGCTACATGGAAGCCTAGCAGCGGCATCTGCTTTAGCCATTACCTTCTTCTCCTGTTAGAGGATAATTGTGATGGATGTTGTTTCTGCATGTGCTTTTTTGTCTTAGGATCCCACTGCAAGCACATGTTTGAACTAAATCCAATCAAAATCGGTATATACATCAGCTAAACCAGTGGAAATGCATATTGGATTTCTTAAACAACAGTTCAGGCTGGTCAGGATGCATTTTACATTTGATGGAATCACCAAATTAAAAGCAGGCACGTGACAAAGCTCTTGAATGTGATTGCTTTTTTGCGGAGGAAGGTGTATGTGTGGGGAGAAAGGAAGATGTCTGCCGATAAGGGTGGAAAAACGGCCAGCATATCCACTGCCTAAATAATGGCTTTGACAATCAAGGGAAGAGCCCATTGTGCTTGTATACAGGAAGCTGCAGCCTCGGATGAGAAGTGTTGGGCTTCCTTGTCACTAGTGTGTGTGTGTGTGTGTGTGTGTGTGTGTGATTAAGAGGCTGAAGCAGAGGGGACAAGCAGTTTCTACCAAGGTGTTGGCTTCACCTCAGAGACAGACCCTGTGACCTTTCTAGATTTTTACTGTGTTGCTACCATGTCGATTGACGAGCATGTGCATGTGGACTTACGTGAATAGATGGACATAACGTGTTTCTTTTGTTTGCTCATGTACTGTTCCATCAGAAGTAGCCCCTTTTTTTGGTGTGTAAACGTGACTTTGTGGTGATTGTTTGATCGCTTGCTGCAGTTCCGGAGAGGTTGTTATACTTGGCTGCTGGCCCAGCTGGTGCACGAATCTCTTCCTTAAACTGGATCGCAGAGAAGGTACAATTATGATCGCAATTAAAGACGAAGTTGTGAGGTTGAGGATTAATAGAACAGAGAATCAGCATATCATGTGGGTTTTAGAAGGACGTCTTGGATTAGTACATCAATTTGCTCTTACAAATCAGCAGGATGTGTGAGTCACATTTTCTCTTGCACGTGCGCAGTGTGAACTGCATTTAAGTGTGCGAGCTTACAGAGGTCCTACTTTATGGAAAACATCCCGAGTGCTTGCAGCATTGTGTGAAGAGAAAATAGATTATCCAGAGAAGCTCTCTAAACAGGAAAAGGAAGGGGGGTGGTGTTAAATGTGTCAGAGTTTCTTTACAGCCCTGCTGGACCTCACATAGTTTTACTGCTCCAAAGTTTACTGAGCTGTATCATCAGAATGTAAACTCTGTCCTGTTCATGCTTTAAAGTATATAAAGCAACACATGAGAAAGAATGGGTGTAAATGTGATATGCAATAAGATAGTGGTGTTTACTTACTTATGAGCATGTTTTCAGATGCCTGAAGGGCATTTTATGTTTTTGGTTTTCACAAAATTCTCTGAAAACCTCTATTGTACAAACACACATCCAAGCTGCGTTACAATTCTATTTTAATCATATTATAGGGACTTTTTAGGCCTGACAGCAGTGAAATGTAATTGTGGGAACATGCACATGCACAGTATCTCCCTGTCCACCTTTTACCTGTTGTTGTTTTTGGTTTGTTATGTTGTTCCTCCTTCCATTCTCAGTGTTTGTTGATTGAAATAGTTCAGTATAGAGGCCATCAAAGATATAGGAATAACAGAGGTTTGTTTCTGCAGATCATCAGTCGTCATGCTTCATTTTCATTGTTAGTCATGTGTGACAGCCAACAAACACCACCACTGCCCCGGTGCCATATATACACATCTGTATGTGTAGACCCACACACATGCAAACCCAATGCCTCTTTGTGTCTGATACTAGTCAGATGGATTTGATTATCTGATCATCACTAAAACTAAGAGAAATGTCAACAAAAATATGATTAAAACTTTACCGTAGCTTTTATGTGCAAGACTTGTCCTGCAAATCCATTCCTGCCCTCTGCATACCTGCAGAGGTGAAGCCTTTTTAAGTGATAGAATTAATTTTCTTTCCTCCTTTTTATGTTAAATGACCACTTTTATATTACTGAATAAATATGACCTAAACAGATGGATGAAAAACAAAAGTAATTACTTTAAACCAAATATAAAAGGTTATAGATGACTTAGTGAAGCAATGCCAAATCTAAGCAAAAGCCAAGCTGGCAGGAAAATCTGATATTGACAAATGATTTGATTGAAAACAATGAAAACCACAGAGTAAATTGTTTGTCTCTCGAAACTGGAATCATTCGGCAGTTGGCAAGCAGAATTGACCATGAAGAGCACAGGCTAACTTAAGGCCTACTCAGGGTTATATTTAGTTTCCCCATCCTTGCCTTTCTGTTGTCATTCTGCAGCAAACCAATTTAATTTTTAAGTTGTCCTACCAGCCAGAGATCTTAGGGTCTTGGCCAAAACCGACAATGTTGGCAGTTGGTTCTGTGTTCACTTGTGCGGCACCAACCTTTGTAGCGCATTTTTAAAAATCAGATATTTTAAAGTTTACACAGATTTATGGCACAAGCACTGTCTTAATTAATCTTTTTAAAGGGCGTCTTTGATCATGTTCATCAGGCATATGATATTTTATGAAACCTTTACATGTTGGCATGAGATCCAAATGCATAGAAAAGGTTTGTTAATACAACTTTTATTGCATAAATTGTTTTGATTCGCTTTGATTTAGTTTTAGTGTTTATTGGTGAAAGCATTTTGTCAGTAAAGAGCGGAACACATTAGCAGGAGAACACTTTGTTTAACTTAGATATAGAATAATTGTTTTCTTTGGAAATTCCTCTTTATATACAGTGTATGTGCCTTGTCTTTTGCCCTTACTCCATCTCACAGTGATTAATGGTGGGACACAGGGGTCCCATCAAGCTGTGCTGAAAGAATTCCAATGTCTCTGTCCTCTTACTCCTTCAAGTGTTTCAGGGCAGCGCTGTCCCTCGCTTCCTTTTATAGCCTCATTCTGCCCTCGGTTTTTTTTTTATCTCCCCCTCATATTCTGTCCCCTCGCTCTCTCACCATCTGTCCCTGAGCGGGACACTTGGCAGGGAGCTTGTCCTCCCTCTTCCTCTCCCAGCTTTTCTTCTTCAACCTCCTCCTCCTCCTACACGTGCATCTCGGGTCGTCTGTCTCTCTTCAGCAGAGGTGAGTCTCCTCAGTGAGCTCACATGGAAGGATTGCTTCAGCTGTGTTTATAGAGAGGACATGCATACTCTCTCTTGCAAAATGAGTGGATTTTCTTACGTAGTGTTTGGATTAACAGGTGCCCAAACTCTTATTATATTTATGGTCACATTTGTTTAAATTTGAGTCATGTCTTGCTGTATCTTGTAGCAGATATGATCAAGTCCCAACTGTAATGTCTTCATGATGGGACATTTGCTGATCTTATTCTTGTGCTTTGTACAGTATTTTTTTTCCTGGAAATGAATTATAGACCATTTATTTCCAATTCAGCTGTAGTGTAATTGATTAGACTGAATTATTTCTTGTCATGGGAAGAATGTTAACAAAATTAAATGCGCACTTTGTGTTAACGTGACCATGTCCAGTTTCTCTCTCTCATGCCCTGCTTGGCTCTTTCTTCCTCTTTTAGAAATACGATGGATTACCACTTTAGTTCGGACAAATATCACAACTGTTTTTGATGAATGACCGTGAAGTTTACAGCAAATAACCACAGTCCCCAGTGTGTGGATTTTAACAAACATAGTAATCATTTGACTTTTTCCATGATGCCACCATGACCTTGACAACATTTCATTTGTGTCTCCAGAGATAAGAAATGACTCCTGGGATAGGTTTTTTTCTTTTCACCAACCTGTCCATCATCTGTCCTGCCACTTTGGTCTTTTATTAATTTTTTTTCCTTTCATGCCACCTATTTTAAGGACTTCAATGTGAAAACTCAGATAATTTAATTCACGCTCGACAGTTGGTTGTATTTTGTGGTATTTCCCTCCCTCCTCGTCCTCTCATGAGCCGTCATAGAACAACAAACATTTCTGTTCTCAGACCTCTCACGTTTCATGTAACTGAATAAATCCGTCCATCTGGATGTGATTGATCATCGTATTAGTGGGCGAGCAACAGCAGTATCACCGTAACAGCATCTGACAAGCTGTCCTGGTCACATCAGGATTTGTGGCAGAAATGGGTCTAATCCCAGGTTAATTTAGCTCAGTTTATGGCAGGAAGCCCTGATTACAAGTGTGGTCTGCAGGGAAATGAAGTTGAGTCTCTATGTGTGACCTGAGGCCGCTTGCAGAAAGGGAAGGTCGAGCTCTGTCGGCCCAGTGCAGAAACCAGAGCTGTGTTTACGCTGGAGCCCAGCCACAGAAACAATTTGGAGTTTCTGCTCTGCCCCGTGACTTTCAGGCCCCTCTGCTCTGGTTCAGATTCTCCTTTAAAGTCGTGTTCTGCATCCAACTGGGTGACCCCAACCCTCTGACCCTGTGCTCTCTTTCATTGCCGGCCTGTCTAAATGTCAGGTCATGTACCATTTTTCCTTTTGCAGGTTGATTTGTCACAAGTATGAAAAAAAATCACGATATATCCTTATCAAGACATTTTAAATAAAAAATGAAAAAAATACACAATTGCTTTGCAACTTTAAAATTATTAACATGCCATAACTCTTACCTTAGTCACCCAAACTTGTTCTAAATTAAGTATAGAGCAGCTCAGGAAATGGTGATCACGTGAATACCGTTTTTTCATCACAATCTATTGATAAAAGCCCTAAAGAAATTAAACTGGACATAAATTTCAACCTAAACACTGGTTTTATTTATCAGAACCACTTGGGACAGGGATCCAGGACCGTAATCTTAAAGAGCAAACAATTTTAGAACATCTGATGGGAATGGTTGCAGGAATAAACCCGTTTCATATATTTATATTTTTCTTATCTTCATCTAAAGTCCCACAAATTTTTCAAGCAAGAACTTATTGAACTTATTTACTGAAGGTTGTTTTATTGGTTCAAATGGTATCTTCCTTAAAGTACTTATATATCATGTGCATCATATGCATCAATCAGTCACACTTTTTCCTGTGCACCTGGCACCAGGACACTCTAGGCCGTAGTTCGATGCTGGACTTTGTAGTTGTATCGTCGGACTTGCGGCTGCTTGTCCTGGACACTTGGGTGAAGAGAGGGGCGGAGCTGTCAACTGAGATTGTGGGGGAGGATGCCAGTCATGTCCGACAGGCCAAACATGTTTTGAGGATTTGCTGGGAACGTCTGGCTGAGACCTCTGTCAGAGAGTTTCATCTCCCACCTCTGGCAGAACTTCAGCCATGTCCCAAGTGAGGTGGGGAATATTGAGTCCGAGTGGGCTGTGTTCCATGCCTCTATTGTTGAGACGTCCAGCCGGAGCTGTGGCGGTAAGGTCGTCTGTGCATGTCGCGGCGGTAATCCCAGAACTCATTGGTGGAGACACCGGCAGTGAGGGATGCCGTCAAACTGAAGAAGGAGTCTTACAGGGCCTTCTTGGCATGCAGGACTCTGGAAGCAACTGACAGGTATCAACAGGCTAAGTGGAATGCAGCTCGCCAAGGCAAAAATTTGGCAATGGGATAAGTTTGGTGAGGCCATGGAGAAAAAATTCCAAATGGTTTCGAGGAGATTCTGGTACACTATCTGGCAGTTGAGGAGCAGCGCTCCTTCAACACTGTCTACAGTGAGGATCTCGAGGGGGAGGTGGTGCTGACCTCAACTCAAGGCGTCGTGGGTAGGTGGGGGGAATGCTTTGAAGACCTCCTAAATCCTACCAACATGCCGAGGAGGAGGCAAAGCTGGGTGACTCTGCAGTGGGCTGTCCTACTACAAAGTCCACTGCAGTGGCACAGCCCCAAGGGTGGATGAGATCTGCCCAGAGTTTCTGAAGGCCCTGGATGCTGTGGGTCTATGGGGACAGTCCCCCTGGACTGGGAGACTGGGGTGGTCCCTTTAAAAAGGGGTTTGAAGGGAGTGTTACAACTAAAGGAGGATCACAATCCTCAACCTCCCCAGAAAAATCTTTTCAGGGGTCCTGGAGAGGAAGGTCATCCGGATAGTCAATCCCCATATTGAGATGGAGCAGTGTGGTTTTCGTCCTGACCATAGAACAGTGGACCAGCTCTATACCCTCTTCGGGGTCCTGGAGGGGGGACTCCTTTAGTGGATGCTTCGGGAGTATGGTTTACCGGACACCCTTGTATGAGCTGTCCTGCCCATGTATGACCGATGTCAGAGCTTTGTATGCATTGCCGGCAGTAAGTCGGATTAATTTCCGGTATTCAAGGTATTGAGGGGATCCGGTTAGGTCACCTCAGAATTGGATCTCTGCTTTTTTTGGATGATGTGGTTCTGTTGGCTCTCGTTTAAGCAATTCACAGTTCTGTGAAGCGGCAACTCCAAATCTGAGACCATGGAATCATACACCCCCATAAAGATCATCTCTTTAACAGTGACCTGCCCAGAAGGACACCAACACTGGTTAACCAGTAAACAATTGGAAGAAAAGGTTTATATCTCCACCGTTCATCTCTCTGCCTATCTCCAGCCCTGTATCCTCTTCTTCTTTTCAACTGCATTGGGATTTGAGGTGTTATTTCACTGATAATCTTGAATTTGGAGAGAATTATGAGTTGATCTCAGTGGTAAATAAGTCTCGTTACCATGGAGACTCACCTAACAAGTCTTAAAAGAGCAGAAAAAATATACAGAAAATCTCATGTCCAGCACAGCTTCTTACCAGCAATAAAAAATCTTCTTGGACAACCCAAATTGACAGCACATGTCTTAAAAATTATGCCTATTTTCAAAAATCCCAAAAGTTAAGATAGAGCTACTACAGTGTGCAGCCACCTAGCAGCGCATTACAGAATAATTATCATTAGTTATTATTATTAATAATCATTCCAGAATTATTACCCAGAGGTGCCATGGTGTAACCTCTCCAAAAGGAAGTCAGTAGCAACTGTAATGATGCAGACAAGCTGCGTTACTCAAGAAAAAATATCTGTTACTATATGGCTGCAATAGAATTTTCAGTATAAGGAAGGTTTTTTGGACAACTGGTCTTTTATCAGAGATATGCTTCAGCTTAACTGAGCCAACACTAACATGGCCAAGTCAGATTTTTTGCTTTTCCGGCTTCTGTATGTCTGTGTTTGTTTTACTGTTAAAATCTGATTATTTGATCAAGCTCACTGTTAAACTATTGCCGGAAGGCGATAGCTGAATAGAAACTATAAACTTTGCCTTCTGACACGCTGCCCTACTTTTTAATCCCCTGTGTTATTCTCTTTTTTGTTTGTTTGTCTTTCGACGGTGTTTAAGTTTTGTGCTAAACAGCAGCTATCTGATGGATAAAATCAGAAACCTTCAGATTAAAGTAGATCACAAAAGAAATTTAGCAACTGCTAGATTTCAACAACAGTTACAATTTTCCAGACTTTAGACTATAAAAAAATTTCCCTCAACCTACGTGTGAATCCCAGAGCCAGACAACAACAGTGACCAACATGATCAGGTCGCAGAGTTTTTTTTTTTATTATATCCTTTTAGAGTTGTGCTCTTATTCGCACAGACCTTTACAGTTTTATGCTTAGACCTTCTTCCCATTGACTCCTTATGTTTTTCTGGATTTACTGAGGTTGCAGGGAGCTGTTAAGGGTGCAATAAAATCCAAATATTTTTGGCAAACATGCTCTTTGGCACAAAGGTTAAGAGGGATTTGAACACAAAGCCTTGATATTGACCACATTAAACCAGACTTTAAGTATATTTATTAGTTTTTGGAGTTCAAGCTGTAAATCTGCTTGCGATAAAGACCAGGAGTCAGACTTCTTCTTTGGTGTTGTTAGATGTAACTGAATGAAATCTGGGAGACATTTTGTGCAATCAAAGTTTATTTCTGATGTTTAAAATTGCATGTTTTGAACTGTTTTTATTTTTCAGTGATGCTTTCACAGTGATAGTTCTCAGGTAAAGTTCTCTGGTAAAAGGAGCATCATAAACTCATTGCAGAGATATATCTACTGCAGATATCCATCAAGTCATATCTCTCAGCATGTGTCTATCACAGATCTGTATCACAGATTACTTCTCACAGGCCATATTTTTAAAATTCAGCTAGTTTAGCTTTGACGTGTGTCTCATTAGTGAGAGTGAGGGCAGCTGTAACCTTGGTGAATGACTGCACTGAAAAAGGGCCTGACTATAGTGTATATGCACACCAACGAATGAAAGAGATTAAAACATATTTTCATTATAGTTCTAATCATGGAAGTGTATCTTTTTTAATCTATTGCTAAGGTTATCACAGTTAAAATGTTTTTCCCCCCAAACTATGTTATATTGAATTAAAAATATTCTGGGAAATTAGCCTAAGTCATACAGCAGCAAAAGTGGCAAGAAACAGGCCTTTATGCTGATAAAAGTTCTTCATAAGCATGCTAACAATACTAAAGTACTAAATACTAAACTTATAGGCTTTGTTCCTGCATGCATTGAAGGGTGGAGCACTCCATGTGCATGTATTCCTCATGAATACACTATTGAATCACATCTGATTCAGCTATTGTTAAGGTTTAGGACAATAGCTTAAAACCACAACCCACCATATGTTCAAGAAATTTGCAGATTGTATCTGAACTTAAGCGCTCTGTCTATATCTGTTTGTTTAGTCTTTTTGTCATTTGTCAGCTTATTTTTAATCTTATATTTAATCATTTCTGTGATTTGTGTATTTTGTGTAAAATCTTAACTTAACCATTTTTACCTTTTTTATCTAGGTCATCAACATGATAAAGTCTCTTATAGTTCGTTGATAAATCACATTTGCAACGTCAAACCATGGTTGAACAATGGTTGAACTATGTGCGTTTCTTTTCCAACGTGTGTTTTTATTCACAACGACAATCATACAAACCTTATACATGGTCCTTTATCATTCAACGTGACTAAATTTTTAGGGTTTTTATTTGTGACTTTTTCAATATGTTCTAGCATAAGGTACTAATTTTTGCCTATCTGAGCTATGGTTCCAATCAAGCTGAGTCAAACTGAAAATGCTTGCACACTGCAGACAACTGATTGTCTGGGAAATGACATCACCGGATAAGTCATGAGACCAACTCCTTCACAGGAACCCAGCAAAACCCTGTGTATTTTTCCAATGTTTCATCTGGCTTCCCACATCCTTCTCTAACTCTTCTTTTATGTTGAGGGAACAATAAGGCATAAACCAAACAGCAGTTATGCCGTCACCTTAATGCCCTCTGTTGTTGTGTCAGATTGTGTCACATATAAATGGTGTGGACATCGTACATTTTTGCAAAGAACATATGTAACCATGCCAGTTCTATCACTGGTAGATTCAGTCCTTCTTTGAAATATTACACTTTTTTTAACAGAATGTATTGCGACAGCTGTGTGGTCTCACCAGCATCAGACATTTATTCTCCACACAACACAAAAGTGATGGTCAGGCACTGTCCAGTTGCGGATGGGTTACACACACACTGTATGGAAATGGGAAGACGTAATATAGGAATACATAAGGCCGCTTATAGACCGTGCTTTCACTATATTATATTATAAAACTGGTCTTAACATGCTTCAAAATCAGCTATAAAAGTATCATGTAAACAAATGATTACTACATAACTTCAATGAATGTAGAAATATTCTAACATTACAGAGTGCTAAACAAACCCGGCTTACCCCAGACGTATCCGTACTATAGTGGCGACACACCATAGTGTATCAGGCATAGCTGATGATGTTGGTACACCAGCATTAAAATGGAGACAATGCATCAGAGTGCAGTACAGTCCAGTACAATGAAAATAATAACTTGAATTGAAATAACACTATTTACCCTGTTATACATGGGTACTTTGCTATGAGACTTTACTTCTATACATCATGGGTAATATCAGGCTCAGCATGTTACCCTAGAATACTCTAACACTTGGTGGGGCTGGGAATTAAACCACTGGTTTTCTGATTGGTGGACAATCACAAACCTGAGTAATGGTCACCCATACATGTTCACATGCAAACCCATATTAGTAGCATTTCTTAGTTTGTGCAGTCTTAGAGGCTATGAAGTGCTTTTTGTTCTCTAATACATACACAGGACTTGGACTAGCTAAGCTGGGGTCAAAACTCCGACGCTCTGACAGGCAGTAATTTATATTTGCCCCAGACAGTTGCTTTAGGTGACTTACATTGTTTGCTTCCTGTTTCCTGATCAAAAAGTGTGATTCTTATTGCCTGCAGTATAATATTACTGTTAATGATTCACCTGAGAGGAAGTTTTGGTTACTGTACATAACACATGCAAAGTTGTCAGCTCACTTAGGGTAAGCATGCTGCTAAGCACATTGATAAAGGATTTTATAGTTGTACCTGGGTTTAAAAACGATATCTACATGTTAATGATGATAGGAAAGGTTATTAAAGCGCAGCTTTTTGTTTGCAATCTGCAGATCCCTTATGATCTGCATGAGAGCTGAAGAAAACTAGCATTTACAATGCTGAACCTTAGGCTCAGGCATTCCTCCAAGTCAAGGTTGCAGAGGAAAGGTTGCAGGTCACATTGCTCATCAAAGATAAACACCGGCTCCTGTCAAGCAGCCCACTGATCCACCACTTATCTTGTTTGATAGTTTAGTTTCTGCTGACTGTTCTGGCCTTGTGGGTTATCGTTACAGTTGCACAGCAGTAATATTTTACACATTTCTTTTCATGCGTTCTTCCCCTCCTAATGTGAGATAGTGAAGCGTCGGCACCAGTCACAGATCAAACACTCATCCTGACATAGAGCATCCTGTGATCACCGTTCATCTAATACCTCTCACACAAACACTGTTTATCCTTCCCTGTTTTGTTTCATCTATGAAAAGTGAGTAACCGCCTTAAAGAGGTTGTTTTCCATTGCCATTATCCAACGTCCAACGTCCATTATGGTTATCCTAAAGATTTTAGTCATGAGATGTCATTACTCTCTCTATTCAGTGAATTTCATCCTTCAGTTCGCTTTTTCTTTTCCAAATAAGTTTTTTAAATCATTTTCTTTGTTTGTGGAAAGTTCTCTTATTTTCCAGGGGAGATGTGGAATGTGCAGCTGTGTGTCGACTTAATGGGCTTGCATCTCTTTCTGTAGATCTCCATGCCTGTGTTTTATGCCTTATTTGTGATGCATTTTTTGGATTCCACAGAGGGATGTTTTATGTACCACTTGTAGCATGACCTTTAAAATAATTTTGAACTCACTTTCCCTCTTCTTTTTTAATCTTCTGGTTAAATTTGTAAATAATGTCTGTTAAAAATAGGTTATGTGTCTATGCTGTCCAGTTTTTGTCATGCTTTTGGGGTTTCCCTAACTGCCATAAATCTTCCTGTAATTTTCATGTTTTGGGAGTTAAGATGACAATCTAAACATAATATTTCTCAACTATTTTATTTCTTTCCATCCTGATATCCTGCCTGATTTTTTTGGGGGGGTGGGGGGGTTTCTTTAATAGGAAGTGTTAAGAGATTTTGTATGTGGTAAGCTTAGTCTAAATACAGTCATAAAAACTAAGGTTATGGTGTACCACAAACAATCCACATAACTCCACTGTTATGATGCCAGACAGTGTTTTTTTAGTACAGAAATAGAAGGAATACTTTGTTGCAGGATGACCTGGCAACCTGACCCTGAAAGCACCAGGTTCGGTAAAGTAAAACAATTGCATTTATTATATTTTATATATTTTTAGAAGTAAATAAGGAAAACAACCTCCAGTGTCTTTGGTTTTTATGTTTTCTTGTTGGGTTCTAAGCCAGTTGAAGAGGCTGATTAGATCCTGGTCAGGTTACCATGGGCCAATGCAGAGAGCAAGGAGGCTAAACAAGTGCACTCGCTCACACTTATGTCCATTTTAGAATCTCGTATTTAACTAACATTTGATAAACTCCTTGGGAGGAAGCTAGAGCTCCGGTGGAAAACCCACACAGACGTGGGGGGAACATGCAAACTCCAAACAAAAAAGGCTCAAACTGGGGGCTGAATCCAGAGCATCCTGCTGTAACATCAGCAACTGCCTCACCACTCCAAGCTAGAAGATACAAGCACATAGATATATTTTACATAGTTCCCGACCTTGAAGAGTTTATCAGAGTGATTTTGTTGAACATTATAGAAAAGGTGGTAGAATGGATGTTTCTTAAAGAAGAGGTGTAAACAATATTCATTGGGATGTTTTCATGTTTTGGGTTAAGAAATATAAAAACTAAACCAGTAATACACCAGCTGATCAAATCAGTATCTAAATTAGCTCCATTAGCACCTTTCCGACAGCCTCACCTCTGCTTTAGCTCACATGCACAAACCCAAAAGTTACAACAATGCAGTGTACAGTGTGGTGTTTTGCTGCCACAGCTACTATACAGGATAAAGTGTGTAAAATTTCCACACAAAAGTTTCCTTTTTAGCTTAATTCTCTGCCATCTTAATCTTTGTGTGTACTGATACATTACAAGTTTAAGCTTCATGTTTTATATGTATTTCTGTTGTATTATAGCACTACTTGTTTTCTGTAGTTTAATGCAGATGTACACATATTGGATCAATTCCATCTTTATAAAAAATATTCTATAAATGAAATGGTTTTCCAGAAAATCGAAACTAAAAAACCTAAACATTCATATAATTAAAAATGAAAGGTTTTGCAATATTACAAGCCCTAAAAGATTAAGAATGGATGGAATAAAAATCCTGGACAAGCTATGAAACATTTATTGCTCCTGTACTTATAAAAAAAGAAGGATGTTACTGAGAACTGAGAACTAAGATGACCACAAGCTTTTAGTAAGTTTGGTATCAATAGTGGTTAAGAAACGTTTTACCATCAGGTCATTTTCCTTTGCTTCATTTTTCACAATAAAAAAATATTTTGAGTGTTTGCCCAAACCTTTGTGTTGGATCCTTGTTGGACTGTTTAGAACTTTACTATAAATTATTGTATGTGCACAGTACAGTAAAGTATGTTTCCAGGACATGACAAAAGTGTGGAAAAGGTGATTTTGTCAAACAGTGGGATATTGTGACTGTGGGTGGAGAAAACAGGATACTGTAGCAGAGTCCTATTGTTCTCTACAGAAATGGCCATCAGCTATTTTGAGCTTTGTAAACTGCAAAGTGAATTGATGGTGCATTTCTCCATGATGTGTAACTGGTTTTATGGGAGCAAGTCCCTTGTGTATCTGTCCGGCGATGACGCAGTCTATTGTCTGCACTTCGGATTTCCACCTTAAGGAGAAGAAAGGTCAATCATGACTTTTTATATCCTTAATGAGATGAGGTGACCTTTGAATTTTTTTTATTGTCTCCTGTCCAGCAGCTAAAAGAACTGAAAAGATTTCCCGCCCACTGATCATTTTTAACTGGAAATGCTGTTTCACAAAGTTAAACCAAAGTTTCAATTTTGGTACAATGTGTTTGTCAACAGAATGAGTTTCCCTCTACTGTGTGCAGGCTAAGTTAAACCCAACACAGCATGTCCTAGTTATATCTGACAAACTGCATGATGAAAGGAAGCTCAGATCCTCTGATAGCTAGCAAAAATGTGGCCTTGAGCATTCCATAAGGGAGAGGAAGAGGGTCTTTTTGTTATAGATAGGGGACCATTAAGGACAGCAACTGTAGGGTAAAAGGAGGTCTTTGTGTCTGAAGATTAGTTTCAATGTGGCCTTTGTAAGTGTTGCTGCTGGGACTTGCTGTCATACTGAGCAGAGAGAAATATTCAGATTCTTTATCTTCCATTTTGTCGTGGGCATAAATTGGTCATTTAGAGGTTTTTAACGACATGGCCTGCTTTGCTGCCCAAGCAGGCTGTGGTATGGGTGTGTAGGTTGGATGCGTAGGTGGAACATAGGCACATGGAAGGGAGAGACGTCATAAGATAAACTATCCTTTCTGAGGTCAATTTACAGAATTATATAAATAATTATATGTATGTATATAATTACAGAATTATTCAGACACACTAACTAAGAGGGTTGCTTGTCACCTTATCTTTCCCTTAATCTGTTCCTTAGTTTTTGTTTGAATTAGTATTCACAGTCAGACACCATGGAGAAAAGTTCAGTGGAACATTTTTAATTACAAGATTTCTTTCCAGATTTGGATTTAAATGGAAAATGTGCCCGAGAGTTGAACAAATAATCTCTGTTAACACTGTCAGAGTATTTCTATCAGCCTGTATGTTAATTTGCACTATCATACTGATCGTTTATTTTTACAAATAGAGTTGTGTCTCTTCTTATGAGTAGTCAGTATCTCACATAGACAGAATTCAGTGTATTTTGAAGATTAGAAAAGCTAAATTTTACCTGAAACCTTACATGTTTCATAACAGTTTTTGTGAGAGCTATATTGTGTCTGTGATCACCATGTCACTTCTGCCACAGACTGGGATCATGTAACCCATTCTCTATACCCATAACAGCCATGAATCATGTTTCTATTGGATGTCCTGAAGCTTAGAAAGTTGTAAATAACCAACTATTATTGTTTTTTTTGTTTGTTTTTTTTTTTACGTGTCTTGTCCAGCATCTAAGCAGGCAAAATGATGATCTGACTGCTATGTTGTGCTGAGCAATTTTGCTCTGT
>JBAMHX010000014.1:11265067-11279873 GCA_037177515.1 Pseudomugil tenellus | reverse complement strand
GAAGGAGGGTCTAAGGACAGGAAGTCCGGGATCTGTTTAGTTTAATATAGTCACTAATTGTGTGTATTGTAAGTTATATCTATTGTTCTCTTTACCTGCACGTGAAGCCCTCTGAGGCAACTTGTTGTGATACTGGGCTATATAAATAAAATTGAATTGAATTGAATTGAATTGGCAGGTCTACTTAGTTTGGTCCTATGTGGCTGCGGTCCTGCAGGCTATCTAAGGTTCCTTGTTTCAACACACCTGACACATAAAATGGATCCAATAGCCTATGAAGGTCTGCAAAATGACTCATTAATGAGTGTGTTGAAGCACATATACACTGAAAACCTGCAGGACTAAAACTAGTGGAACCAAATTGAATACCCCTAATGTAATTTAATCTTCTATGATTTGCTTTTTGGTTTGTGTGTGTGAGAAAGTGTGTCTCAAGGGTTTTTCGTCTTCTTTTTCATTTAACTACACCATATGTTCATTTTTAATATATTATTAAAGGAAGTATGAATAAGTAGTTGGTTCATTTCTGTGCCTGATATTCTACTGTAAAACTTTAATTACTAAAATGATCAATTACTGCTTCATAAATAAGATTGAGTTGAATGAAGGAAGAACTAAATAAAAATACTTGTCAATTTAAGTTTAATGTCTACCATGTTATTGCTCATTTTTTTCATAAGAACATAACAGGACAAAGAACATGCAGGGTCTATTTTAAACTGAAATTAGAAGCTGATGCGGATTAGGAGCAACGACTGCTAAGGCTCAGAATGTTTTCAAGCTAGACCTTGTTGGTTTAGCTGTAGGAAGATACTGAAATGTCCAGTTTATTCAGAATTTTGAAGATACACTACTGAACTTTTCCAGATTCTCAGTGACTCGCGCCATATCAACTATCAAATGAGCCACAAATGCAGACTTGTAAGGTTGGGAGGTTTACATAGTACATCTTTAAAACTAGCAGTCAGTTGTGTAACATCCAACAAAATATGTTCACATGGACACAAAATGGGCGGCTTATACTTGTGTTTGTTCCAGTAGCATGCATTAAAAAAACAGATTCAGAGAAATGGGATAGAATGATCCTTACTGTGCATGCCTGTTATGTCTAGTGTATGTCAATTTCACCTATTTCCACACTTTATCAACTCCCCAAAGCAAAGATCATGTATTCAGCTGCATGTTTTGTTCATCTGTCTGTCTGTTAGCAACATAACTCAAAAACATATGGATGGATTTTAATTACATTTTCAGAAAATCTCAAAAATGGACAAAAGAACAATTGATTGTGAGGGGGATACGGATTATATGCCCTGGATAAAGGAATTTTTTGAAGGATTATTTGCAAGGGATCATTTTGCATAAGAACTTCTCACTCAGAAAATAATCCCTACAATCTTTGGCAAAAAATTGAAAAAGATGTTAATGGCTTGGTGTAGAGCTGTGTTCTCTGAGTGTTACTAGCGTCGGTTGATAATAGGTTGATAATGCACTGTTTATTTAAGTTTACCTTGTTTTGTTCAAACATGATGCCTATAAATCGCGGTCCATGTAAATGTTGCATTTCCTATCAGAACTGCAACCTGACTGAAAAAGTTTTGAGTATGTAACCATGACTACAAAAATGAAGGCCAACACTAGAGCCAGGTTTTCTTATGTGTGTTACAAGAAAAGGGCGTTTCAAGTTTTTTTTTACACCCAAACAAGAACTCTCATTCTTATTTTTGTCTCCTAACTGATTAAAAACATAAAAACACTAATAGAAAAATAAACACAGTGGACATGTTGCACATTGTAATTATATATGTTATGAAATAATACTGTTACTGGTGGTAAAACAAGTCATATAGTAGAAAAAGGACCACCTAATGAGGCTTTGAATGGGATTCCTATTCAGATGTACTCATTTAAATGAGTCAGCATTATGAGTGGTTTTCAGTCCATTCATATGAGACTGTTTTACCCATATCATTTACCCATATCACAGATTGGTGGCGC
Source organism: Pseudomugil tenellus (assembly GCA_037177515.1). NCBI lineage: Eukaryota > Metazoa > Chordata > Actinopteri > Atheriniformes > Pseudomugilidae > Pseudomugil > Pseudomugil tenellus. The sequence goes on along the minus strand of JBAMHX010000014.1, from coordinate 11,277,875 downwards.
GGACGCAGAAAGACTCCTGATCCCATCTGATAGTTTTATACCCCAGCAGATCTCAAACCCCAAACATATTGCATTTTATGAAAAAAACTACATAAAATTAGACACTTAACCATGAACTAAAACAATAACAAAAAATCCTGTTCAATCCTGTCCTGTATTCTCCAGGTGTCATTCATAATTGGAAATGCACACTTCATTTGACGGTTTAATGGGGCAAAGTTAAAAAAAAACAAAAACAAGTGGACACTGTGCTAGATGTCAATACATTAGTAACACATCATGACTACTTAGGCCGAGAATATACTATTATATAGAAAGCACAGCATTGTCAGGTTTGGTCATATTAGTCTAAGAAAATTTCACTTATTACTTTAAACAAACAGAAAAGTGCAAAAAAAATTGAATATATTATTGTCAGTCACCCCACCCTATTTATTTACAGAACCCAGTGGGTGATAACTGTGTCAACCAGATATTGTGGAACATAAATATTTCTTTTTATTAGAAATTATGTTCAGTGTTATATCTGCTGGAGGAAGAACTGAAGCTACTTTCTTTAGCATACAGAGGATTTGATACTACTTCCGGGTCATGTCACTGTGCAGCGTGCTCAAAGCGAGCGGACCTTCGTGTTGTCCGTTTAGCAAAGCTTAGTATAAATATAAGCCTGCGATGGATTGTGTTAGCCATGTAAAAACAGTTTAGCCAGTCTGTTTAGATGCTGGAGTGTCCAAGGAGTCCTTAAACGCATCACATCGTTCTCTTCCTGTAGTGCTGAACTGCGAACGCCCCATGATCCGGATTTCTTGTGTACACTTTTCAGCGTTGAAACGTTTAGGTAAGAAGTGTGTACAGTGAGGGTGGTTTTCCACGAGTGGGAAAGCTCAGTAGTTTGACTAAGAATGACAATATCGCAATATGCTGATTCGGACTCAATTAGCCGTTTTCCTGGTCACAGTTACACTGGCTATTGTCGTCTCTTTCATCTTTTTGGATAAGAAAGGTAATGTGAAGGAAATCTTACAAAATTTGAATTTAGAAAGCTTTCTAGTTATAACACCGAACAGCCCTCTAATATCTGGTACCGGAGCAGTTGACTGCCGCCTTGCTAATCCGGGTCTTTAGGACCCCGAGGACGCCTTTCATACGGCCACTGGGCGGAGGACCAGGCGGAGAAAGGTGAAACTGACCTCAGAGGACTGATCAGAGGTCAGTTTGGGAATTTCCCAAATAAGGACAAAGGATGTGAAAACTGCTAGGGACACTGACCCCAAATCAGTTCATCCAAAAGTACTAGCTACGCATTTTTATAAGGACGTGGAGGGAGAAACAGACCGCTAAGATTTAGCTAGCATACAAAGAGTTCACGTATACACGTTATTGTTATGGTTCTAAAGTTTAATATAATAATTACACCCCCTTCAAGTCCTTCTAAGCTATCAAAATGGCCACTGGATGTTGTTTGGGTTAGCGACGCCCCGCAGCTTTGATGCAGCAAAGAGCAGACGTCCATCATAATCTGCAGTGTCAACATCTCCAGAAGAGTCCTTTTGGGTTATGCTGTAAAGTGACTCGTCTGGATTAGCTATGCAAGCAAACACAACGCGGGGCTTCTTGTGGTCGGACGTAGAGACCAGGACTTTGTTAAACATCTGGGGGGAGCAGGACATCCAGGCGGCGCTAGATGGAAACTTCCGAAATAGCTTCGTGTACCGCGACGTTTCCCGCAGGCTGGGAGCGATGGGGTTTGAACGGACTCCGGAACAATGCAGGGTGAGGATCAAAAGCCTCAAAAGACAGTACCTGTTAGCAAAGGAGGGGAACCTACGGAACAATGGACAATATCACAAGATTTGTAAGTTTTATGACACTATGGAGAGGATTTTGAGCAACCGACCGGTACTTGACCCCCAGGAGCTGATGGACAGTGGACAGGGAGTGGAGGAGGCCGGGGATGGCCTGGAGGAGGATGGAGAGGATGCTCAGGATGGGTACCTAGAGAGCACAAGAGAGTGCCCCTATCCTGCTGAGACTGAAGTGAAGCTGGAGTACCCATCTGTCCCCATTCCTATTCCAGTTAAAGTGACAGTGGGAAATAACAGTGAGTGCACTTAACCTTCCTACATGTGTGTGTGTGTGTGTGTGTGTGCTTTAGAGGTATAATTGTTTCGGTGTGCATGAGTTCAGTGTCCAACCTTTCTGTCCTCCAGGCACCGCAGTAAGACCACACAACAGCAGCCAGTCAGTGAGTAATTTATCAGCGAGAACGCCAAAAAGGCCCAGAAAGCGGCGCTCCAACTTCCCCATGGAGAAACTTATGGAGCAGTTCTTGGAGCAGAGCGCCCAAGCCGAAGACAGCTTTTACCGCATGGAGGAACAGCGGCTGCAAGCGGAGGATCGCCGTCGGGAGGCCGAGCACGCCAGGGAGCTGCACATGCTTCAGATGCTCGGTCAGATGTTCTCCAGCATCTCCTCCGCTAGGCCGAGCTCTGCGGCCACTCCCACCAAGACTGCCCCTCCTCGCCCTCCGGTCATTTCCACCGCCTCCTCATCACATGCCCGTGGTCCGTCCAGTCAACACAAACGCCCTTCACCCCAGACAGACTGTTTCAGCCAACAGTCCCAAGCGTTGAACACAGACCCACAGACATTAGGTATTAGCTCTGGTGTCATGAGTGAGGCCTTGAGCTGGAATGTGTGAAGAGAAAGTTAAAGACAGCTCAGCTGTAATGTGGTTGTGTTACACTCAGTTATTAGCATTAAGTTGTGTTACTGTATTTTTTTCTTGACCAACATTTGTGGAAACACTGCTGTTGACACTTTTCCAAAGTAATGTATTATTTCATAGTTTAAAGGCTTCCATTTTTTTTCTTGCTAGTGTTTGAGCGCTACTACAGTTTGGGCTCTTCATCACACAGAGACATGGATGATGACATGTTTTCACTTGTAAAAAACATAGTTCCTCCACTGACATCTAAAAAGCACAAGGGACAAGATGGACGTATTGGGATCATTGGAGGATGCCAAGAGTACGTCTCCTAAAGATCAGCAATTCTTCACTAACATCCTGTTTGAAAGCTTTGCCCTAATATTTTTTCCTACCTCATTCCTTAAAGCTATACTGGAGCTCCATACTTTGCAGCCATCTCTGCACTGAAAGTGGTAGGTTGCAGTTGTAACTACTGCTCTTCAGATTTAATTTATAAGTCATTAACAACATACTTCCTTTTTTTCCAGGGGGCTGACTTGTCCCATGTGTTCTGCACCAAAGATGCTGCTACTGTGATCAAGTCGTACAGCCCAGAACTAATAGTCCATCCTGTTCTGTAAGTACACATTGACTTAATTGTTTTTGTGTAACTGACTGGATTTTGAGGTGCTGGTATCTGACAGCGTTTTCCTCATAGACCTGTCACGATAACAAATTTTGCTGTGCGATTAATTGTCTTAGAAATTATTGTGATAAACGATAACATTGCGCTAAGCAATTTTTATAAAAAATTTTAGGCAGTTTTCAACTAATAAGGTTAAATAAACCCTTTCAAAGAATAAACATTCATTTCTAAAGAACATTTAGCTTGATTTATCAGTCTAGTTTCTGGTCTTCCAGGGTTTCATGAGTCTATATATAGTGTCATATAAAGGGTCATGTGTTAACTAGACTACATATAAAAAGTGCCAGATTAAAACTGAATTCTTGTCTGATTTTAAGCTTGTCATCTTGTAGGGAACATTCTACATAAAGGGACTGTTGCTTCTAAACTGCTCTTGTATACTATGATGCACCGTAGTGAAACATTTTACAGTCTTTGAATAGAGAGAAAAACTAAAATGATTGCATCCAGGAAACTCACTTTCTCTTATCGTGCAATTAATTAACTTATTGCATATTGCGACAGCGAAAGTTTGGGCACCCCAGGTAAAAATTTGTATTAATGTGCATAAAGAAGCCAAGGAAAGATGGAAAAATCTCCAAAAGGCATCAAATTACAGATGAGACATTCGTATAAGATCTAAAGATTTTATTTCCATCATTTACACTTTCAAAATAACAGAAAACAAAAAAATGGTGTCTTTAAAGTTTGGGCACCCTGCAGAGTTAATACCTTGTACTGCCCCCTTTGGAAAGCTGAGACCTGACAGTGTTATGGATTGTTCTCAATCATCGTCTGGAAAGACCAGAAGATGTCAATCTCAAAGGTTTTAAATGCCCAGACTCATCTGACCTTGCCCCAACAATCAGCACCATGGGTTCTTCTAAGCAGTTGTCTAGAGCACTGAAACTGAGAATAGTTAATGCTCACAAAGCAGGAGAAGGCTATAAGAAGATGGCAAAGCGTTTTCAGATGCCAGTGTCCTCTGTTCGGAATGTAATTAAGAAATGGCAGTCATCAGGAACAGTGGAAGTTAAAGCAAGATCTGGAAGACCAAGAAAAATATCAGACAGAACAGCTCGCAGGATTGTGAGAAAAGCAAGTCAAAACCCACGTTTGACTGCACGACCCCTCCAGAAAGATCTGGCAGACACTGGAGTTGTGGTACACTATTCCACTTTAAAGAGATACTTGTACAAATATGGTCTTCATGGAAACGTCATCAGAAGAAAACCTCTTCTACGTCCTCACCACAAAAATCAGCGTTTGAAGTTTGCAAGTGAACATATAGACAAGCCTGATGCATTTTGGAAACAAGTTCTGTGGACCGATGAGGTTAAAATAGAACTTTTTGGCCGAAATGAGCAAAGGTACGTTTGGAGAAGAAAGGGCGCATAATTTAATGAAAAGAACCCCTGTCCAACTGTTAAGCATGGGGGTGGATCAATCATGCTTTGGGGTTTTATTGCAGCCACTGGCACAGGGAACATTTTATGAGTAGAAGGAAAAATGGATTCAATAAGATTTCAGCAAATTTTGGACGCTAACTTGATTGCATCTGTGAAAAAGCTGAAGTTAAAGAGAGGATTGCTTCTACAAATGGATAATGATCCTAAACACACCTCAAAATCCACAGTGGATTACATCAAGAGGTGTAAACTGAAGGTTTTGCCATGGCCTCCACAATCCCCTAACCTCAACATAATTGAAAATCTATGGATAGACCTTAAAAGAGCAGTGCGTCACTGACAGCCCAGAAATCTCAAAGAACTGGAGGACTTTTGTAGGGAAGAATGGGCGAAGATACCTCAAACAAGAATTGAAGGACTCTTGGCTTGCTACAAAAAGTGTTTTCGAGCTGTGATACTTTCCAAAGGGGGCAGTACAAGGAATTAACTCTGCAGGGTGCCCAAACTTTTGCAGACACCATTTTTTGGTTTTTTGTTATTTTGAAAGTGTAAATGATGGAAATAAAGTCAAACTTTTTTGGACATAATATAAGAATGTCTCATCTGTGATTTGACGCCTTTTGGAGATTTTTCCATCTTTCCTTGGCTTCTTTTTGGACATTAATACATATTTTTACTTGGGGTGCCCAAATTTTCGATCCCTCCTGTATTTCCTCAGCAAGGATTTATTGAAGGTCAAGTTAAAGTTTCTGTTGTTCACTATATTTTCCCTCCAGGGAGTCAACATGTCTTGCAATCTTTTAAAGTGATCTTGAATAATTTTTCCAGGCTTTCTCATTGTTCTTTTGACATTTTGTCTTTTCATTCTTGTCCTTGTTCTTAATCAAGAAACAAAGAAGAAAAAAACTATTTCAGCTTCTTGGAAAGACAAATATTTCTGTATAAGGATGCACTGATCCACTTTTTTCTCTTCCAATATCCACATTTCAGGTTTAGTATCAGGCGATATGTCATCCTGTTGCCATTTTCTAAATGTTTGGCTGGAAAACAGTCAGAATTAGAGCCGCACAAGGCATAGTCATTGCAATGTTTGTGTGTGGAATAATCCCGTCTTGCAACGTAGGAGACAAATGAATTTTATGTTAAATCATTTCAAGGGTACGAAGGTTTGTTTATTTCCAATAGCTATTAAACAAACCTCGATAGCAAAACACAATTAACTTTTGTACATTATCCACTGAAACATGTACTCAGGAACTCCTAGAAGAATAAAAGATTGTAACATTTAGATTGTTTAAATTGCAATATATATCACAGGGTTTGAAAAATTGCTATATCATGCCTCTCTAGTCAGAATCTGAACAAAAAAGGAGGATAAAGTAGTTTTTGGTGGTCATGTCAGTTAGCTTAGCCTTGAACTTTTTATCCATTTGAATCTGTGTGCATGAAGTTTCTACGTCCTCCTCTAACAGCATTCTGCTGTTATGGCTAGTTGTTTGGACTTTATGCAAATTGTCCTTATTTCTTGGAAGCTCAGAGCCGGGCTGATCTGTGGTCAGTTAGCAGAGCTATAATGTTGCATTAACTTACTTTTCCCGCACTTGTCACCTGATTTATTAGTTTTCTGAGGCACTGAGGGCAGTGAACCCATCTCTTCATGGTGTAAACGATTAAACCAAACAAGAAATAATAAAAAAGACTAATTCTCTCAGGAAGAAACCCTAGGTGGAGCTTGGTTTGGTGTATACTCCATGTGTTCACTGGAAGGCAATATAACCTTGTTGTTTCTGTATTCATGCATTTAAAAAAGTAACCTTTCTAGATCAATTTCTTTTCATCAAGATTGATGGTCCTTGTTTTTCATATTTTTATCGGTTGTGTAGTATCAGTACACTTTTTTTATTTCCAAGTACGAATACGCACACGTAGTCTTGGACTGATACTGATAATGGTATCAGTGCAACCGAATATCTTTAACTTCATCTTGCATACCAGTATTTGTGATTGTATTATTCTCTGTTTATTTTTCTCATAAATTCATTCAAGAACATCTGAACGTTTTTATTTCCGTGTGTGAAGGGATAGTCCTAATGCTGTGGAAGAAATAGAAAAATGGCTCCCGAGACTTCACAGCCTTGTAGTGGGACCAGGACTGGGCAGAGAAGACGTTTTACTGAAAACTGCTAAGGTGTGTAAATTATAATCACTCAGAGTCTCTGATTCTAACTGTTTGTGCAAAAGCACAAAATGTCTTAGTCATGTTTTTACTTCTAGTTGGATAAAACACTGATTTCAGAAAATGCTGAATAAGAGAAGATGATGTATGTTTTCCAACTCTGGACAAATATTTTAAGTTTAAGGCAGAATAATAATAAGCTACTAAAAAAAAGGAAATATGTAACAGATTTATTATTTCTTTCTTTTTAATAATGCCAATTAGTGTTGTATTACACATAGTTGGAAAGCCTGGTTAGTCACCTTTACAACTATGTATCACTGTTAAGATCAAAGTTTTGTGGAATGAGCTACACAGCTAAACCGTGTTGGTAGTGACCTCTCTGAACTTTGTTGTGGGATGGCGCTCCATCCATCAACTGGGATTTGAAGGTTTTGTTGGTCACTGCACATACGCCTAAGCTGTTTGGATGGATTGAGACGGATGGATTCTCAGCACATTGTTCCATCTTCTCTACTCCTAATTCCCGGAGACACCCTGTTATGTGAGGATCTCTACTATGTTGGAGAGAGCGTTGTGATCGTGGAGGATGGAGTCAGACTCCAGATTCTGCAAATAAGGGGCCACCATTATCTCCAGGTGCCATCATACATCGATGACAGGCACACTGCTGGCAGCACTTTCATCTCAAAACCAATGAATACCATCAGGAGAATATTGCAGAACAGTTTGGCTTTTTTTTAGCAACATGTTTTGTTTTAGCAACAATCCTTCTAGGTTATATATCTCACTGTGAAGGGGATGAATCAGGCTGTCCAAATACATAAAAATGAACATTAACTGGTATTAGTGAGTGGGAGAAATAATTGATCAAACTGGTGCTTATCTTTCAGGAAGTGATAGAAAGATCCAAAGCAAGAGATATTCCCATCGTCATTGATGCAGTAAGTTTTGACCAAAATTGAATTCCAGATTTTTTAAACATTTATTTTTCTTACAAAGTTAAACAGACTTCTGTTTTCTACAGGACGGATTGTGGTTAGTTACACATCAACCATCCGTTATTCAAGGCTACCAGAAGGGTATCCTCACACCTAACTTCATGGAGTTCACCCGACTGTACGAGGCACTGGTGCGTCTCTTGCTAGAACTCTGTTAGTCACGACGTATAAATAGCAAATAGGGCAACGATTGTGTGCTAATGTGTGTCTTTTTATTCTCCGTGTCTTTGTCTCAGCACCATGAGCCCATGAATACCAGAGACCATCAACGCAGCATCATGCAGCTCAGTGGCGCTATGGGCAACCTCACTCTGGTGCTTAAGGGTGAACAGGATCTCATTTCGGATGGCAGCAAGGGTTGGTGCCAAACACGAATTATTAACAATCTTTATTCTCACAACCGATTATTAATCTTTTTTATTTTTCTTATCATCATCGTTAGCTTGCGAGGCTTTTTGTGTCTTCATGTCATGTGTTGTTGTTTCTAGTGTACTCGTGCAGTGTTGAGGGCAGTGGGAGAAGATGTGGTGGACAAGGTGATCTCCTGTCTGGATCTATGGGAGTGCTGGCCCACTGGGCTCATGCTGCCTCTGCAATGGGAGTGATCAGAAGGTGAAGGAGCCCGATGGCACTTTTTGCGTTACAGTGTGTCATGTTAGTCAAATTTCTCCGGTATTCACAAGATGACTGATTATATTTTAAGATATTTTTTTTCTCACAGGTGGAACATGATTTGAAGTTTCTTTCAACAATATGAACTACTTCTTAATCGACTGTAACCCATCAAAACTAACTAATAGGTTTATATGAAATTAGAGTGAGCGATTTCCTTATTCTTAAATGTATTTGTCTTTCAGCGTGAATCCATCAGTGGTTGCTGCATTTGGTGCCTGCTCACTTACCAGACAGTGCAACAACCAAGCGTTTCAGCGACACGGGAGGTCCACCACCACCTCTGACATGCTTCAAGAGATCGGCCCCGTCTTCAGGAAGCTGTTCGAAAGCTGAGAACTGTCCACGATCAAACTTGATGTATAAACCTGCACAGTAAATGTTTAAATGTGTTATCTTGACACAGCCCTCGAGTGTGCTGAAGGAATATGATCAGCATGCTGAATCTGAGTGTCGAGCGCATACTATCCCTTCAGAGAAGGCACCAGAATCTTGTGGACAAAAATACACACTGGCGTGTTATTTTAAATGTATCAAGTGGAAATGTAAAAAGTAAACCAACAAACAAAATTCTCCCTAAACTAGTATGTAGAACATGTTCACATCAAGCATGTTGAGGTAGCCAAATTCTTCGCAGCCATCCAAAGAAACAAAAGCGGTGTGATTGAAAACTTAAAACCATAACCTTGTTTGTTTATTAAACTTAAAGTAAAGTTGATTTTGTGTGGTGATTATTGTTATGTGTGAGCAGCCTGTAGGTGTTGCTGCAAGACGTCTTTGTTGTGGATAACCCATAACCACAGGGTGGCAACATTGACTTTCAGTGTGGAAATGTTACCGCTATCGATATCGTGTCATTTAAGCAAACTGATGAGTGCCGGTTTGTTGTAAAAAAAACATGACCAAGACATCTAATTTTTTTAACATTAGTCATAATATTGTACAGAGAAAACACTAGTAAACTACAGCAGTGTAAAATAGTCTGCAATGGTGTCATTACCGCTCTGAGATTATGCGCATGCGCAAAGGTGGAACTGTCCAGGCACGTTAGCAGTTTGTCAGCTACAAGGACCTAAGCTTCTCTTCACACTAGTGTAACCCTGCCTGGTATTAGCAACAAAAGCTACATCAGCATCGCGGAGGGAACGTTACGTACAGGAAATTAATATTGCGGGTAAGATTTTCTGGGCGCCACTTGTTTACTATATGTAAGTGTTGTGGCGCATGTCAAACGCTTGCCTTTGTTTGGATTTTATGCCACGTTCAGTAACATTATAAGCTAGCAGGCTAATTTAGCTAACATACGTTCAAACAAGCACGAACAAAAATCGTTAAGTCTTTTGGGCCCGTGCAGTTTGTTTATGCAATATTTTAAGTTACTAATTCAATTAACTGCATGGGATTTATTTTACGCTATAGTTAAATGGAGTGACTGGCTCTTAACTCCGAGCGTTGATAATTTTTTCAGTCTTGAGTTTGTCATCACGGTGGTATTTCTTTGAACCACCAGCGCGGTCAGACAAAGACAAAATCCAGCAAATGACGTTAATAAAATTCAAATTACATTTTTATGTGGAATAACTGGCAGAATTTAACCTGCAAACAAAGGTGATTGTTACACTTCGTTGACTTATGTAAACTCATCAGCTGTATACCTTGACAACAGTTAGCCTAGCATAACTTTACGTCATCCAGGGTTACTTTACGTTATGTGAGACATAACCCGACCTCGGTTATTGATGCAAATGTTACAGGTCTGTTATAAATAACTTTATTTTAGTGGGGTTTTTTAATGATATGTCGGTTTTTAGTTACCTTCACCCAAAATTAAAGAACTTTCTGACAACTAGCTTCCAAATATTACTGTTGTGAGAAGACATGCAAGCAAACTCCAGATGTGCATCACCGGTGTTTGTAACAGATACACCCGAAATCACGCAGAATTTGTCTTATTCAGCCAGTTTGAATATTAATGCAACTCTCCTGCTGACAGATTTTTTTACTCCCTAACTCTTAAAATGTTGGCCCGTATTATCTGCATTTTCTAAGCTGGTTGATTAGTTTGAAATAATTAAATAAATTAAATTAAATAAATAAATTAAATGAATAAACATTAAATAAATGTTCTAATAATAATTAGGAACTGATGCAATTATTAAAGTTAGTTATGAACTTGTGAGAGCAATGCAGAAATGAATAATGATTTCATATTAACAGGTGCAGGTGGAGGAGTGTCCAGGGGTAAAGACGACCCACAATGTTAAACCCAACCAACGGTGACCCAGGCCATGTTGTTGTCAACTATGTGGAGGAGTATTTGGATCTGGTGGAGTCGCTGCCCTTTGACTTGCAGAGGAGTGTCTCCCTCATGAAAGAAATTGATGCAAAGTATCAAGGTACAGAATTTAATCAAATGGTACTGATGTTCACATGTATCTGTACTTTTTTTTTTTATATATAGCTTTTTAATCAAAGCTGATGAGTTAATAAAATAACTACAGCCAGTTGAGCGCGTATTTAAAGATATATGAGCACAAGAATGTGTTTTTGTAAATCCGCAATGTGCAAAAGGTAGTTCCATCTTTTCTTCTGTCATGCTAAACAGATTTAAGTAAAATGGTGGCATGCTTTATCCTACAAATAGAATTTATCTTTGATTCTTAATGTCAAAGTTTTACTTTAAGAATTTATTGGCTGAGAGTCACAAAAGCTGCAAAGCAGTGGAAAATAAACAAATCTCGTAAGGTTGTGTCGTCTTAGGTACCTCACAATTAGATTATAGTTCAGGGTGCTACAGTTTGATAAATGATTATCAGCATTTTCAGTATTTTTATTTTCCACTGAATTTTTATGTTACTTTAAACTCCATTTAGTATCCGTTATTTCCAAACAACCAAACAAAGTTATTTCCATTGTTCATGTCAAACCATAAATAAAATTAATACAAAATGTACATGTGAAAAATGTGTTATGAACAACAACCAGTGGGAACACAGCTGCTGTCATACGTTTGTCGTATTACTACGTTTTATCTAGGCATTAAACAACTTGCATATGGAGCAAGTCTTGTCCAGGGTTTTTCTGTTCTTATATCCATAAAAGCCTTTCCCAATGTTCCCAAATGCTTGTCTTCCAACCCGATGAGTAAATCTCACACTCGCAAACAGTGGGTGCAAGGCTAGCTGCTAGCGTTTTAGTATATCTGTCATTTGCCACTTGGACAAGTTGGGGACACAGTCTGCAAATGAAACCCCCTAATTTGTCCCAGGCTACACACAATCCTGCCACACGTTAGAGGTATTTTTGTTATTTAACTTAAAATAGTTTTAGAACATTTACAAATCATATTTAAATCAGCATGTTATATCGTGATGCAGAATAATTAGTGAATTAGCCAACCCCTTAAAACTACAACAGAATTTCTTGCATATATTTACTGCTCTTAATGAGGAAGAAAAATGTGGCCTATTACAATTTCTCAGTAAAGAAACAAGACAATAATAATGTCAAATTAAATGAGTTTAACCTATAATGGATGGTTTTAAGTTCTGTTTGTTTGTACTGGAAACTAAAAATGTAATACAACATATCCCATTGACATTAAAGTACACAGTTCAAGCATGTAGCTAAGAAAGGTTGTGCTTTTTTATGTATTACTTACTTATTTAGTATTCACCAAAGTCTCAGAAAGCATCCTGATACCTCTCACAACAGGGAAGAAAATATTCTGCTTTTCCAAGCAGCGTTTTTAGAGTTTAGCTTTTTTTTTTTTTATTTTTATTTGCATCTTCTGAGCTTTAATACTTTTGCTTGATTCTGTGTTTGAGCAGACGTTCTGAAAGAGCTCGATGATGCCTATGAACGGTACCGCCGTGAATCAGACTCCCTTCAGAGACGCAAGCTGCAGTTGTCCATTCAAAGGACGCTGATCCGAAGTCAGGAACTTGGAGATGAAAAGATCCAGATCGCTGGTCAAATGGTATGATCCCATGAATTTGCTCATTTGTAAATGTGTGCCACTCAGGAAAGAGCAGTCCTTGCATGTAACTGTTTTATGTTCATATTTATGTCTATTTTAAATCCAAAGTTAGGAAAAACAAACAAAAGGGGAAAAAAAGAACAGCATATAAATACTGAATAGACATATTTTGGATGGTTTTATATTTTATATATATA
>JBAMHX010000014.1:11225936-11243061 GCA_037177515.1 Pseudomugil tenellus | reverse complement strand
GGGTCACCTAGAGGAGGGTGTCTGTTGCAAGACCCGAAACACCCTGTGAATCTAGGGTACAACACTGATGATGTGTCGAAGTCTGTGCATCAGTAGATGTATTGCGAACTCTACAAGTCGTAATGAGAAATAAAACCTATATTCCAACCAAGTTTGAACACTGTCGAAAATATTCAACACAAATTCAAAGTTAGGATACTGTATGAAGTGTAAATAAAAAAAAGAAAGCACATTAATACATATTTTATTTACAGAAAATTCTTACTTTTGATATTGTGTGGCAGAACTAATCTGGGCAGGTTTACTTTTATATTTTTGATCAGACTTGTTTCCGTTACCCAAACATTAGCTGCATGAAATGGTAAAAGTGAAATACGGAACATAAATATACTATATACCTCTAAAATCCTTCTTATATCGACAGAAATGTTGTCCATGAGGAGGCGTGCAAAGCTACTACTTTACTGATGAATATACACTTTATGAGTACTATATAGAGCATGTATACTGTATGAATACACAACAACCTGAACTGGCTCCAAGCTTTCGGCAGCAGGCTACAGAGCTGTTTTCCTTCATGAGAAAAGCGCTTAATGCAGAGAATGCTAATGAGCCTTGATGAGGTGCGTCATCCTGAGGCCAGTATGATGATGTCAAGCTCCATTTCTGTCATTTAGCATGCTCTGAGAGGCCACCTCATTACCCACTTTTCTCAGTTCCTTATGCTCTCTTCACCAAGTGACAACAAGGTCGTAATTTATTGATGAGCACATCAACTGTCATGTAACAACACAAAACAGCTGAGCATGCGAAGTGGAAAGAGGATAATTCATAAACACTCCACCTGTCCCTCTTTTCTTATGTCCATGCTGCTTTTATCATGAAAGACTGTGCAGAACAAATAGACATGTGCACACACACCAGTACGGCTACACACACACACACACACACACACACACACACACACACACACGCACACCACCATTTTAAAAATAACAGTGAAAAAATCAGCTTACATTCCATATATAGAGCAGAGTAAGTCTCTTATTCACCTTAAAGAAACTCTGTTTCAACTTAAGATGGATATCGATAAAGCTAAATTGAACCACATTAAACAACATAAGTTATAAAACATACTTATTAATCAAAAGGATTTTGAGCAACTTTTTTTCACTAATGTCATAAATGTGATGGAAAGTTCATCTAATGTGTATATAACTAGTCATCCTCAGTAGCTCCTCATCTTGGTTTAGCATGACTTTGTTACATTGACAGACGTAGCTTCTATGATGCTACTAACTATGAACCCTAAATAAATCAACCAATAAATGCAAAAATAAATAACAAATGCATTATGTAGGAAAACTATTAGAACACTAAAAGTACTGCTGATGGCAGATCATACCGGTGTGCATGCAGGAAAGATCTTCTAGTCTCACCTTTACATGCACGTCATTGTTGCAAACAACATGATTTGTACATTTTGTGCTATACTGGATTTCTACATTCTTATTGTTCTGGATCAAATGGTAGTTGGTTTAAGCATTATATATACTCATACATGCCTGGTTAAGGGTGTTGAAACAATACAATTTAACTCCAAAGCTGAATCACTGAATTGCTTCTTTTGTTTGTAAGTGAATTACGTTGTGTTCAGCTAAATGTCAAGTTATTGTAATGAGTAATCTCCCTGTCTCCTCATGCGTCACTTCAATGAGTTTATGGACCTACTGCCAGTTTCTATGTCTTGATCTCTGCTGAACTTGACTACACAATCATCCAGTAATGTCTGCTGATAGCGTATCAGCATGAATCAATATCCCACCTGACTGTTATCTGTTTGCTCAGAGACAGACTTTATTTTCACTTTTGCCCACATGGTGCTGCCTTTACATGAAGCCTGATTCCTCAGTTGACTTCATCCAGGTACTACCTGAACTCTGACTGAACTTGATTAAACTATTTGACTAATTTAGTCAGTGTGCCTTTTTGTTGTTTATGCCAGAATAAGCTTTTAGCTTTATGTGTATGTGCTTGTTGTGCCATGTCTGTGTTGCACAAGTAAGACTGATTGTTTGCTGAGGTCTGATAGCGCACCTCTGATTCAACTGCACATGAAAGAATAGTGACGCAGCTGTCACTTTGACAAACACCAGGGGGATTGGTGGGGTGATAGATGTGGAAATACTTGGAAGTGTGTGAGGTTTTTTTTAGCAGAACTCTCCTACAAAAACGCATTGTGCCAGTTCTTTGTCAAACTCATGCTAGCATACTGTACTTATTCATGGTATGCACTCTTGAAGCTCTTGTTTTGCATGTTGCGTTTACACATTTGTCATTATGCTGTCTTTTATTGCAAAGTTAATCTTTGAATTTTCATGAGTTATATTGTTATTAGGGACTCTTGTTTTACTTAAATTGAGTATTTGCACACTGATCACAGAGGGGTTAATCATCAGGACAGTGTTTTCTTTAAACATTTGTACATTAAGAGGTATAACTGTGATCACTATAGGCTAGTCTGACCACATGCTATGCGAAAGAATAGCTTTCACTTACAGGGTCTGACCCTGTTTGACATAATGGAAAGCTATGCTCTACTCTCTGAATACACAAACATCACTTTTGTTTGGTTTGTGTTCAAGATGAAGAGATTGTTTCTGCACCAATTCACAAACTGACTGACCAGTTCTCTGTTCGTGGCTGCTTGTCTGCCACCGATACACCCTACAACTGCAAAGTAATGAGAGTATTTCTGCAGGTGACAGGACTCAGAACTGTAATGGAAATTTGAGTGTATGAAGTGGAGAGAAATGGTGAGAGTAAAGTCCCTTGTGTCCCTTTCAGCCATTCAAACATCTGTTTAGTAGTCGTAAATCCTGGTGTTTGTGGAGGTATCCACCTGGAATTTATAGAGCTTATCACATAACAGAACAGGCGCTTGAAAAGTCAAAGAACGTGCCGATTTGTCCAGATGCCAATGGGCTCTCTGAAACAGGTAGATGATGGTATTTAACAAACGATAAACAAACTGTAGACGGTTCTTTCAAGGGGTTTATTTGCATATTGAGGTCAGCAAGACTCACAAAAACTTTCATGGTGCAACTGGTTCAGCCAGTTGGGATTTAAAGTAACTGGAACAATGCAGGATGTTTTCCACGGCATAGGAATTCTTTTATTGACTGATGTTTAAAAGGTGCTGAAAAATCCAACATAGTTGTTATGAGCAGGGTTTTCATAACCCTGGGGCTGAAACCATCTGGATCTGCTGCAGGAGACACACACGCTAGAGATGGAGGGTGTATCTTCGGCTGTGGTGGAGGGTGAGGCAGTGTTTAAGTCCAAGACTGAGCTAGATGACAAAGTAAATAAAATGTGTGGAAGTAAAAATCAATCAAATAAATAAACATAACAGAAATTTGCAAGTGCAGATGAATCACAGAGGTAAAGTGTTTTCTTTTTCTTTAAATATATGTTTTAAGTCAATGTGTTTTGGATATAAAAGTATTCTGAAGTATCCAGCACTGAGTTTTTTTTTTTTGTTTGTTTGTTTTTTTGGAGCTGGATTTGTCAAGACTAAAGAGCTTGAAACCAGGGACTGCAAATGTGCAATATGATGCCACCTAAATAAAATATGCTCAGTCAAGATGATGATAAACCATATATTCAGGTATTGTATCAGAGTTCTGGTCGTTGGTTATACTGTAAATTTTGGTTTGGGTCCAGATTTTATAGGGATGATTCTGCAGGTAATGAGTTTTTCTAGAATTAGCATGTTCTCATCTGTCATTTTAAAGGTTTCCTCTAAAAAACTGGAGTTTCAACAACCTCAAACATTAGTTAATCTGGACTAGCAATCTGTCCAGGTTGTACCCTGCCTCTCGCCCAATGACTGCTGGGGTAGGCTCCAGCTACCCACAACCCTGATTTGGGTGTAGCGGTTAAGAAAATGGATGGATGGATCGTTCATCTGTTACATTTGACCAAATCAATCAATTCCAGTTATTATTGTAATTCCAGTTATTAATCTTTATTTTAAGGCTCTAACTTGTGCACAATAGCCACAGTGAGAATTTTAAAGCTGTCTTTGTGCCCCACATACAATGATTTAATAGATTTTGAGGTGATAATCATGTGTTTACATTTTGAACATTCTCATGTTTCCAACAAGTTAGTGCATGTAGAGTATTTAGATGCCCACTTTCAAGATATGTGCTGCAACCGGGCCTTCCATTTACTGTAGGGTGTCCTTTGTTGTGGCTTTTTATAACATTATCAAGGTTAAAGGTAAAAGTCATTCCTTGGACTCCTGCCTCTTCCCACTGCAAATCGTCCCCTGCCTCATATTGCAGCTGTGTTGCAAGAGCAAACATCTACACACCAGTATGAACAGACCTAAAGATAACACTCCTCATGCGTCAGGTCACATCTGATATGGAAGTCTGGGCCACTGGTATTGCATCATGTAAACATAAACTTACTTGGAAATTTGTGCTTGTCGACAAATTTTATTGATTTTTTATCTATTCTTCAAACTTAGTATAAATTAAATGTTTATCATCTATTTGTTTCATGACTTATACATGGTAGATGTTCATTAGCCATATTTTACCTAAATAAACAGAAGAGAAAAGTAAAACTAAACCAAAAACAACTTCTTATCAACACACCACTTACATCTATGCTGTTAAAGTGGTTCAAATGCGTCAGAAGTCTGGTTGTGTCTTTTATGCTTGCACTTGTGTTGTGTCTGATAGAGGCCAATAGGCGACATCGAAGGGAGAGATATGCAAATTTTAGCATGCAACTATGCAAAATATGCAAGTAAGGTTAACAGGTGTTTGTAGAGTTATTTATATTTCATGAGAGGTTCCTGGTCTTGTAATGGATCATGCTCTGGGTGAACCTGAAGAGCTGGAATAGGCTCTTCAGGCTTTGGATAAAAACGTCTGCTAAATGACTGTAATGTAATGGAATGTTCAATAAAATGGATGGATTTTCCAACAAATCAAGTCTTAAACTTACAAGAAAGGCTGCAGCATGATGGATGGATTAAAATAGACTAATAGTCAAGAAAATACCAAGGAAGACATTTGGATAGTGCAGATTATTTTTTCAGAACTGGGTATAAAGCTGAATATTATTGTGAGAATATAGAGATTGTTGCATCTTCAGTATGATCAATACCTATAAAGCAATAGGCTGAATAATAATCTTAAACTGGATCTGTACAGATTGTATCTCTTTTGTTAAGTTAACATTTAATATTGATTTTCTTGCACCTATTTTTTATTTATATTTCATTTATGTTATTATTCTTGTATTTTCATTTGCTTCTTCCATTAAGTAACATGACAGTATCGGCATCAATAACATATTTCTCCTCTCTCAGCAGGTCTGGCTGGCAATAAGTTGCAGTATTACTCTTTTCTTTCCTCTCCAACCGACCAGTCCAACAAATGTCCGCCTTCCCTCAGCAGGTTTCTGCTAAAGGTTTTTTCCCTTTATGATAAAAGAGATTTTTTCCTTTCCACTGTCGCCTTGCGTATATGCTCAAGATGGGGGATTGAATAAAGATCAAGATTTGATGCAATCTGTTGGTTTTCCTATTTATTATGAATTGGCTTGAATTAATGTGCCTGTAAAGTTCCCTGAGATGAAACTGTGTTTAAGTGATGATAAACAAATAAAGGTAATGTCCTTAGGGTCTACCATAGTGCAATTTTTAGATGGAGCCCTTCTCTAATACACCTGAATCAGATGAATGGCTTGTTACCAGGCCTCTACAGAACTGGATGACATGGGCTCTAGATGAGGGAATTCAGTTATCTGATTCAAGTGTGTTGGAGAAGGGATGCATATAAAAGTTGCAGGATGATAGATCTCGAGAATCTGACTTTGGCACCATTGCTTTAGAGCGGGGGTGGGGACTTTTGGCCTTCGTCCTAAAAGCTTTCCATGTTTCCTTGTTCCAGGTTCCAACCCACCAGTTTCAGATGAATAAATAACTATGCAGATCTTGATAAGCTGTTGGATGTATTTGCTATGAATCCTGCATGCCGGGCCAGAGATACATGGAAAACTTGAAGGATTCCAGCCCCCCAGGACCAGGGTTCTCCAACACTGCTTTAGAGTTTGATCTGTTTATCACATCTTTCTTTCTGCTCTTGTTTTTTACTCCTGTGTTCAGTTACTGATTTTCATTTGCATTGTGTTAGGCACCATTTTCCTTCTTTAGCACATTCTCTCGGGTTTCCTATGTTCTGTTGATATTATTTTCTTATGTCAAAGCTTTTTGTCTGTGGATTCCTGGATATCCTGCCCCAGCAGAACTTGATCCCCTCTGGAAGCCCATTCAGTGATGTAATAAAGGATTGGGTTCAAAGTACATAGCGTTGTCTTCATGGTATTGTAAGGTTTTGACCCGATTATGTAAAAGTGCCCTGGGATGAGTGATGTTAGTCCTAAATAAATAAAATTGGACTAAACTAAACTGAATAAATGGATGAAACCATCTAATCTTGTTAACTTAAGTTTGGCTGTTATCATATTAGCCTCAACAAGTAAATGAGTGTGGAGCATTGAGAAGATGGATTTGTTGTAATTCAGAAACAATCATTTCAGACACAAACAATTTAACAATGACCTCTTTTTATTCTTTGTACAGTTCATTTAGATCTGTGTAGGCTTTTTTCTGGGTTTTTAGTTACCTGGATCTTGGTAGTCATTTTCTGACACAAACATTTACTTTTGCTTATTTCAGGTCATTTAATAAGAAAACTGTTGCTAATGAGGTTACACTTGAGGAGAACAAGGTATGTTACTACATGGGGCTACCTTCAAAATGAATTCCTTCATTCGGTTTCATTACAGCTTAGCCCAAATTAGCGTCACTAAGTTGGAGCCTATACCAGTAATAGGGTATACACCCTGGACAGGTCGAAGGTCTATCATATATGTTAAAAATTCCCCAGCTAATTGCTGACATTGTAAAGTATGACATTTTTATGCTAACAGCAAGTTAAAAAAAATACTATATTGAGGTAAGCAAATGAATTACTGTAGTTTAAATAAGCATGTAATTCAGACTGCAAAGTAGATGATCACGAAACATATCTTCCACTGACAAAGAAGGACACAAATTCAATGAAAATGTTACTTAACTGTCTTGCTGATGTCATGATCTTGAAGACAAAAAAAAGTTTCAAAATTCAATCATAACAAGAAAGAGGTGCTAGTTTTTCCAGCTCCTGTGACCTTAAATATAAATGCTGATTCTTTGGTTCAGTATATTAACCCAAATGCAAACCTAAGTATCATGGGTGCTGATCTCAGCTTTGACACTCAGATTAAGTCTGTTGTCAAATCTTTTGATTTTCTTCATATGAGGCAGCTAGCCTTCTGTAACCCTTTCTTTGACACAATAAGCTTTGCATTTGCTTTAACCGTATCAGATTATTATAATTTAGTTGACATGAAGTTAGTGCAGCTGTGTCTCCTGACCTAATCTAGAAAATATGAGGACATTTCTTTTACAGTGACTCTATTCACTGGGTGCCAGTTCTTATTAGAAGTCATTTTTACTCATCACCTGCTCCCTGAGATAATCACTTGCTTCTACCTGCTTCTTCTACACACATATATATATATACAGTCACATCTGATGAGGAACCGAAGCCAGTCATGCACTTACAGCCCGAGCACTTTGTATGGTGGAAATCACCCGCTGTGGGAGCCCTACAGCTGACAGGTTGTGCCACTCAGGAGCCAAGCCCACAGTGCCAGGCATTACGGGTGTGGATGGAAGACCGTCTCTCCCGCCTACATCAGCAGGTCCCTGCGTAGCGGAAGCTGCCACAACTGCGCACGCAGTAACTGATATATCTCCGCCGTCCAGTGCATTGCAGGCCAATGTGGAGCTATTAATATCAGTTTGTGACCGTGCTCCCTTACTCTGGACAGAGTGGGAGGTATGAGGGATAGGAACGCGTAAAGAAGAGTGGATGGCTAGGTGTGTGCTAGTGCGTCTACACCCAGAGGAGCATCCATGCTGCACAGAGAGTAAAACATCCCTCACCGCGCGTTTTCCCTCGACACGAACAGATCCACTGTGGCTCGACCGTAGCAGAGCCATATCTGTTCCATGATCTCTGGATGCAGAATCCATTCCCTGGAAACTGGTGCGCCCCTGGACAACAGGTCTGAGCCTGTGTTCAATACTCCAGGGACATGCGTCGCTCTCAGGGAAAGAAAGCGGCCGCAGCTCCACAGGATCAGTTTGCGTGCGAGCATGTGTTATTGGCGGGAGCGTAATCCACCCTGACGGTTGATATACGCCATCTTTGTTGTATTGTCTGTCCGCACCAGGACGTGGTGACCAACGAGGGACGGAAGAAAATGTTTCAGCGTGAGAAACACCGCCAAAAGTTCCAGAAAGTTTATGTGGGACTCCTGGAGATCTGCACTTCACAGGCCTCTCACAGGATGGCCCTCATGGATTCCACCCCAGCCTGTCAGGCTTGCGTTCATGGTGACCACTTTCCTGGACAAAACCTGACCCATTGTCACTCCCTCGGTCAGGATGGACGGAACGCGCCAGCGGTTCAGGGCCCTGACGCACTCCGGTGTGATCCGCACCCTCCGTGCGCCATGACGCCCTGGGTCCGCATAAGCCACCCAAAGCTGGAAATCCCTCATGTGGAGACGTCCGAGTTGGCCAACAAGGATGGCAGATGCCATCAGACCGAGTAATCGAAGACACAATCTGAATGGAACATATTTGTCCAGACAAAAAAGTGCGAGGCATGTCCTGAACACCCTCACTTGCTCTGCTGAGAGGTGCACTGTGAAAGCTACCGAGTCCAAAGATAATCCCAGAAAGATTATGCTCTGGGTCGGGGACAACAAGCTCTTTTCCGGGTTTATCCTGAAACCCAGATCGGAAATCTGCAGCACGAGAATATGCGTGTGCGCCCTGGCCTCCTGCTCCGACTGAGCCAGCATCAGCCAGTCGTCCAGGTATATGGCCAAGCGGATGCCCCTCCGTCTCAGTGGGGCTATCGCCTCCTCCGTGCACCGCACGAATACCCATGGGCTCAAAGACAGACCAAAAGGGAGGACCAAGTACTCGTAGCAGATCCCCTGAAAGGCAAATCTCAGGAACTTTCTGTGGGGAGGATAGAATTGTATGTGAAAATATGCGTCCTTCAGATCGACCGAGGTGAACCAATCGTTCTGTTGAACAAGGCGGAGCAGCAATGCATGTGTGAGCATCCTGAATTTGTATTTCCTCAAACATTTGTTCAGAGCACGTAGATCCAGGATTTGGCGAATTCTGTTCCCTCCCCGTTTGGGAACCAAAAATTACCTGGAGTAAAATCCGCTCTGACACTGTGCAGGAGGTATGACACAGATCGCTCCTTTGTTTAGCAGGGAGGCGATTTCTTCCCTTAAAACCCGAGCTGACTCCCCCCGAGCCTGGGAGTGAACAATGCAGGTGAATCTCGGGGGAACGGTGGCGAACTGCAACCTGTATCCCCTCGAAATCGTCCCTAAGACCCAGGGTGGAGCTGCGTTCGCGACCCACCTCTCCCTCCTCGGGGAGAGTGGGGATAGGTACTGCAGCTTTTCCACCAAGCGAGAACATTCCCGTGGTGCCCTCTCATGGCAAAGAAGTGAAAAGCTGAACAGGTGGAGCTGGAGAACGGGAACGACCAGCTTCACTGCTGAAGTGTGGGGAATACGTGGCAAGGTTGAGCTAGGATCCCCAGCTGACGCTAGCCTCCAGTATTTGCGCTGCATCCGCCCCGTTCTCCTCCTGTTCGACGGCAGTGTCAGAGGAGGGGAGATAGGGATCATGTCCAGACAGAGTAACTTGGCGGGTTAGTCATCTGTAGAGACTTTTTAAGGTGAACACAGCACAGTGTGGACACGAGCCGGAGACATCGATAGCCTGCTGGGTGTGTTTCAGCCCCAGGAAGCTCAAGCAGACCCGGGGTGGGTCTCTGCTCGATATCTTATTCCTGCAGCATCAGGGACGGGCCCTGTTGTCGCCTAGTCTTCTGATGTGAGGATTTTTAGCCTTTATTCCTAACAAGCTGGAGAGCAGGCTGGGAGTTGAGGCGGTTAGCTGGTGTGCTAACCGAGAATAACCGAGAGCAGTTGGTGTGCTAGTGCTCGGTGGGTGAGAAGCCGTAGTGGTGCTTAGTACTGCCCAAGGCTAGGTAGCGCCCGGCGACCGAAGTTAACACAAGGTCAGTCTGTGGACAGTTAAGCTAGCTAGCCCTGGATGCAAGAAATGCTCGAGTGAGAAGAGGTGTTTGAATGAGGCAGGTGCCTCACGTTCATCAGCCAATCAGGATTGGCGTAATGAGATTATTGCTTCTGAGGGCTGCTCAGAGGCGTGCATCCCATAGTGAGACATTGAGCGAAATAATATGAAAGAGAACTATGTAGACATTTTTAACAAGCCTTCACACACCAGAATATACAGCAGGACCTTTTGTTATTTTTTTTTTTAAATAATATTAACAAACAAGCACATGCACACTCCCCTCCAGGTCCAGAAATACCCATCTTCTCTGGGCCAAAACTCATTTAAAATGGTTTGAAACAAAGTGGAAAACAGTTCTGTGATAAAATAGATTTTAAATTATTGTTGGAAGCAGTGGATGCTGTTTCCTGCAGACTAAAGAGGAAAGCGACCATTGAGCTTGTTATCAGCAGACAGAGATTAAGTTAAACAACTTAATCTCTGATTGGATGGGGTTGTATTAGTTGCTATAAAGCAAACAGCTTATATGTCTGTGAAGGCACAATCAATGCATGAAAGTATAGAGGTTGTGCTACCAAGCAAGACAATGCTAAACCACGTAAAGCATCCATCATACCAGCATGATGTTGCAGGAGAAGAGTTCAGCAGCTGAACTGGTCTTCCTGCAGTCCAGACCTTTCACCATTTGAAAACATTTATTTAATCAACTATTAACTCCCCTGTTGTCTCAAAAGTGGTTTGACAGCCTCACATTCAGTGCCAAATCCTGATTAACTGACTATCTGGTACAAATGAAACATTATAGATTGGGATATTTCTCGTTTTCAAAGAATTAGTTGTTAAAAAACAAGATGATTCCATTTAACAATGATATTCTAAAAAAAGCCATAAATACTCTTGAAGGATGGAGAGATAAAGGTATGTCACCCAGTAAATAAATGAATGGGAAAGGTTGTGTGTAAAAGTGTTACTGAAGAAGCAATTCCTGGTTTATCTGGGAAAAGTTTGGAAAAAAAAGGTTTGTTCCTGCTCAAAGGAAACAATTTCTCCACTCTCCAAAAAGTGCTGTTACAAAGGAAATAGTTAGTTCTTGACATCACTATATAAAGAGCCCAGAACCAGTTTATGCTTGGATTTGAACCTACATGAATGAATTTAACTGAACAACATTTTAATTCTGGATTAGTTTGCTGCATTTAATAATATTTTAAGTCACCATGAATAAAACTTCTCTATTATATATTATATATCTCTTATATTTCTGCCAATAAAAACAACATGCTGAACTATTTTTATTTTGGGAGACACTTTTGGAGGAGCAGAACGTTTCTTTCAAATGTAATAAATTCATCTTGCAGAGTCCCGGAGGCTTTATGCATTATCTTTCAGAGTTCAACATTTATCTCTGTGCCACTTCGGTAATATGACGTTCTGCTTCATCGCTCTGTGGTTTAAGATGTTTTCTGCTACCTTATCTCAGAGCTGCACATGCTGAACCCAAATCAACCACTAGTTTCCAGAGTGTTCACATTT
Source organism: Pseudomugil tenellus (assembly GCA_037177515.1). Lineage (NCBI taxonomy): Eukaryota > Metazoa > Chordata > Actinopteri > Atheriniformes > Pseudomugilidae > Pseudomugil > Pseudomugil tenellus. The sequence continues at coordinate 11,231,255 of JBAMHX010000014.1, read as the reverse complement.
TTTTTTCCCTCTGACGTATGCTTTTCTCATAAAATGTGAAATGCAAATTCATCCATCCATTATCTGTACTGTTTATTCCAGGGCAGGATTCCTGCTCACACCCGTTTCAACAAAGATAATCACAAAATGGTGTATCACTGAAAACACAAGTGAAATGTTCAACCAAGTCTTTTTATTAACACACTTTTTATTTACAGTATTATACTTTAAAAACATTTGCAGTAGTAAAAATATACTGTAAAACTTACCGTAAATCTTTCTAACTGTAGACCTCACTTACAGTAAAGCTGATGTACTGTAAAATATATTTACAGTAAAGTGGTTTTACTGCGAAACATCATAACAGTGAAAATACTGCAAACCTGTAATAACAGTGTTGCCACTAAGTTACTAAAAGTTACAATGAAATGTCTAAGTTTTCATTGCCTTGCCGTATTCCAAAGAAGGCTTGCGGGTAACTGGAGCCTATCCAGTAATGTAAGCACATCACCTACAATATTAAAAGCGGCTCAGTAATATTAAATTGGTTCATTTGTTGCTGTTAAACGACATGAACATGAAACCACTAAGGGTGTCCTCAGGTCCCTAGTGAATCCTTTTCAGTTTGGTACACCGCAGGGCTAATTGTGCTGATTCTGGAGGTGGCTCGAATGGTAAGCTATATGCTGCCTGCAGAGACTGAGTCAACCTCTTGATGTTACTGCTGTGTTACTTTAGCTGATTGTTTTTGTGATGTAGACAGGTACACCATCCTGCTGGGAGGGTGTCTATCTTTGCTAAGGTGGATCCTACCTGTCCAAGTTGCACTCACTTAAGTGCAAAACTCCAGTTTTCCAGGAAGAAAAATCGCTGTAATGAGATGTTATCCACCTGACAATTGTGTAGCCATATGTGGTTTTATGTGATTCATTGTGTCACTGCAGAGAGGAGGGATGCTTATACTGCTGCACACACTGTTATGCCATCTGTTATTCAGAGTATTTATCACACTGTAGTACACTGTTCTGCTAGCTGTGTTTGAGTATGACGTGTCTGCTGCTTTTTGTAAATTTGCATGACACATGTCTTTGTCTACAACAGCCTGCGAGCACTTGGGATTGCAGCAAATGTCCATTACATTACAAAACAGCTCTGTCTAACTAAAAAAACAGCCCAAGAGAGATAAATCTGCAGGAGGAGGTCATTATTCATGTACAAAATCCAGAACAGTACACTGCCGGGAGAAGACATGTTGTCATCAGTCCCTGCATAGATACAGGTCTTACATGAGAAAGTGTGAATGAGGGAGTCAGGTTAGGAAATGATCTCAACACAGTTTCACCCGTAACTTTGTCTATCAAAAGTTTTCTTGACCACTTTTTTTTTTAGCTTTGGTACCTTAAAATCTCAACAGTCTCAAAGCCTTTTAATGTATTGGTTCTTGAAGTGTAGTATGTTAGGATGTTTCTCTTCAATTCAATGGCACCAAAAGATTAATACAGAGGATTTACTATTTTATTTTCTGTTTAAAACTCACACAAACAGATAACAGATTAGCCTACTGATTAGCCTTGATTAGCCTAGAGGGTCTCATCAATCATTAGCCTTGAGGATTATTGTGTGAGAAAATACGTCAAATCTTTGATTGAGTGGAATCCAACTTCATCAGTTTAATCAGACCGATGTGTACTTTTACTAGTTCATTGCTGAATCTTGGTTCTTTCATTTCTTCATTCTGCTGTAGCTTACCTGCTGTGTTTCAGGTTATTTTCCTGTTGCTTGCTGTTTTACAGACTCCAGAATACCTTGCTACATCGAGAGGTTTGTGGTTGTGACTGCAAAATGCACAGGTCCTGTGGCTATAATGCTAACCATTACCCCTCCCCCGCTCTGCGTGACTCTGGGTATGAAGTGCTGGCACTATTTGATAGTGTATTTGATTTTCATCAAACTGTGGTCACACATCTCCACTTTGGTCTCTTCTGTACAAATAACACTGTTTCACAAGTTGTATAGTTTTTTCAGACTCTGCTGCTTCATTGCTTTTGGAGCGAAAAGGTTTCCTCCTGGCAACACTTACAAACAAGCTACATTTGTTCAGTCTTTTTCCACTAATAATAAACTTTTACATTTATCATGCAAACTGAGATCTGTAGAGTCATTGATTAAGCTTCTTTTTTTAAACTGACAGGGTTGCACAGTTTCAGGCTGAACTTAATGCAGCTTTCATTTTTGGTATAATTGGCAGCTGTCATGACTGTTTTCCTCCAAGATTGCAGCAATAATTACTTCACCAAGTTAAATGCTAATATCTCTTTTGCTTGGCATTGTGTAAACACAGACCTAAATGCCGCTAGCAACATGGCAGAACAGCTGTTTTTCTGAACGTCCTCACACTCACTGATTATCAAATGCATTTATTACAGTAATTATTACAGTTTTAATCCTTATCGAAGCAAAAAAGATGGGTTTAGTTGTTTTTTTTCCCCTCTGCTTCTGTATTTTGGTTTAGTTTTCTTAAACAATCACATCATAAGTAATGTATTACTCATACACTGAATTCATAGTTACCTCATATTGACACCAGATAAGGATCAGACGGATATTTGTACCTAACACATAAAATTAAATCAGGATATCTTTCTTTATTTTGCACATCAATATAAGCTGTAATGTAGCTCAGCTGTATAAGCTGCTATTTTGAGCATACACAGAGTGCTTGAATTGCAGTGAACTAATTAACAAGAGACTTTATTTGTGTATAAAAAAATACTTATATCTTTGGTTAAAAGGTATATGCATTTGTTTGGTGGACTAGCTGTTTAACATGAGCTAAAATCACATTGTGCATTAACTCAAAAAATGTCAGAATATATCAATGTATACATTTTGCTGGGCATGTAACAGGAAAATACAGTGCAAGTGCATTCAAACACAGTCGCAACTAGAAAAGCACCCGCAGAGCACAAACCTCTGCCAGGCACCTAATTTTCACCTATATTGCGATTTACAGTCCTGCGTTAATTTTATATGGATACATTGCTAATAAATTCACAGCGTGTTGGCTATATTGTTTGTCATGGCGGCTGTATTTCAGGAGGAAGAGCAGTCGTCTTCCAACCAGAGAGTTGTGTGATCCAGGCTTCCCCTGACTACAAGTCCAAGTGTCCTTGGGCAAGACACTGAACCCCAAGTCACCCCCCAATGTGCCTACTACTGGGTGTGAGTGTGTGAATAGTTGAATGTGAACCATGTATCGTAAAGTGCTTTGAGTGGTCAACATGGCTGGTAAAGTGCTGTATAAGTCCATTTACCATGTTTATATGATGATTTCTTTCGCTGTGATGACATTCTAAAGATTTAAAGATCTAAAGACTTTTTTCTGGTTCTGAATTGTCGTATCCAGAATTTTGAGAGGATCCATATCTATCTAAGACATCCTGAAAAAGCTGGAGAGAACTTCTATGTTTTTGACCAAGCATCCTGACAATTTGTGGAGTTATACTGAAAAAGGCTCTAACTTACAATGACAAAGAATCCTTCAAAACATTGTCAATTAACAGGTTTTCCCCAACATTTATTAGAATCTAAGTTAGACCAAGACCTATTCTCAGAAAAAAAACAGAAAAAAATATGTCCAGCAGTTTTTGTGTAAAGTTGTTAACATAGAGACAGACTGACAGATAAACGCAGGCGAAAACAACCGCAGCCACAGAGATAATTTTTGCAAATAATCCACAACAAAAAATTAGTTTATGAAGTGCATCGTTTCCTTAAATGAACCTTGACCTAAATGTGTGTGAGCTGCAGCTGTAAGATCTGTTGACCCCATTCACTGTCCTCAAAGATCAAATTATTACAGTCACTGCCATGTTCTAATCTAAGCACTAGTGGAAATGTCTTCAAATGTTTATCAAGAGATTTTCAATCCACTCATGCCCAAGACAATCACGCTGTGTCATAGCTGATCATCTCCTTAACACTCAGGGTCATTATCAGCCATGGTTCTGAGCCACTCACACCAAACTGGTCAGACTTTGTTTCCTTGCAGTTCTATTTTAAAGGAATATGCATCACTATTTTAAAAGGTGGCTTAGACCAGACAATTTTTAAAAACAAACAAAAAAATGATGCTGTGCCATTAGATGTGATTTAGCTGTAAACATTTGCGGGAATAGATCAACGCAATGCTCCTTGTTGGCTCTTGAAAACAATCTTGACGGTAAATTATCCAATTCTGCATGTGACTTCCTCTACTACCAACCTTTTTCTCTGTTCCCGTGTAGCTTTTGATCAATAAACTAATGAACTAAAACCAGGTGAAACTTATTAGCAGAACTAAATAAAGCTAAACAAAACACAAGAAACCAAACAACGGATATCTCAAAGTAATACAGGAAACAAACCATGACAGTAAGATGGGAAACAAACCGTGAAAGAATATACTTGGTTCTATTGCCTTTGAGCTCCCAGCTGTGGTTATGATATTTTTGGAAAGTCTACTGTATCTTTTTCTAAAGTTACCCGACAGATGCTACCATAGCCAAACACTCTTTGTTGTCTGTCCTTCCTGCTTATAAAATTGAAATGTTTTTCATCCTTTGGGTTATTTTGAAGTTACATATAATCCATGCCAAAATCAAGTATAAGCATCAAAGTGTAGCAGAAAAAAGAGAAATACTTACATTATTCACCACTTGTTTAAAATGTCCCTTCAAACTTCCTCTAATTACAAGCTGACTTTAGAGACCTGTTAAGGGGATTGCCATAATGACTTTGTTAAGTGTTTTAAGTAGTTTGAAACAAAGAAAATGTATGGAGGTGTTCTTGGTAAAAGCAGTAAATGGGACACAAACAATGATAATAATAATAAAATAAACCAAAAATTATTTTGCTAGTCTCATATATACTGCATTGCTCTTGTGTATAGCCTAATCGAAAGAGCTCATTTTAGTTCATTTTTATAAAAATTTATTTTAGGAGTAATTTTCAAGCTGTACTTAATTACTACTTAAAATAAAAATACAAGGTCTTAATGGTTTATTTAAAAAGGCAATACAATGTCATCTCAAGGCACTAGAATGTCATCTCAAAACACTATAATGTCATTTCAGGGCACTATGATGTCATCTCAGAACACTACAATGTCATCTCAGGGCACTGCAATGTAATCTCAGTGCACTACAATGTCATCTCAGGGCACTACAATGTCATCTCAGAATACTACAATGTCATCTCAGGGCACTACAATATCTTTTCAGAACACTACAATGTCATCTCAAAACACTACAATGTAATCTCAGGGCACTACAACGTCATCTCATGTCACTACAATGTCAT
>JBAMHX010000014.1:11213318-11225836 GCA_037177515.1 Pseudomugil tenellus | reverse complement strand
CTCAGAACACTACAATGTCATATCAGAACACTACAATGTCATCTCAGAACACTACAATTTCATCTCAGAATACTACAGTGTCATCTAAGGGCACTATAATGTCATCTCAGGGCACTACAACGTTATCTCAGGGAACTACAATGTCTTCTCAGAACACTAAAATGTCATCTCAGGGCACTACAATGTCATCCCAGGGCATTACAATGTCATCTCAAAACACTAAAATGTCATCTCAGAACACTACAATGTCATCTCAGGGCACTACAATGTAATCTCAGGGCACTACAATGTCATCTCAGAACACTATAATGTCATCTCAAGGTACCAATCTGACTAGATTTAGCTGATGGTTTAAAGGTTCTTTTCTTCTTCTTCTTTTTTTTTTTTTTTTTACTAAAGTGTTTGATAAAGTTGTCGTGATGCTCATCTGGTTATATTATAACAGCGTGGGAATTACAAACTGTATTCAACTATTTGACCCAGTTAGTAAACAGCTTTTGCTCAGGCTCTTGAGGACATACATATGCACATGCCTGCACAAGCTGGGCACAATGAACCACACTCTCTTTCCCCTCACATGATTCCAGTTTGACATCACAAAGAGAAAACTCAACACTAAGAGGAGAAACATTAACAGCAAATGATCCAGACACCCTTTACTGAAATGAGAATTTCAGAACCTTTGACCTTGCACATTAAATACATGATTTTTTATTCTTTTGCTTTCTCTCAAGTTTCCATAAAATGAACCGTGAGAAGGAAATCCCCAGAATAACAAATGCCATTTACAAGTTTGCAACTGAATTATTTCACAACTCCATGCACACTAATATTTGCTGGTAGACACATGCAAGCTAAAGCCAGCATAATCCTGTTTTAAACATGACATGACACCTGTTATAATCACTCTGCCGTGTGCACTAAATGCCAAGGAGGATTATAGCAGATGTCATGTCAGGGATTATTAAAGCTTTATGTTTGTACGTGAGTGAATCTTTCTGGGCCACCTCCATGGAAATGCTATGAGCAACCACTTAAACTTCATTTGTGTGTCCGTGTGTTGTGTGAATGCATTGTAGAGCGTATCAACACGTCTCCAAAAGCAAACACGCAGCTTATTGCTTTGTTTTTCTTTCGCAGTCCTAAAGCCTGTCTCGCCAAATATGCTGAGGGGGGGGGTGGTGAGCCACAGCTGCTGTCTGACGTAAATGCAGCACAAATGCTCTGTGTGTGTGGTCACAGCCCCTCTGACAGCTCTAACTAGTTAATGGGTTAACTCACACTCCCTTCCTCCCCCACCTTCAATTTACTTCTGCAGGCCTGCAAGTACAGTAAAAAACAGCAGTCTCTGCTAAGAGACCGACAGTCATAGCGCACCACTTGCCATTTGCCTTGAATGTTACCATATAAGGCTGTCAGATGCATTGAGGTTGATTGCAGAACATGCGGAATCAGTGTGCAGGAGTTCAGTTCATTTTACTCAACCCGTTAAAACATTTATATTAATCTCCTGTTGCTTTAGAGAATTTATAAGAAGTAGCATCAGATATTCTGTGTAGCAATGTCGCTCTACTGAGGGCAATATCAGTCTGTTGGCTCAGTTCTACTGTGGTGAAATATGTTGATGTCATGAAGTGTGGTTTGTCAGCCTCAGGATGATGCTGAGCAGCCCAACACCAGACATGTGCAAAATAAATATCACTGTACCATCAAAGGAAAGTCAAAGTAACGTTTTCAAGGTCGGAAAGTTAAGTAGTGCGTCTTTAAAGTGGCATGTTAAGTAGTAAATTATAATTGTGGTGACGCTAACAGCCAAACAAATTAGCGAAACCTCAGTACAGCTTGAGCTGCTTTGGGTCAGAACTGACTTTGACATCAATCTTGGTTTTTCCAACATCAGCACATATGTTCTGAAATTTGATTGCATAGACCACATTTTTAAATGGTCTGAGTTGTAAGTGGCAATGGTTGGGGAAAAAAAAAACACAAGGAAGGAGAACCTACACAGCTGATGTAAAGTCAAAATCCTGCTTAGGTTTGGGTACGGTAGCTGTTAGCTATTTGTTTTATAAAGGTTGTTGAGTTATTGGACAAGTAAGAATAAAGATTGTTACAATGTGACTAAAAACTATGTGGCAAATTAGAAATGATGCCATCGGAGGCGACGACTAGGGGTGTATCCCCGAACACCCCCAATTTTCAATTTCGCCAATCCTCAAATATATATACAAGTATAGAAACATTTGAGTATAACATCATAATGTGACACATCTTCAGGTCATGACCTTTCATTTGCAATTGATTTGGGGTCAATCGGGTGAATAGTTTTGGAGACATAGCCAAAACAGTTTCCAAGTTTGAGCGCCCCTAGTGGCCAACCTGAAAATGATAAATTGTTTAAAATCAAATCAGTTCATCCTCGCTAAGATATTTATGCATATGCAAAGGATGAAAAACTCAATATCGTTCAAGTTAACACAAAAGATCTGTGGCGGACATGACGACACCCCGGTTGGAGATATAATCACAGGTTAGTATATGGGATGTACATTAAGGGGTTGTTCAGAGCTCAGCTCAGGTACAGACTTATGTACGTTCCATCAGCTATGGTTCTCAAATGTAGACATGTGCTAGAAACTGTTGATTGAACAACCAGATAATGTACATATTTAGCAGGGGAAGTGAGAGCTGACATTTTAGACAATTAGGGAAGTGCTGTACAAACAACCTTAGAGCTGCTTAAAGCCCAAAAAGCCAGGTGTAAATATGACGTAAGTTTTGTTTAATATGAACCTATAATATGAGCTGAGTTTAGGGATTTTTGAAAGAGATGGGCAATTATGGATTTCCCAATAAAAAGCTAATCTGAGAGATTTTGGAATTTTCTAACTTATTATCTTGTCTTCAGTTGATTAGTACTCTGTTATGAACACAGTTCAGGAAAAAAAAGACAACACACAAACGACCAATTTATACTGCATCAATTCATTTAGTCTGCGGCATCAGTTCCCTCTCTTTGTAACAAAAAAAAATCAAATTACTTGTTGACGTATTTCACTCCACCCAGTGTATCTAACAGCTTTGAAACCAAACGTGTACTTTCTGTTGAGGCCAGTATTCGTGCCACTGTGTGATGCAGTCAAATATAAATGCAAACCACACTGTAGATGACTCATTTCACTGAAAGCCCAACAACCAGCATCTAACCAGTTCTAAAGAGTTTGTGCCTGTGCATACATGACAAACATGCTTTGCACTGCATGAAAAAAATGATAGCAAATGTATTTCCTCACCATAAAAGTCATAACCAATGGGAAGAGCATGATTGATTGATGGAGACGTACTAGAAATGATTCAGTCTCCTCTAGTGATTAAAGAAAAAAAACAAACAAACAAAAAAAAAAGGTAATGATTAATTTCAAGGTTTTCTTTCAAGGTTACACACTGTTTGCATCTGGGGAATGGTTGTGCATTGTTTGAACACCCATGTGTGGCTGCATCTGCTACGCTCAGGGTGCTGCACATGTGCAGAACTCCCACACTTCTCTGTCTCACTAATACTTCAACCAGAAGAGGAAACTGATGTGCATTCACAAAGCAGCATAAATGTTAGCAGTATAGATTTGAATTAGTATGCGGTGATATCAATAAGAAGGCTAAGTTTGGATAAGGGGATTGTAAACGCGCTTCTGAGACTCTGACGCAGTCTGCTGCTGCTGACATCATTGCCCATACCTCCTTCTGACCAAGCAGTCTGCTCACCGGTTACTCCCATGCAGGATAAGAGAGGAGGGGAGGGAAAGGGGGAGTCTAATACCTTTACAAGAAGGCACTTGATTTAAAGGAAAACAGATTACATTCAGAGGTAAAATATGTATGTAATAAAAATGAAAAATGGTCATTTGTGGTAGTTAGGCACCCATATAACCCCTCTGATTGATATTCTTATACTATCAAATATGAAGGCAAATAATTCCACCACCTTCTTAATGCCTGCAGAGTCTGTTTACAGAAATGCTATTATGAGCATGGCACTAATAACACACTCAGGGAATCAAATTGACAGGATATTTGACTCAAACTACAGGAAGCTTGAAGATAAAAAAATGAAGATGAACTTTGCTAGAATGCTGCATAATGTTCAGTTGATGTCACATAGATTGAAGTAGTAGTGACTATAAGAGCCCCGATAATAACAACAAAGCTCCGGAGAGAATTGAGCATCCTTTCATAATGATAATTCTCCCACAAAGAAAGACAAACTTATCCTGAACTGCAGTCTGGCAGCTCTCTTATCACTGCTGCTGCTAAATATGGCGTCGGCTTGACTGTGGATCGTGCATTTTAAGCTGGATGAGCAGATGCTGCTGCGCGTTGGGATCGGTGACTCCTTACGGTTATACATTTCCTTGCTCTAAGTGTCGGACATTTACTGGCTGAAAAGGAGGTGGATTAAGATAAACTGAGAGAGAAAGATGGTGTAGGTGTGTGAGTGTGTGCGAGGAGGAGGGACATGGTGGAGGGTTGGTAGGCTCTGAGAACAAGAGATGGTCTTTGTGCTGAAGTTTATCTGAGGTTAATCATTATAGCAGGGAGTCAGGCGTTGGATGAACAGACCAGGCCATGTTGGACAAGGAACAAAGAGGGAGATGTGTCAAACTATCTTTTGGTTACTTTTATCTCCCAGCAGGCTTAGCAACAAAGTCGAACACAATGCAAAACACCCAAATAGAGACAAGCACTGACGCCTCATGGGTGGAGCTGATGGGAATTGACAAAGACAGTAAACGGGTCAATTAGAGCCAATGTGGAAGTAAAAATAACATCAATACTTCATGCCAAAATGTAAGAAGGATATCTCAAACGATAAATACAAAGATAATAAAAACAATTCAACTAATAATAAATGTAAAAATTGCCATGAGGTAGTAAAAAAAGATCTAAATACATAACTACCTGAAACAGCTGGATATAAAGCAGAAGAGTGTTTAATATGTTTATGAGCGGCGAAAAGAAAGTGCTGACAGGCCAGATACGTCAGGAAAACAAAGTTCACAACACGAGAATTCGTAATAACTCAACAACAATCCCAGCAGTGGACGGGAACTCGGCAGGAGACAGGCACACAATGTTCTTGCACCAAACCAAGAAAAGCAGGCTGAATATGTACACTGAGGTAAGCTAGTGACAATACATGTTAGGTGTGTAGCAATCAGTAAACAAAGAACAGATTATCAAAAAGAAAAGGAAGTAAAACTCATCAGAACCACAAAGGGAACACACTGAATAAGGATGTCATGCTAACTACAAGCATAACTACAAACATGGCAAAAACAGAAACCATAAAAAGTAGTGGGTTTTTTTTCTCACACATCGTAGAGAAAAACTGCTCACTTCCCTTTCAAAGTTCTGGAGACAAAAATGTGATTCTCGCTTTAACCCTTAGATCAAGTTTTAAAAGTCTGTGTGATGAGGGATTGCTGGATGACTGGTTGGTAGATGAAAAGTTAGATTAACCAGATTAGGATCTGATCTTCTGATCAGAGGAGCATAACCCATGTTGGAGATGGAGAGCTGTGCTCATTAGAGTGTGAGGCCTGACACGGCCTCTGAGACACATTGTAATGTCATTACTTCAAGTTTCTAGTGAGCTCATGTTACTCTGAGCAGGATTTTAGCAACTTTTAAACTGCTAAAGATTTAAATGGTTTTTTTTACAGATGTTTGGAATTTAAAACCTAAATTTAGACATAAAAGAGTGTTTGTTAGAGTGTTTGTCCAAAGACACTCATCAAACAACATGCATTACATAAAAAAAGCAAACTGTAAGAAATATCATGAAGAAGTTGCTGCTTGGGCTGCACGGTGGCGAGGTGGTTAGCGCTGTAGCCTCATAGCAAGCAGGTTGCCGGTTTGATCCCCAGCTCGGGCGGTGGCCTATCTGTGTGGAGTTTGCATGTTCTCCCCGTGTTGGCGTGGGTTCTCACCGGGTTCTCCGGTGTCCTCCCACAGTCCAAAAACATGCACCTTGGGGATAGGCTTATTGGAGACTCTAAATTGACCTTGGGTGTGAGTGGTTGTTTGTCTATATGTGTGGGCCTGTGATAGACTGGCGACCTGTCCAGGGTGTACCCTGCCTCTCGCCCATTGGCTGCTGGGATTGGCTCCAGCCCCCCCGCGACCCCGTTCGGGAATAAGCGGTAGAAAATGGATGGATGAAAGTAGCTGCTCCTCATACAGACCATAAGGCATATTATAAGATAATAAAATTTGTCGTTGTTACAATAATAAAAACCAATAAGTCATAGAAGGTGGTGGTTATAGGGAACACATTTATCAAACTATTGTGGTGTTTACTGTTACTATTTGCCACAAAGGTACACTGGTAAACAAGACTTGTGCCATCGGAAGCGACAGCTAGGTGTATTTCCCCGAACAACCCCTATAGTCCTATTCTCCAATCCTCAAATAGACACAATACAATAATATAAAGACGCACATGTTCAGTCACAAAGCTCCACCTGGTGTGGAAACTTTGACGCAGCCCAGTATAATGTCAGGACAGGATGCATCCTGAGGTCATGACCTTTTGTTTGCACTTGATTTGAGGTCAATGAGAGAAATAGTTCCAGAAATATAGCCAAAAATCTGATTTTGTAAGTAAAGTGGCATCAGGTGGGGAAACCATATATTCAATAATTGTGAAATTAGATACAGATCATACTCTTGGGGACCTAAACATGTATACTGATTATCAAATTCCAATTGGGAAAAATTTTTCTGTTATCGTGCTCACACGAAGGATATCCGGCGGTGGGGGTCGTGATGAAACTATTATATCCCAGACACTCCGCGTTCGAGAATATATGACATTGTGGATTATCTCTTGATCAAAATGTTGAAATGTTTTGGGTGTGTTTATTGCTCTCCAGGCATCAGTCAGAGCCGACATAATTTGAAATGTCCCGTTTGAAAGGAAGTAAAGACAAAAAACTCAAGCTTTCAAAACAAAGCTCCAAAAGCTGCTGGATGTCCGCGTCCATGTTTAATATGCAGTTTGGTATGAATTGTGTGTTTTATTTTGACCTCTAAACTTTTCAGTTTCTTTTCCCTTTCATTTATTCTCATCCAAGAAGAATTTAATAAACTCTTAAATAGTTCGCTCCTCTCGACACTCTAACTAAAAACATAACCTCAACCTATAACCGAGCGTTGAACCATGAATTTCAAAGCCGTAGATTTCCTCTGCTCTCACTTTGATACGTGATGTGTTTCCAGCAAACACAAGCGCAAAAGCTTCACACATGAGTTGGTGTTTTCAGAACACTATGTTCTGCATTATTTGCTTTCAGAATCTGTGGTTTGAGCCTGTAAATCACAAACATCTCGCCGAACGGCCCACAGCTAAATTAAATTGAAAAAAAAAGACATGAGTTTGAGACTCAGTGATCCCACATTCCTTTAACTCCACAGGAAGTTTCTGGATTTGTTGTTCTGGAACATACGAATCACTGGCTTATAAGGAAAGAGAAGCCAACAATGCACACACTCACTGTGGCTTGTCTGTTTTGTGTGACTTCTTGCAGAAAATGAGAAAGCTGAAGACAAAGTATTTGAAAGGAATTCAAGACAATGAGATTCTGTTTAGCTTGTTTTAATTTTAAGAAAAATAGCAGCAAACAACTTAACGATCATGCTTGGTTTAAACAAACAACAGTACTTAATCTAAGCAATCCAAAGACAAATTAGACTGTGATTTAATTGCTGGGTAACAGCTATTGTGACATAGTCCTCTCATAAAAAGATTTTTTTTTTCCTTTCGTGTTTGTTTTAGTTACGACAGACCCTTCAAATGGCCACGGTAATTATGTCAGCAGGAATGTTATAGAGCCACAGAGACCCAGATTTAGTGAACTGGGCAAGTTAAGTGTTTTGCTGTAAATCATTAACCACTCCAATAAAAATGTCTAATGAGCTCCTAAAAGTGTGTAGATCTACAAAGACAGCTGTGACAGCTGCAACCAGGTTATCTTCCAGGACCATACGTATCATAAGACTTCACTCTGGAGTTGATTGTCTAAATAGGAATGCTGCACAAGCTGCTGAAGATAGTAGAAGTTTCCATACATCCTCCACAAAACACAGCGAAGAAACAGCAACACTTGTCCAGTGAGTGACTTCTTCATTTCCACTACAAGACAGTGCGGCACCAGATAGCATTCCTGCCTGCAGAACAAAGCAATTATCGTCTTCATCTCCTTAAATATTTTTTATCTAAAAACAAAAAGAGAATAATAACAACAAAATGTTTCCTTAGTGAAAAATCAGATATTTTTCTTTTCATTCACTTTGACGCCATCTTGATTTGTTGACTCCATGACCTTATGGCTGACTTTCACTTCTCACCTCATTTTTAAATTAAAATATGTGAACCTGGTAATGCATCAATACTTCAATGGTAAACATGTTATTGTGCAGCCAATGTTACAGGTTTAAACCCTGGCTAGGGCGTTTCTGTGTGGAGCTTAGATGCACTTGACTCCAGGTCCTCTGGCCCCCTTTCATGGTCCAACAACAACCATGTCAAGTTTATTTATTCTAAATTCTCTTAGGACTGATTATGAGAGTTTATTTGTCTCCCTTTGTTGGCCCTTATGATAAATTGTCCAGGATGTATTCTGGATCTTGCATAGTAGCAGCTGGATTATGTTCCAGATGTAGTATACACCACTTCCATCCAACAAATAATTACAGCTACATCAAGCTCAAAAGAGAAGATATAAATAATACTTGATTAACTTAAACAATCACTTTCTGGAGTTTACACTTTAATAAATGCAAAGGCAATAAGAACAAAAGTACAAAAAATCCACATCTTTACCTCTTTTAGACGATAATTATATGCCAGAGTGTCGGGGATATAGTGGTTTCATCACTACCGTCGCCGGATATCCTTCGTGTGAGAGCGATAACTCAGTTTTCACAATTGGAATTTGATATCAGGTGTACCTGTTTAGGTCCCCAAGAGAAGGATCTGTATAGAATTTCACAATTATCGATTATATGGTTTCCCCTCCAGTTGCTGCTTTATTTACAAAACATCTGATTTTTGGCTATATGTTTGGAACTATTTCCCTCATTGACCTCAAATCATATGCAAATAAAAGGTCATGACCTCAGGATGCATCCTATCCTGATGCCATACTGGGCTGCGTCAAAGTTTCCACACCAGGTGGAGCTTTGTGACTGAACATGTGCGTCTTTATATTATTGTATTGTGTCTATTTGAGGATTGGAGAATAGGACTATAGGGGTTGTTCGGGGAAATACACCTAGCTGTCGCTTCCGACGGCATAAGTCTTGTTTACCAGTGTACCTTTGTGGCAAATAGTAACAGTAAACACTACAATAGTTTGTAAAAGGCTCTAAGTGATAGTAGATCTGGCTTCTCTGACTTATTGATGTTTGTTATTGTAGCAATGACAAATATTATTATATAACCTTAATTACTAATATTCATAGCAGGAGTTTGACTGCAGATTGAAGGAAGTTCATTTTTAGTGTATTTATTCTTTTACTGTTTCTGTTGTTGCTTAGACACAGTCAGTTTCAAACTATTTGTCATCTCAGAAACAGACCCAGATTACTGTTCAACCTACAGACCATGAAAACTGTCCCCTTAAAACGAACACTGCCTTTCCATTTTTGGCATGGATACAAAAAAAGATCCGCACACCCCCTCCCCTCTGCTTTAGTCTGGAAGCTCCTAAACTCACATGGCTGGAACAGGCGAACACACAGATGTCCTCACCGTCATTTCTATCTCCCAGACACCCTCCTTCACCCCAGCTTAAGTTTCTTAATCCTCATTTAGCTGTTCTTTTCTCCGACTGACTTCATTCAACGGACCACTTTGTTCAACTCTCTCAAATACACAGCATTTTTTCTCAACCTGTTGCCCCATCTGCTGCAGTGAGAGAAACAGATGATGGAGGACAGGTGAAAGAAATAAGGTGGAAAATATGAGGAAATGAGTAAAGTGGGTTTTAACCCAAGACATTGTGGTTTAAAAGTAAAAAAAAAGAAAAAAAGAATGCAAGTAAGTTGTAGTAATCTTTGCAGGTAGAAGCGATTGGTGATTTTTTTTCTGTTATCAATTATCAGCCATTTATTGTGCCATCTGTAGATGTATGTGCTTAGTTCCTCCTTTCTCTGCTTCCTCGGGGGAGCTAAGAACTATTATCCAGCTTTAGGGGCCAGCTGAGAGGCCATATGGACATTTAGTGAAAAGATCATGTGCACAACATGCAGTGCCACCTGGAGTGATAAAACTTGGAACTTTCTTTCCATCTGGACCATCGCAATACATTTCCAATCCATCAGCAATGCTTCGTCTCCTCTGTAAATAAATGATGACAGACACTGCACGTGCTTCAGTACGTACAGTCACATGAAAAGAAAGCACTCTCTTTCTGTTGAAGTCCTTGTGCTGATAAATAGTGTCGGATTTTCATCAAACATGATGCTACATCATCACTTTGATTCCGTCCGTCCAAAGGCCGTTGTTCCAGACGTCTTATGGATCGTTCAGATGGAGCTTCACAAATCTAAGCTGTGCTGACATGTTTTTTATATTAGTGAGAAGAGGCTTCTTCCTAGCAGTCTTGGAAACTGTCTTGAATGTTTTACACTTGTGAATACTTTGTTTTATTCTCAGTGTGGATTGATGGACCCCAGATTGTTTAAAAAAGACCCTGTGACTCTTTCCAGACTGATATGAAGCAACTGCTCCTGTAAGATCACTGCTGACATCTTTCCTCCTCTATGCTAACTCACATGAAACACACCAGAAAAAATGGTGAGATTTGCAATCTTGTTTACACTCCTGTACATTTTTACACGTGTCTGGGCCCCAGGGCCTCAATCCTCTGCTAATATTCTACTTACTGTAGAGAATATGAGATAGAATGAACGATTTTGGTGGAGCTTTGACGACTTGCATGTTTTATACATGACTTTAATCACACTTTTCAAGTGATTCTCCTTTATACCATAATCCATTTTATCATAAGCAGAACAATTCAATAAATCCCCTGTGGGGTCACATTTTGAATGTGTCATTGTGACTGTGCTGCACAAAGTATCCCACATGTGCCTCGCCGTGATGGTTGGAGCAAGAACAATATAAGTCACTCTGATCTGTTTCCTGTTTCCTTTGCTTTTGGACCAGATTTATTTAGGAATTACATCAGTAATTCACCCTTTCTTCTCATAACACCTTCACTTGTGTGAAATGCTCTCATTATTCCCCACCTTTATTTTTTCAAACTTTATCTTATCATTGACTCTAGCTGTCACTGCGCCTTATTCACTCTCCTTGTCAAGCTCACTATCACCTCTCTAGGTACCCCCACATTCCCCTGCCACCCTCAGCTCTGGATAATAGGCTGATCTGTGGTATGACGCACATGGCTCTGTCTCCTGAGGGGCTTTTGCGCACACACGCATTCATAAAGGCTCTGTGAGTGGCCTGGTGTGCAGATACAAGCACTGGCCAGGTATTTACATCTCGAGATAACTGATACCACAGGATTACTGTATCGGCTGCTTGGCTGTTTGCACAATAGACTGCACATTCTTGAACAGAAAAGACCTTTGTATCTGTTATGACTAGTGATCATAGAAACAGATTGTTCTGCAGCCATTAGGTATCGGGGTAAAGAATGGTGCGGAGATCAGTTTACTTTTGTCCTGCATGCCAGGTTTGAGCGTTAAGTTCAAGTGAAGCCTTGACATGATGGGTGTAAAAGAGCTGATGTTCAGCTCAACTGAGAAATTAAACCCAAAGAACACAAATGCAATTAATTAAGGAAAAACAGCCTTGTTTCATGCCTTCAGCTGCAGTATTTTACCATGTAAAAAAGGAAAAATGTTTTCTTATTAAGTAACAGCCATGGTGTTGCCTGTCTGCGTCCTCTTACTTGGGATTTTTAGTTCCTCCATTTTTAAAGTCTTCTACACTAAAGCCCTCATGCTGTGCAAGGATATCAAGTAGTGATAAAGGTTAGTGACGTGATATTTTTTTCAGTAAATAATTAAGAAGATTTGCACGGATTAAACTCACAGCGCTTGCTTTGTTAAAGCTTACGTATGCTCAGTTGATAACTTGCATGTAGATAACTGCAGGCAAGACAGGTGCATTGTTCTCAAATCGTTGGCTTCAGTGATTATGAGTTATGTGCCCGGTGGCTCTGCACTCACAGGAAGAGGTACTCCAAGCATATGCAACACAAATCAAGGCAACAGACAAATCTGTGGGGCAATCTGTTCAGACACTGGACTCTATTGCATTCCGATACAGATACACAAAAAAGACATTGACACATTTTAAATAACTTTTAATCTCCTTTTTTTTTTTGGGGGGGGGGGGGGGGGGGTTTCTCTTGCTTTTTTCCCCCTGGCTTTGGCCTGGCCAAAAAAAGTTGCAAACAACAAAACTTAACCCAAACAAACCAACC
>JBAMHX010000014.1:11174218-11191922 GCA_037177515.1 Pseudomugil tenellus | reverse complement strand
CTTATATTACATTCATATCAACATGTTTATGCAAGAAAGGTGGGTGAGGGAAGTACAGTCATTACCAGTAATACCAGTAATAGAATAAAGTTACAGTCAAATAAAACTTCAAAGCCGTTTAGTCCACATGTGATGGCAAGAAGAGGATCATCTGCTTGTTTATATCAGGTTTTCTTCGTAGTATTCCAACACTCGTTTGATCAGGCTCTATCCATTATTTTAAGATTCACATCTTGGACACAAAGTTAACAAGTCGCATTGAGAAAAAGATGAATAAACATTGTTTTTGCTTCTCATGAAATTAGAAATGCTAAGATGCACATTTTTGCAAGATGCACACAATGCATTATTTTTGGGATCATGCAACACTGACACTGATTACAAGGCCGCAAGCGTGCAAATAGCCTGCTATAGCTAAGCAGCTATGTGTTTCTGTTCTGTATCTGTGCCCCTAAACATCAAATCAACATAACATACATGCACTATCTGTCAGATGTTTCTTTTTTTTGCAAGGGAAAGCAACAATACTGTGAGGTAGCTAAAGAATAAAATAATCCTGATCTATATGTGTGTCTTTATGCTACATTACACGATTTTTATTTGTTCTTCTGCATTGTACCATTTTTTTTTATCCTTTTTCATTAAATAATAAAAGCTAAAATACACGTCAGAGATAAAAAGAAAAAGCTTTATAACAGGGCCACAGTATACAGGTGACATGCCATCTAAAACATAACGTACTGTTAACATTAGCTGCAACGTCACAGTCTGAGAGATTAAACAGAAAATGAGGAAAATGTCTGATAGAATCTTATAAAACCATAATATTCATCAAGTGATTCATGAAAAAACTAAATGCACTGTTCAGCTTTTCTGCGTTTGGGTTGCAGGTTCTGAACAGGTTTTACTTTGTGAAAAGTTTTATGTGTAAACGGAGAAGAATGTGAAGATGTAATTTAACTCTTGTGTTTTGTTGCTTGACAGCTCTTCATGAGAACGTAATGATCTCAAACACAAGTAAACGTTCTGTAGCTTTTGTTATTACTTAATTGTATTCATATTAAATCACTTTTTATATTATATCATCTAACTTTTATCTAAAGCTTTAGTTTTTTTCACAAAACATTTTAGTTGCTTCAAATAAATATCATTTATTAAATATCATGTATTAAATATCATGTATTCAAATTAATAATGTATTAAAATGATATTTTAAATTATATATTAATATTAATATTTAAATTATATATTAATCATAAAGATAATCTAATCGCCAATACCAGAAGCAAACAACACTTGATTCAAAAGTAAAAACCCAGGGAACTGTTTACTTTTTTCTGACCCAAAGCCAAATCTTTGTCTTTCAAAAGAAAAAAAAGTGATGGATCAAAAGTTAAGATTTAACTTATTAACAGAGTTTAAGAGATGAGACCCAAACCTTTCCTGTGACTGAGGTGCTTTTCTTACACCTGGATAGTATCGGTAACTGTGTCAGGAGAAATAAAGGCTTCTGTTTAATGTAAACACACACTAATGCCAGACTTATTAACCACGCTTGACGTAAACGTGTGCACTCCTTACTGGTGTGTTCACATTACAAAATAAGCCTTCCTGCAGTACATCTACATCCCCGCTGAGCTGCCCCTTCTAGCGTCGGTCATGGTTTAGTGGCAGATATATGAAAGTGATTCTGTGCATAACCCTGACATGTTTGTTGTGTGTCTTTCGGTGTTTAGAGAGCTCGGTTTTGTTGCAGCCTAGGTCACCCGGTGCAGAGAAACCCAGGACTCATATGACCAGAACAAGTTGTCCCTGAGCTTGTAGCGCTGCATGATTGTCTGCATCCAGTAACAGGAAAAAGGGAATTTTCTGTACTGCTCAGACCTAAAATGGGAAGTGAACACAGCAATAATAACAACAGCAAAAATATAGGTTTTGATAATGAATTCTGCTTTTTAAATGACAAAATCCATCCAATCCACTTATGCCAACAAATTGTCACTGGTAGCTGGAGCCTATCTCAGTAATCACTGGGAAAGAGGTGGTACACCCGGGATAGGTTGCCAGTCCATCACAGAGACAAAGGATCAGTCATACACACATTAACTCCTAAAGACAATTTTGAATGACCAACTAACCTGAACATGCATGTTTTTGGACCGTGAAAGAAGTCGGAGTACTGGAGAGAACCCACAGTAACACAGAGAGAACAAACATTCGTGCACCTATGTTTCTTCAATAGATTTTGATCTACAGCCTTTGAGCCGGCCTGTAACATTCACAATATACTTTAATGACGTTAATGACACAGAAGCATTCTTCACTCTTGAAGTTTCCTTCTATTATTACAATTGGGCCTAAAGTTTTGCCATTTATAATCAGCTAACACAGGAAATAGGAAACGTCCAGACGTGATTATTACCCCGTCATAGTTTTTTGTAACATAAACAATAGGGAAAATGTTACAGATGTGACCTGCGCGAGCATTCTTAAAGCTGATTGCATGCTGTTTTGCGAAAAGTCTGAATCTGATATGAATAATTGTGATCATCAGATAAAGGCTGATTTGACAAGTCTTGTTCTTTTGTTTCTAAAGAGTTATTGTTCAGAGGTCACACAGCAGCGATAATTGCTGTACTTGGTGATTTTTGCCCAGTGTTCCCAATTCAAAGCATCAGAGTTGGGTAAAATGTACTGTTTCTGGTCCCAGAACAGAGATTTTTTTAAAAATGTCATGAGAATCTGTCCATAACTTTTTGAGTCATGTTGCAATTAGACAGACAAACAATCAAACAAACCAATGCTGCTAAAAACCTTCCGTCCTTGGCGTAGCTAATAAACAGCATTAATGTATTAATAATTTATTTAATATTTATGTCTCTGTAAGTGATTATGGTATGATCGGGATAATGCTCTGTCTGTTTCCTCATATTAAACAAATTGAACTTTTCTTACCATTTATTTATGGGCCAAGTTCTAAAGGGTTAAACTGCTTTTGCTGATAATGGGGTCTGTGGCGAAACCTTTTTTTATAGTCTATGGGCAAAACCCATCAATGTAGTGAACAAGCTGTGCTGTAATACACACTACTGTGTAAAAGTACACAATATGATTTATTCTCCGAGTTGCAATAAAGCATTCTCACCAGAGGTGGGAGTTAAATGGGACTTGGAAAGCTCTTAGCTGAAGCTAGTCCTATCTCACATCCTGTTCCCATACACAAACACTCACACACAGGAAGCCATGAGAACCCAGAGCCTCACAAACAATCACAGTCAGAAAACATTCAAAGTGCTTAGAATAAGTTATTCCAACAAAAGTTCATTTTCAGGATACAAAGCGTTCTTTGCAGAGAAAGAGATAGAAGATGTAGAAAAGCTGTAAATATATGTGTTAATGTGAAAAATCATTTCCTGTCCTAATGATGCAGATGAAAGAGGAAGTTAAGTCTTATGACAAAAGGGGGAACTCAGACTCATGAGGTCAGTAACACCATGTTGCTCATGAGAACTGAGTGCTGCATTCAGTGTAAACAAAAATCTCTTGATGCGAAATAAAGCTGATGGAATACATTCAGAAACACTCCAGTGCAGTCACTGTAGAGGCTTTCAGATCCCCCTCCCCTTCCCTGCCAGATTAGCACCCTCCTAATTGTGCGTACGTGAGTGAGAAACTGTGCACATGCGTCACTGCTTATAATCAAGCTCTCTGGTGGGGCAAGTATGAATACCAGAGGACGTGTGGAGCTCATGGAGGCTTACAGCTAAGTAAATAAACAGCATTCGGAAGTACACGTCAGGAATCTGTGTAACAGGATTTGCTCCTTTGTGAAATTCTTTAAAAATCCGTCTGGTAAAATCTGCTACTCTCAGCTTTAAGTGTTAAGTTGTGTTGATGAAATGTCACTTACTTTGCTTCTGAGTTTTCCAAACTCCAAGCCAAAGACGATGTGTTTTGAAGATGTAGAAAAACTAGACAGAGTTTGACAATATACAGACAAAATTTGAGCAGGACCCTGGAAGGAAGTGAATAACAAAGATCAGGAAAGAACTCCCCCAGTTTGTTTTTGCAACATTACTAAACACAAGTTGAGCAAAAGGGAACGTCCAAAAGGTTAACATAACTAGATTCTTCTTTGTTGAGTATTTGAAGGGCAAATGTCTGATGATGGCATATTTATACAATTTTGCTCCATCACTTATTGAATAATAAAACACAACTGTCTCATTTGGAGGTGAAGGAGGAAAATGAGGAGAAGCAGGAGCAGGTTCAGCGTGACATTTAGATCCACCCACACTGGGACAGCTGCGGCTCATCAGCACCCCGCTGCTTGGGAATCTGAGGTTGTAGAAATAGATTATGGCAGTAACATGTGGTGATGCTAATAGAACTTCTCAAATAGGTTTTAAACTCAAATATATATGTTTTATTTGGAAATTCTTAAAATTTCCAAGAATACAAAGAATATAATGCTGATAATTAAGATCTGCATATTGGCGCATGCACAGAGTTTGAAATCATGCAGCGTGAACTCTGCATGCAGCAGTGTGATAAACAGTGAGTTTCTTTGGTGCATATTGTTAATACCATATTTTTACACATGCTTGGTTTTGCTATTACATGTAATTATGCAATTCTTCTTTTTTTTCTTTTATTTTAACTCTACAATGTTTCTTTTTCCAAGCATATTCTTCAGTACACGACTTAAAGCTACTGTTTGCGAATATCTTAATTTACAAAACTGGAAACTGGTTCATGCAGGTGAGAGTTAAATGTTAAATGTGACCTTGATTTCCCCCTGAGTTTTTACAACACACATGGAGTTTGCAATGGTCGTCACAACAAGTACACTGATGCAAAACACACCACATGAAAGGTTGCTTGTGCAAGTTGTGTGCTACACCACTTTCCATTCATTTCTATTTTCCTCTTTACAGTAAAACGTTGAGTTTTCACTGTAAAAGCTTTCTTATCAAGTAGTTGAAATATTTACTGAAAAAATATAATTGCCTTTTTGATCTCATACCCATTCATAGCGCTCATCCTGCATATTATAATAATGTGCAATGCTGTCATTGTTCTTGTCACCATGGCAACATTACCTATGAATTTGATTTAGAGGCTCACACACCAGCATCAGACTGGTGTGCCACTACAGGAGAGAGATTAAAGGGAAGCGCATAACACAAAGATACACACTTAGTCTCTCTCTCTCTCTCACACACACACACACACACAAACACACACACTGAGAAACGCTGTCAGTTGTGAGAGCTATGACGCACGTTGGGCTATGTTAATATTGTGCAGTAGGCTTTGGCGTCTGCATGAGCATTCCATTACAGGCATTACATTCCATTACTCTCTCATACTGAGTCCAACCAGCAGCTGTGTGCAGAATTAGTCTGTCTCCCCGTTGCAAACATGCACATAAAATCTCATTCTCTATTCCACAGCTCTGCTCCAGTTAGGGTCTACTCACCTTTGAGTTTATTTTTTTGCCCAGTGTGTTTATATACTTTAATATTCTCACCAAATCTAACACTACAAGTAAATTGAACTGGTTCTCAGCTGCGTATCTAAAACTTTAACCTTAGTGAGCGTCGAAAAGCCACACAGCCATTCTACAACAGACCCTTTAGTTATGTGCTAATGTCACGAGATATCGTATTTTCTGCACTATAAATCACACTTTTTTTATATAGTTTGACTGTTTCTGTGACTTATTATCAGGTGGAACTTATATACTAACAAAATGTATATATTGACAGCTACGAGAGGACGCTCTGGGCTTGTGACAACTTCATGCTGCGCCAACTAAAAACACTTTACTGAAACAAAGTATGCAGTCAAAAACAGTAATCGTGTAGCAGAAAGACAACTTGTGTGGAACTGACGAGAAGCATAGTTTACTCTGTAGAGGAATTTCATGTATTAGCTTAATTACCTTGCTCTTAATTAATGTCTAGCTGAAAGTTCAGACCATAAGGTTCCTAAAATGATATAATTTGGACCTTTGGTGAACCATCTGCAAGGCCGGTCTCCTTCCATCAGGGAAATGTTTAGGCGAGACCTTGGTCTTGTTGTCATAGTGGAAGAACAGAACCCAGATTGACGCACGTGAGCAAAGTCTTTAAACAAAGCTGCCCTATCTGACTAGCGCAGAATAGTTCCAGACTTCTGTGTGACAACAGATCTCTGGAGGGATTCTCCCAGGGTTATAACGTTGTACCATGTCTGTATGTCGTAATCTATTGCCCCTTCTTGTTTTAATGTTTAATGTATGTTGAACTTTGTTTATTCTTCATTATTAAATTTATATTCTTCTCAACCTGAAGAAACCAGTGTCTTCATCCTTAATAGGAATAACGGTAATCTACAACTCTTTCTGCAGTGAAGAAAACAAAGCAAGTGTATCCCATGCTGAAGGCAAGATGGCCTGATCTTGTGATGCGTGGTAGGGTCTTTAAATACACTGGTCCAAAGCGCATAACCTACAATCTTGTTGCCAATTGACAGTTTTACTCTCAAGCCAAAGCAAATCAGTCTTTACTTAGATATTTAGCATGTATTTTATAGCGGCAGGTTGGGTTATTAACTAAATCTGTGAATTGGAAATAACTCGACTCGAGCATCATTAGCCAAAACAACATGCTAGCTGAAGATGTTAGTCAATGTCATGGTTGACTTATAAATAGTTTTTGACTCATTTTTTTGTCTGATGCGATTTATACTGCAAAGCAACTTATAGTCCGAAAAATATGGTAAATGGTGTTTTTAAAGAGATACTGTATAACTTTTGGTCACTAGGGGGGCTAAACCTGTAACTTCCCACAGATCACATGACACTAATACAAAATCAAATCTCTCTCTCAATGGTGTTTGCAGAACACTTTGACCTTAACTTATGTGACTTTACAGTAATACTGTTTCCTACTGTACTGTGTATGAAAACTGTCAAACTAAACCAGGCCAGTTGCTAAACTTTCTGTTACTTTCTGATAGGTGCATGAATTATAGGAAATGCATTTATTGCATGCAAACCAGCTTAACCTACATAACTCACATTACTCACTTCCCCCTGACAATCGTAATATTAACTCCTTACCTCATTTCAAAACCAGACTCAAAAACCCATCTGTTTCAGTCAGCATTTAAATCTTAACTGCATTTTTATCTTGCTTTTAACTTGTGCTCTCTTTTATTTTATTACATGTATTGGAAAGTGTCCAGGGTGTACCCCGCCTCTCGCTCTGTGTAGCTGGGATTGGCTCCAGCCCCCCCGCAACCCCGTTCGGGAATAATCGGTAGAAAATGGATGGATGGATGGATGGATGGATGTATTGTAAAGTGTCCTTGAGTGACCTGAAAGGCGCTTTTAAATAAAATGTATTATTATTATTATAAAATGTTTGGGGAGTTATATTAGCTTTGGTCTTTGGCCCATTACTTTTAACTATCTGCATTTAGCTTCGACCAAACAGCAAAAAAAAAAAAAAAAGACAGAAGGAAACTACAACATTCTGCAGCTCGTCAGGCGTGTACTGGTCTTGTTTTGAATGAATATTGGCTGAAAGATGTAAAAGACTACATCACATTTTGGTATGTTTGACAACATGCAAAGAGCTAATTTACAAGTCTGGAATGGATTCTACATTGTCCCATCGCAGGGCTCGTTTTGACCCCAGAAATCATCCTGTTATTACTCACATTAAGTCAATTTATTTGTCAAAAGTTACAAAGTAACTTAATTTTTACCATATTTATCCTCCTTATTTTGCATGTTGGGGTTCATAAGATTTTATCTGAACATTTTAAAGAAATTTTTATGTAATATTTTACCATATGCTGCCACAGAAGAAAAATCCTGATATGATTTGATAACTATGAACTAAGAAATTGATTTTTTTTTTCATCTTGGCTCTGAGAGCCAAGATGAAAGCAGTTATTAAATATAAGCAGCAGAACCTGCCTTTCCGTGGCTTAAATAGATCTGCTGATGTGGCAATTTATGCTTGTTGGATCAACATTCAGCCAATCAGTGTTTGACAGATGGAATAAGGTAGATTATGAGGACATCATCTGACTATGCCTGTAGCTGTCTGTGGCCACAATCATGAAGCCATTCACGCAAGACTGAGTTAAATAACAGTGCAGACTGAAATGACATCTGAATCAATAATATAATATATATTACATGACCTTTTATCTAATTACTGAAAAAATTAATAAATAAAAGGAATCACCCCTTTAAAAATAAAAAACAAGCAGTGATGAGTCCAACACCACATTCTTTATAGAGTTTTGTATCTCATATGATTGAATATAGTCCTCAGACTTTCTGTTATCTCCTCCTTTGGTGTTTCATCTTTTTCTTGAGGGACTTTAACACATGTAATAAAAATGATGTAGGAACAAAGAATCAGTGATCAAAGGCAGCCACAGTGTCTTGTTTCATCACATGGTTGTATTATGACATAAGCGTGTCAGAAGATGTGCCTCGGTGGAAACTTAGAAGACTAGAAGTCATACGATGACTGACGCCTGGGCTTTTCTCTCCTGTTACAACTGACTTATGATCAGCACAGATAGATAACGCAACAGCTCTTTGCTAGGAGATCGAGTTCTCCTATTTTTATTACCTGGAGTGTTTTAGTGCATAAGCTTAACCCTTCATCGGGCAAATAACCATATTCCTTCATTAGACATACAAATGTCTTTACATGCTAGTCCATGAAATCATGGAACTACACTTCTCCACACCAATCATCAAAAATCCGACTACATCCCAGCTACTTTACTGAAATCTGTATTTAGCATATTTTTCCTTTTATATTTTATGTATATATTTTAAAACAAATTACATAGAGAATATGGAGATCTCGCCTGTACAGCAGCGAAACGCAGCAAGAAAGACAGTACTTGAGACATAAAATCTAATTTTCTGACAGGAGGTGTGATGATATGGAGAACAAGAGGAATTGTCATGTTTTAGGGGGTTTTGCTATCATTTAGTCTCTGTTTCTTAGTGTCTTTTGTCTTAGTGTTGTGTTTTGTGTTATTTTGTAGTCATGCCCTTGTACACTGTCTTCCTATTTAGTGCCCAATATTTAGAATTAGCAAATTTGCTCACCTGCTCCTTGTTCAGCTAGCTCTACTCCTCAGTGTGTGTATACCCATTAGTTTCTCCTGATTATCCAGTTCAGTCTGTTTTTCTGAGTGTGTTTTTGTTTTCATTTTTTTGCATCCTGCTGGATCTAAGGTTTCCTTTTTGACCATTAAATGTTTGCCGTCTTCATCTGAATTTAGCTTACAAAACAATAGCCCAAATGGCTCCTGTCTACTTTGACTCATTAATCCAGAGTTACACTCCCTCTCGACAGTTACGCTCAGCCAGTGAAAGACGCCTAGCACTACCATCACTACGTGGGGCTAAATCTCTGGGCCTTATATACTTTCAAAAGCGGGCTAAAGACGCAGCTCTTTAAGGAACATTTCCTCAGTTAGTTGTGATCAATGAAAATTATACTAACTTGAGAAATTTGTTCTAGCTCTTTGCAAAAACTCAAATCTAATAAACATAGGGAACACAAAAAAATGCAGTGCCTCTAGCACTGCAGGCAACACCTGCGCCCAACTACACTACAGCTGTTCGATTGCACTTATCTATGTTGTCCTCTACTGTTTGATTTAGTGCTTGTGTTGTTCTTATTCTCAGATGTAAGTCGATTTGGAGAAAGGCATCTGCTAAATGACTGTAATGTATTGTAATCTGACTTGCTCCTTCCTGTATCTTATTTGGGTCCTGTATCTTACAGGAACACTGCACAGTCACAGAAAGAACCAGAAAGCAAGTAAAGCAGCAATGTTTGTGCAAAACTGTGGGAAAATGCATGTATTGAACCCTCTCACAAGGAAAATTTACACCTCCCTCCTCTAACATGGGTAAAGCTCAGCTGAATAAACACACACACATATACACACAGAGTATAAGAGCATAGTCATGCTTCACATGACTGCTTGTGATGTTGAAGGAAAATGCCTGCAACTGAATTGTGATGTAATGTTATATTTTTGCACTGTTGATACATATAAGCATTAATAAAATTAGCTTTATTCAACAACACGACCTTCAGCTTATTTTTTGCAGGTTATAGAGCAGGATAGCTGCATCTCGCTATGACCAGCTGCTTTGTGTGGATGCAGCTTGTTTATTAGGTGTCACCTCTCTGTGCCTGTCTGTCTATCACCTCCCCGGGCTGCAGCGGACACATGAAGTCATCAGGCTGTGCTGACGTCAGCTACTCCAGCTCCACAATGCAGCCAACAGTCTACAAGACGTTTACAAGTCTGCCTTTCATTTCTCCGAACTGTTGGTTATACAATATTGTGGAGCGCCTGTGTGTGTATGTGAGACCCAGAGTGTTTAAGCTTCTCTATGTGGGTCATGTGTGTTTGCACAACCGGACAGAGGGCAGGGAAGTGGGTTGAGGATGAGGGTAAGGACTGGCATTAGTAGAACTGATTGTTTGAGACAAGAGGAACTATTTTGTTCCAGCGCAGCAGTCATAAGGCTCGACTAAAGTTGTTGAGGTCATTAACAAACTGAGAACTGTGTGAATTTTCCTCTCTGCCGTTTTTTATTTTCTGTTTTTCTTCCATCACTGTTCTGCGTCACATACTCAGATCCATTCAGGCTGATTGTCTGACTCTATAAATCCTCTGCTTGGCTCTGCATCTTGTTTTACAAATGCTGGCAGTCACGTCTAAGCTACTCACTCGTTTCCCCTGTCTGCTGCAAAGTTCATCTGTGACCTCCAGTTAAATGGCAGGAACAAGTATTTTTGCTTAAAGGAACTGAGTGCATATCCTGTTGACGCCATGATCTTACGTTCACCTTGCCATTTCCCTGAGTGGGAAAAAAAAGGATAAATTAGCTCACACAATTTACAAGACAAACACCTGTTAAAAAAATGGAAGGGCCCTGACAAAGAAGATAGGGAAGTTGGAAGCGTAGTCAGGAAGTTGCTTCATAATTTCCACTGTAGTTCTTCTCTACGGAAACTCTGTGGCCCGTAAAAAGCAGGGCAGCTCTCAGGGGGTATTGAGTGGGAAAACCCTTTCACTCACTGACAATGTGGAGGCATGACGCAGGAGATAAAAAAAAAAAAGATGGAAATACGGGAGCTCCCAATATGGATAAGCTCTTGAGTCAGTAACAATAAGCATCATCGAGTACATAACACATAAAGAAAACAAAAACAGGATGCCTGAAACACGTATTTATGTAAGAACACAACATTTTAATATATATTTGTCTTAAATTTGTTCCAATTATAAACAAAGATCAGAAATATTGAAATAGATTTTTAAAACACACAATCTGTTAGTCAGATGCTCCAAATAAACCGATAAAAACTGCAGTTTAATGCAACTAAGCGTAAGAGCTGACACACTATATATGCTGTCTGAGTGAAAACAGAGACTTGCAGTTACGCAACTCTGCTGTGGAAAGACATTGATAGTAAGCGATACGGAATCAGGACAAAGTGCAAAAGTCACAAAAGCCATTTGCATCTGCGCCGCTGCCTCAAACATCAGCGTCATTAGCAGACATAAACACCAGACAGTGAGAGAAAAGTTCAAAGATCATGGTGCTGCCTAAGTTCCACAGGATCTAAAAATCCAAATTCTCCACTATCTCTCTGCATCTTAAGCTTTTTATTTGACAGTTTTTAATCATATAAAATCCTGCAAGTATAGATGAGTGTATGAAAAAAGATGGTACAAAAATAAAAACAGTGCAAAAACATATACTACAGATGCAAAATATTAAAAGAATCCATTAAAAATATGTATAAAATCCTAAAAAATAAACCAGAATCGTACTCAGTACCAGAACGCCAAGACAAGAGATATGCATGTGGGTTTTTTTTATGAATCTAAATAACTGCTTGAAAAAAGCCTAAAACATCATATTGTGATGATATGATGTAATGAAGGATTCATAAAGCAGAAGAGGTGGGAGATAATCTGTTAATGGACGTCTGATGTAAAAACCATTTCATTCTGAAGCATCATGGCCCCCGGTCACAGGGCTCCACTCTCACCTGACAGGTCAAACTGGCTTTAAGAGGACATTGTTATTACTGTCCTCTCCATGTCATGAAGTATTGAAAAGCCTAAGCGACTCCCGGTTTGAACTCAGGGTTTCGTAACGGAAAAGCCTGCTTGTCCCAGGAGAGACACCTACACACAGCCTGGAGAGAAGTGTCTGTCTGGACGAGCTGACACGACAACACAGTCTGACTCACAGCAGCTCTACACTCCATCTAATGCACCACCTCTGCCTTTCACTGCACATCAGCATCAAGCTTTTCTCAGAGGCACAACCAGGTTTGCATGCTCGTGCATGTGGGTTTGTGTACCAGTGAGCCTTTGCACTTGCCCTACTAATCTTTTTCAATAGACACTTTGTGCACTGACAATACAGTAGAGCTAAACGCAAACAGAAACTCCTTTAAATGCACCTCACATCTGTTCTTTTATTTTATTTCATTATTTATTTAGAGAATGTTGTCTGGTAGGCAGTTTATGGGTGTGTTAAACCTAAGGAATTTATGCAGATGCATTTGCTCAACTGTATCAGATTTGTGAAATTTTAAATGACTATTAATGGATTTAATGTCTTTTATCTCACAAATGGCCAAACAAAGCAAATAAATATTCAACACATAGTTTAAACTATTAATACTATAAGTACTGGGCAGAAATCTACATGTGTTAATCTAATTTCTTATAATTTGACAATTGCCAGTACATGCACACCAGAAATATGACAATCTAATTTTTATACTTATAAGATAATTGAAGTGATCGAGGACACAGCAAAATCCCATGATGCTTTATCAGATGTTGGCAGCTGTCCAAGTATGACAAATTCGATTAACGCATAGATTTCTCCTCAAGTGCCTGTCTGCATGTCTTTATTTCCATGCACGTGCAAAAACTGTGTTGCTTCCATGTTTTTGTTTTCTTCCGGTAAAAGAAAAACAAGGAAGTGACACAGTCACTGAAACCAGGATGCCTGCAGCACAATGGCAAGAGGTAGCATTCACGTTTTGCAGGTTTGTTGGTGCCCACATTAGCTGTTAGCGCTACAGATGTTGGAATGTTGCAGGAAGTTACAACATGCATCTGCGAAAAGAATCCAATAAATCTAGACAAATGTTTTTTAAATATTGCATTTCAGACGTATTTAGATGTATCGGATCCACATATTACAATTATTTGATTATTCAGTTATCTGTTTTGGAGGCTCCTCATCTGATACAGGATATCAAATTATGCTATCAAAATGATCCCATGAATTATATGACAAGTCCAGAAATCAGGTATTGATCAGATAAGCGTGTGCAAGTGAACCTTTTCATGCATTCAGAATAAATAACGTTGTTTTTTTTTTTACCAAATACAGCCTTTTACCTCGACACACAAATGCAATTATCCTTTTTTGTTTACTAGTTATATTTACCTTGTATTTATTTTATTGTATTCTACAATATACATACATATAAATGGTATACTATAATAATATGATTATGAAAACTATTGTGAAAAAAAGCTTTATCAGCTATTTATCGCTAATGACAACCTTGGGTAATTACTATGTATCCATTTATGTTCCATTATATAATATATTTTATTCTTCAGAAGTGTATTTGAAGGATACAAATACACCATCCTAATTCATGAATATATGAAAAAGCATGTAAACAGTAGCAGCGTAGCAGTAGCAGTAGCGTAACAGATCACATCATTCACTTGTTTGAATGGCTTGCTGTTATTTCAGTTTCCATGTGTTTAAACCACATAGCTTATTGCAATCACTTATCTTCCAATCTAATGTTAGTACTTCTAGTGATACTATTGCTCATTATAAAGTAGCATGTAAGAATAAATCTCAAAAAAGCTGTTAGTGTTATTTTTTTATTACATCAAACCTTGTAGCTAACATAGGAAAAATAGCTTAAGCCACATTTCCATCTATGTCTGATCTTCTTTTTCCTGCAAATGGTGAGGATACTTTAACTTTTGATAAACTACTTTGAACTATAACGTGTTGCAGCATACATCCATCCATTTACTATACCACTTCATCCAATTCAAGGCTGCTGGGATAGCTGGTCTTAAACAACCCAGACACCTCCATGTTTCTACTTTCTTCTGTTCTAAGAGGACAGCAGAGATAAGACACAATCTGAGTATTTCATATTCAATTTCTGTCAAAATATATGGAAAAAAAAAGAAAAAGAAAATACTTCTCCATCAACACTGCAGTTGTAAACAGCATCCCCACCCCCACCCCCCAATAAAGTGCGAAGGTTAGTTTCAAACTGCTGTGCTCCCCCTGAGGGGCCTGAGAGTGACGCACAAGAGAAATCAGAGCAAACAGCTGCTCTGCCCTCCATTCATTTGACTTTTTCCCCTCTATATTTCAGTCATCTTTTTTCTGCACGTCTGTCTGTGTGCAGTCCGGCTGTCTGCCATACTGAAAATGAATTTTCTGTATCGGTTTTAGAGTTGCTGGATACAGAGTAATAAGAGCATAAAGCTGAGGAAGATGGCAGGGGTCTCTGTCGTTTCATCAAATGACACGTTTGTGATTTATATGTTTTGACAGAGGGATGACGCAAAATGAGAAAGTTACAACTAGGACATGTTCTCGTTGTCCTGCTCCCCATTCACAGCCTTTAATAAAAACCCTGTGATTACCCACAATGTCCTTCATTGTGCTGTATTCCTGTCAGTAAAATACATATTTCCTATCAGGGATCAAACCCAGGAATCTGTTTTTTAGATACAAAGTCAGTGGTCTCAAGGGGAAAGTCACCTTTAGCAGAAGCTGGGGTGCATCTGGTGCTGTTACAGAAACTTCAGGAATATGCCATAAGAGCCCGTCCTCACATTTATGATACATGCACTTTCTGACACATTTGGCAACACTTTTTTAACATTTCGATATAAATACTTCATTTTTTTAAAGTTTTGACTTTTCTCATCATTTTTTCATGTCTTGTCTTTGAGCATAATGTTGTCTAAATAAAGCAGCAGGTTGTGATAAAGTAAAAACATAGTAAACGTGTGCAAACATGTTTTCAACAGACCAGGCTGATATATTGACATGAATTTAGCTACAAATGTAACAGATCTAGTTATTGAACCGTTCAGGCACATCTGCAATCTGTCTTTTCTAACACAACATTATTCTCTTGGAATAATGGAGATAAACATGCTATCACCAACTGTAGCCCAGTATATTTGCTTCCACATTTCTCCAAAATAAATCATTTGCGATAAAGTTGAAAATGTTTTGGGATGAACGTGGCACCCTAAGCGACATTCAGTGGGGATTCTGGACCAATCATATCACTTCAGCTGCTCAAATTGAATTTAGAGAATACTAATTACAGTAATGGATAAAAAGGTAATTAGGCGTGCAACAGTTACTGACCTTAAAAAAGCTTTTGAAACTATAGATAACAGCAATTTGTTAAAAAAAAAAAACTTGAAAAATATGGAATTCAAGTGATTACAGATCAGTGCATCAATCATTACCTGACAGACAGACAGGAAGCAATACATGAAAGCAGAATTTAATATTATATGTGGAATTCCTCAGAGCTCCAAAACACTTTATCTGACAGATAAATGATCAAGCCAACGTTTAATTGTAACATTGTAATTAAAATGGGGAAAATAATCAAAATATCTTAAAGCTCATGATATAATATTAACCCACGATAACATGGACACAGGCGTTCTATTTAAAAAAGGTTGTGAGTCAAGGAAACACATTTTCTAGGGGTGATTTAAGATTAATAATCTGATTAGAAAACACAAGAAAATAGAAAATGTTAAAACAATAACACCCACGCTGAAAGTTACAGGAAATAAAAGACTTGCTGAATCAGAAAATGTTGATGATTTACAATTTGATCAATCTGCAGCTCAGGTGTGGTCCTGGTGCTGGTAAAACATGCGATCAGTTTTTATTTTACAACACAGCCTCATTCAATATAGAACCAACAAATCTTTTATTTTGCACAAAAAATCCAGAACTAGTGCAGGGGTGGCCAACTGTAACTGCGGTCCTCCAAAGCTGCAGTCCTGCATGTGTTGGGAGTTTCTCTGCTGCATCACACCACATCAGTGGGAAATCAGAAGACTTGTGCAGTTTGATGTTGAACTCGAGTCCGCTAGTCGAGTCTGATGTAGCTCAAGTGTGTTGCAGCAGGGAAACTTCCACCACATGCAGGACTGCTGCTCTGGTGAGTCGCAGTTGCAGTTGAATATTAGCAGAATGTTACATTTTAAAAATCATGTCCGAAGTCCATAAAAAGTTTTTTTCTTTTTATTCTTCTTGTCATTATTTCAATTTTTTCCTTTTTGTTAATTTTAGTTTGTGTCAAAGTTTTGCAAGTTTAAAAGCAAAGCAAAAGTGAAGTTCCTTCATTTTCTGTGTAGTTTCATACATCCGCAGCTCTGCGCATGTGCCGTGATCCAACAGCAAGATAATAACATGAAATCTGAATGATGTGAAAAAGGAGACCATGATGCGGGATACTGTTTAGGCAGAAATCTTTGCAACTCTATCCATCATAACTCTCCATGTGACTACAGACGCCAGTGACCTCCATTAGGAATACCACACAGCTTTCACAAATCAAACAAATGTTTTCTATACCCCTTAATACAGTTCAGCTTATTGCTGCTAATTATAGAAACCAATCCACAGCAATTGTCCGCCCTGGACAGGGGGCCAGTCCATCATTTCTTTACTCTGTAAGTAAGAAGATAGCAAAGCTTTCAGACTACCTTTAGGGTATGTGAACCATACGATGTAAACACACTAAACTTGTCAGCTTTGTCTTCTCCCTTCATTCAAAGCTAAACAGTGAAATATCAGTTGGATAAAATGAATAGGAGCAATTTAGCTGTCTACGAGGACAGATTTAATCTATCATCACATCTAAATTTAAATTAAACAGAAAGGCCTCCCCATACCAGACAGCATCCTTTTATCTAACGTCAGACACTTGAAGCAGTCATCTGTGGTAAAGCAGAAGTATTTATACTGGCAAATGACAGGCTGTCATTACATCCTTGTGATGTGTGCAGATGTCTGTGCGGCACAATAACATATGAAGTCAGAAGTGCTAAGAGACATATCTGTCTTTAATCTGGGCAAAAAGAGCAGCTACATCCACACTTGTAGAAATCTTTAAAGGTTTGAAGAATGAATGTGATGGAGCTGCAGGATTATCAGGTCAATCATAAAAACAGTTTGGTTTCATTATATGAACTGGAAAGAAGCCCTGAGCGAGGCCTCATTAGGGAACTAACATTTCAGTTTCTTTCTTACAAAATGATTGATCCCCCACATGTGCAGCAGAGCTGTTCTCAGTCAGGCTCTGGTTTTCCATCCCACACTGCAGATTTGGCATCACAACAATATCGCATCAAACAAAACAATTGACATATATTAAATATTAATAATACTAAGGATGCATTCTGTTTAGTTCTTCCCGCTTCTGTGTGTGTGTGTGTGTGTGTGTGTGTGTGTGTGTGTGTGTGTGTGTGTGTGTGTGTGTGTGTTCTTGTTCCTTACAAGCAACATATCTCTTCTGTTTTTTCTCTCCCC
>JBAMHX010000014.1:11142991-11153759 GCA_037177515.1 Pseudomugil tenellus | reverse complement strand
CTGAATCAGGTCGGACAGATACTGTGGGGCAAGGCCATGAATACCTTTAAAAAACAAATAAAAGAATTTTAAAAACAGCTGGCCCCAGTTAAAAGGCGAGCTGCAGCATTTTACACCAGCTGCAGACGCACCAGCATTGTCTGGCTCAACCCGGCATAAAATACATTGCAGTCGTCTAAACGAGTAGTGATAAAAGCATGGAGTAAAATGTGATGTCTGGAAGGAAATGCCTTGACCTTGGATATCCGTCTCAAATGATAAAAGCTGGACTTGACCAGAGATTTAATGTGAGCATCAAGATTCAGGTCAATGTCCAGTTTTACACCCAGGTTAGTGGCTGTGCGACGCACATACTGGGTCAGAGAACCAAGATCTATGGAGGCTTTGAAGCCATCACTGGGTCCAAACATCATGACTTCAGTATTTTTGTCATTTAAAAGTAGAACATTGTTTGACGTCCATGCCTTCATCTGTGCGATACAATCTAAAAGTTGGGTTGCAGAGAACCCATTTTCCTGTGTCAGTGGCAGGTAAATTTGACTGTCATCAGCATAAAAATGAAATGCGACACCAAGCTTTATAAAAACTGATCCAAGTGGAAGCAGGTACAGAGAAAAAAGAAGGGGGCAGAGTATAGAGGCCTGAGGAACCCCACATGTGAGTGGTGCTGGACAGGAGTCAGCTCCGAATTGGACACAAAAGCTTCTCTCTGCGAGGTAGGACCTGAACCACCCTGAATGCCCACCCAGTTCTCCAGGCAAGACAAGAGGATCTGATGCTCCACTGTGTTGAAGGCTGCTGTTAGGTCCAACAGAACCAAGACAACACAGTGACTAGAATCTGTGGCTAAAAATATATCATTAAAAACCTTCAACAGTGCAGATCCAGTACTGTGACGGGCTTTGAACTCAGACTGGGAAATCTCAAAAATATGGTGCCTGTCTAGAAATTAATTCAACTGTCGATGAACAATTTTCTCCAGAATTTTCGACAGGAAAGGAAGTTTAATTGCCCTAAAATTAGAAAAAAGACAGAAGAATCCAGTCCAGGTTTTTTAATCAGTGGTGTCACCACTGCATGCTTTAAATTTACAGGTACAATCCCATTTGCTAGGCTGCCATTTATAATGCTAAGCACATACGGGGCCAAGATAGGGGAAACCTCTTTAAAAAAGTGAGGTGGCAAAGGGTCACGGGGAGACCCAGCAGGCTTCATATGACCAACTATGTCTGTCAACGAGGGCAGACTAACTGGCTCAAACTGGTGGAAGACAGCAGAGCACAAACTAGAAATGGCAGGGTCATAAGAAGAGGAGCTAATAAGGGCCCTGGTGCTTATGACCTTATTATTAAAAAAGTTTAGGAAACCCTCACACATCTCGGTTGAGTTCTCAAAGCAGGTTGTTTGTGGAGGATTAAGAGCAGGGTTTACAGTTTCAAACAGAACATGGGGGTTGTGAGAATTCGTGGTAATGATATCAGAAAGATGCTCGGTTCTAGCAGCTTTCTGATGAAAACGCCAGCAATCCCTCAGCATCTCGAAAGACACCAAGATGAAGCAGCACCAGTCTGCTTAAATCTGACACTTATTATAACAGTGCTGTGTGCAGCATCTGTAAAGGCCATCTCAGTAGAAAGTGATCCTGATCTGCATATCAAATTCTCCACTTTTTTATAACATTAAATATAGAACACATCCATAACTTTTGTTCTATACCTTTGCAACTCAACTCTCAACTTTATTTATAAAGCACTTTAAAAACAACAGTGTTGACCAAAGTGCTGTACACATTTGCAACGGTTAAAACAATAAAAGAAGCAAAAATTTAAAATGGAATAAAAACTAAAATAAGACAAACAATAAAAGCAAATAAAACAATAAAACAGATACAGAAGTTGCAATGGTCACATATAACATAGTGAAAATAGGTGTTATACTAAAGGAATACTAATGAAATCTTCAACGATATGTCTCCATGCTTTGTACTGATACCCTTTACTTTGTATTGGTTTGTCATTTTAATAGAAAAAAATGTACACAAAAATATTAAAATGCACATAAAATGCTACAAAGTCATCCCAGTTATTGGATTTTTAAAAGTTTTCCTTAAACATCCTTAAAATAAACCATACTGCTTAGAAATGACTACTTATGATGGTTTTAAGTGTGCACAGACATTCTGCCTTCTTTAACACACATACATTAAGGGACATAGCTGCTCTGTGTCAATAAGGCTTCATTGGTTAACATGATGGACAAACTGCAGCCTGGTTACAGTTGGCAAACTTAAATCAGATGCATCCTGTTGTGATCTGCTTACTTCAGGAAGAAAAAGAAAATATTACTCACTGGAGGTGGGGCAGCACTGACACACTTCCAAATACAGCTCCACACAAAAGGCACTCTTTCCCAGGGCCAATATGTGTGGGGGTTTGGGGACTCTAGTCAGGGGACCAAACCACTTTGAAGCAAACTAGGGGGGGACGTGATTATTCCTTTTCCAAATATTAAAACTATATATTTTGCATGGATGAACGTTGTTTTAATGGATATTACTGCATCATACAGAGATGTTTGGCTATGTTTTCAGTTATATACTGAGGTGGAGAGCTCTCAATCGCTGTGATGAGGGGGGCTCCAGAGTCCCCCCCCAACCCTCCATAATTTCCACCCATGTAAATTCCAGGAGAAAACTATGCAACTGATTGTTTTGGTTCACTAAATGGGAACTCCTGACATTTAAGATGTTTTTGATCACGTTTTAGGTCCTACAGACGATATTAAACACCACACTGGTTTTAACTTCCTGCTGACTTTAACATTGTACAGTAAAAGTCCTCCATTTTTTCATTTAGCTCTTTGCTTATTCTTGCAAATAGATACGCTTCCCCTAATGGTTTTTCCCCCATATTTGTCAGTACAAAACTGCATCAAAATACTGCATGTTGAAACACACAAAATGTCTTACTTCTGGTTGAGTCCATGCATTCAGGCTTCCATAATGTGTCATTTTGACACAAGAAGCTTTCAACACATTCATTTTCACCTACTTTTAAAAAGCAGCATTAACAGATTTTTCCATTTACTCTGACACATGAATCAAAAAACACGTCACACTTTAAAAATAGCTACAGTACAAAGCACAGTGATGAACGAATATCTCGAACCACCACATAGAAGCTTTATGGAAATATCTTCTGTTCCTAGCTGGTAAATTTCAAAACAATGACGTTAATAGCAGTCACTTCATTTACTGCCAGAAAAAGGCTGGAGTTAGGAATGACACCAAGATGGAGAATTATTTGTCCACAAATGAGGGAAGGATGGAGATTGACAGGTGGACCAGTGCAGCAGACTGCGTACCAGCTGATCTGTTTCAACCTTTGGTCGCGAGTTGTGACCAAAAAGAACAAGATTGTGAGTCCAAGTGGATGAAATGACTTTCCTCCACAGGGTGGCCGGGTTCTACCTTAGAGATCAGATGAGGAGCTCGGTTATCCGGAGCGACTGAGCCGCTGCTCCTTCACATTGAGAGGAGCCAGATGAGGTGGTCAGGAAGTCAGGGATTCCCTTCTTATGCTGCCATCGCAACACGACCCCAGATAGGCGGCAGAAAATGAACGGATAGCACTTTATTTACGGAGACACAATAGATATATTACTTTCTTTTTTAGCTCAATCACTTAGTTTATCAAATACATATTACAATAAAAACATTTTTAAGTTGAAAATATTCTCTAGTATTAGTTTTAACATTCTTCCACAGGAACATACTTTATTATCTAAGGTTTGTGTTGAAGATCTTCACATAGAACATTCTGCATAGTTACGCGCTGCCCTAGAAGCTAATTTCACCATTTATGTATTTATGTGACACTCCTGCTATTTAAAAAGTCAAAGTTTCAATTATTATCTATATTTTGTATGTCATGACATGGTAAGAAAAAAATGTGTTACCATGTCTGTTCAGTTGTTTTGCTGATGTTTTCCAATAAAAACATCTGACTGAAGCTACTAAATGTTTTTCTGGTGTTCAGAGAGAGATGGATTTATTGTTCAACAGTTTCATTTTTCTATTGCAGAACCATGAAATCAGTAAAACTGCAACATGAGAAGATGGAAATATTTACCACAATCTGTATTTATTAAAAGCCTGGAATACTCACTGATGAAAAGTCGGGAGACATTTGTGTTAAGTAAAAATGTTCAATTTAATGAGGCAAAAGTCATTTTCAGAAATCAAGAAAAAAAAAAGTTCCTCAATGCTGTCACAGCTTAAAAACTGGGTACCTTTCAGTTATTTCTAGAACGAACTGGGAGGGTACAAACTTAAAAAAAAAAAAAGATGAGAAAGGGAGGGATGAGT
Source organism: Pseudomugil tenellus (assembly GCA_037177515.1). Lineage (NCBI taxonomy): Eukaryota > Metazoa > Chordata > Actinopteri > Atheriniformes > Pseudomugilidae > Pseudomugil > Pseudomugil tenellus. Next base: position 11,149,393 of record JBAMHX010000014.1, on the reverse strand, counting down.
AGTCATGGCTTCAGGCTCAGAATCGCCCTGAACGCTCTCTGTCTCTGGAGCGGCGTCTCTCGTGGCCCCTCTCGTGGCCCCCTCGGCCTCTGTCCCTCGAGCGAGATCGCCTTTCTCTTGATCGAGACCGAGACCTGTGGCGGCTGTAGAAATAAAAAAAATGTGTGAGAATCGCTGTAAGACGACCGCACGGGGTTCTATAGGTCATAGCGTATATACCCCTTCCTACGACGGCCGTAGAGCTCTCTCCTCAGCTCGCGCGAAATGGGCTTCAGGTGCATGAAGTTGCAGAAGCCACCGCGAGTGCATTCCCTGAGGAGAGTGAAGCACATTGTTAGAAAAATGAGTGCAGCATGAAACGGTCACAGCTGTGGTGGAATAATGATGAAGTAGCAAGTTTCACACAGCAGCTGCAGCATTAAACCGTGTTCAAAAAGCATCAAATAGTCCCTTTGTCTCGGATCTGTCTAAGATTATAAAAGCAAAACACAATGCAAGTGTTAAATCTGGTAAGTAAAGAGAAAAAAAAGACTTGTTAACAGAAATATTATCCAATAATGTGTAATAAAAATAGAGTAGAATAAAATACATTATTTTAGTAAAACTTCAAAGTCGAAGCTACTTACTGGTTGTTGCATTATGGATGCTTTTCCTAACTTAGTAGTAAACAGGGTTCTTACACTTTTTCACCAGTGGTTTTCCATGACTTCTCCAAAACCTTACTGAATTTCCATGGCCAACAAAATCTGATTACTACATAGAATAGAAAGCCTAAACCATGCCCCTTCCGGGAGGGCACATGGCGCGTAAGCACCAATCTCTAAAAAATAGACACAATTGGGGGGTGAAATAGATGTTTTATCCTGTGTTCCTCAGAGGTCAGTGCTTTAGGCCCTACTGGAAAAATTGTGACTTAGGCTCTATTCGGTCTACGTCCAAAACGTAGAGTATGGTGACTGTAAAACCAAACAAAACACCAGAGAGGCACTCTTTAGTACATTTTCATTTCAGAATATGCAATATGCACACGTTCAGAGGAAACGCAGGTCTCCTCTACGCATGTGGGCATGCAGGCAGTCCAAAGATGCTTGCGCAATACTGAGCAAACTTTTTTCACCACCAAAATATGGAAACAGTTCGTGGCAATTTGCATTTTATTGCAGCACTTCCATTTTAGGTGGATATTTATTGAAACATTATATATTTCCATGACTTTTCCAAAACTTCTGACAAAATAAATATTTTATTTTCCAGGGCCTGGAAATTGCATTTTAAAATTCCATAACTTTTCCAGGTTTTTCATGACCGTAGGCAGCCTGAGTAAAGCCGGATGATCATTGCAGACAAATCAGCGAAGAAAACTATTTTGAATCAACTTTCTGTCACTGTGAACATATTAATCATTTTGCATAACAAAGCTTTGCACCGAGCAATTTACTGACAGGAAAATGTTTGTCCTGCTCATCATCTGCCACCTGGCTTTAGCAAAACAATAAAATATATGCAGTGAATATTCTGCAGTTTGACAACTATATTAATTACTCTTCTTGTGATGTAAAAGGGGGAAACTGAATGGGGTTTGAACAGCAGATGTTGCATCTCTTTGGTTAATCTTCATGCACCGAGGCTGCCAAATACTGTTCTGAGGCTGTTACTGAATTGTAAAACTTTCATGTATTGTTTATAACACTAGACACAAACAGATCTTCCACCACTGACAAATATGTGGGGCTGCAATCCACAAAACAACTGATCCCAGCCTTGAAGCAAAGACTTGGCTGATATAAATAAGCTTTTTTTTTTAATTATACGTGGCACAGGAATCACAAATAGATTGCTTTTTGTAAATACATATTTTTTTTTACATTTGGAAAGACCTTTATTGGCTACATAACAGTGTGAACTTGTTTAGAACCTCTGTTCCACCACGTAGACTCACCCCATCTCATACTGGCGACAGCAGGCTTCTCTGAAGTCTGTAACGGGAGAAAGCTCGGCATGGATGGGCTGCCCATTAAACCACCGATTATTCAGGTCTATCACAGCCTTCTCAGCATCCTCTTCATAACGAAACTATGAAGGATGATTGAGAGTAAATTCACAGCTTTGGAGACAAGCTGAATGTAATGCCAGCATAAAAAAATAGCATTTTTTTCAGTTTTTCCACTCACCTTGACATAAACATTGCCCACGAGGTGGTCTCCAAGGTTGTCACAGACGTTCATTTCCTCCACTTCGCCGTATTTTTCTTCCATCTCTGTGAAAACCTCCTGTGAGAAAAGGAGTGCAACACTTGATTTTTCATCTTTTATGATGGCAATACATGTTCAGAATATCTGAAGTTAGCTAGTTAGCTTAGCACAGGGAGAAAAGGCTCATCTGACTGCAGACACATTGGAAGACGTGTTTCAATGTCAACATGTTTACAGACTCCGATGGCACTGTTCTCAGACTCAACCTGTTAAATACCAAAATAACTAAAGCCTCAAACAAACCACAATACTATCCACATCTCAACATCTGTGCAGCTGCTTTTAGAAATAGCCAAACTAACCGTTCAGCTTTTTACAGCCTCTTTACTGACTACAGTTTTTTCAGAATGTGATAAATAACTGACATTAAAATAGGTGCTGATTTGCACTCATATGTCATAATAACTAGACAACATCCACAACTCCTCAATAATCCATTCATTCACTCGATTAAATGATTATTTTCATACGGTGACCATATCATTGAGAATATGATCAACATTCCAACCACAACACATAAGAAATGCCTCCATGTGTTTTGTAGCTGTAACTGATTGAGGGGTTGGTCATATTACAAATGAGCTTCAGAAGGGGATGAGTTACCTCAAAGAATTCATCATAGTGCTCCTGCATCTCCATGTCGCTGACGGTGCCTAGTGGTTGGAAGAGAAAGACATAAAAAAATCTGACAAGCTTCTCATCTCTAAGCTGAGTAAGTGAGGACAGATAATGAGCAGCTCAAATAACATTCACTTCCTTCCTTCAGGGGACCATTACTCCCATATTTGTTTGTCTGTTTATCAGCATTCATAAACCGCTGGCATGAGCAGGAAGCCAAAAGCACCACCATATATTTTTGTACCATGACGATCATTACTGACTGTTAAACTTAACTTTTTTAATTGTAAAAAGTAAAGTTTTACTCTATGTCAAAATTAGGTTGTCTTTAAATCTGCTTCCTTCTGTAATCAGACTCCTTAAATGATTTGCACAACTAACAATTTACTCAAAAGAATTATCTGCTCATTTTTATATTTTTTTTAAAAAAAAGCATTTAAAATACAAAAATTGTGTTCAATAATATTTTCTTTTACCTTTGTGTGAAAAGTGGGAAAAAGCTGTGGGAAATGTTGCATTTGTATCTTAAAAACTTAATATAGTGGTTGTAATGTCTAATAGAATGACGAGCATTATCAGTAATTATCCAAACATTAAAAAAAGAAACATTAAAAACTACACATTTACAGGAAAATACATATGATGCTTAAATAGTCTTATCTTTGAGAAATAAAAAAAATGTTGAGAGATTTCAAATACTAAAAACTAAATAACCTGAAGTGACCCCCTAGACCGTAGACAAAAATGCTTCAGGTTCAGGTCTAATCTGCACAACACAAAGACTAAAACACCAGATCAAATGTTCATCTGATGTTTTAACACACAGACTTTTAGTGTGTGAAAGCTTAAAATGGAGTAAAAACAAACATTCAGCTTGTCACCGCACCGTTCAATGCGCCTCATTCTTATGTGCTGCAAGTTTGTTTTAGCTTGTTTATATTATGGGATAAAAACTGATTTGATAGGAAAAAGATAAGAATTTATAAACTGCGGATAAATAAATTGAAGGGGAGACAATTCAACCTCTGATTTGATTTTAGTAAAGTGATTTTTTTTCTTCTCCTAAACGTTTCGAAATAGTTGAGTACTTTCACTACATGACATGATCTAAAACCTCAGATGGCTGTTGTGAGACAGAAAACATAAACGCTTCACTTACAGGTCAGTCCATCTGCAGACTGGGCGCTGTTCTGCGGGTTCCGGTAAATATTCAGAAGAGCAATCGTCTGAAACACAAACAACATATTTTTTTGTGTTTTAATATACTAAACACTTGCCATTGCAGAGCAATAAAACCAAACAATGAAAATATAAACGACTCATTTGTGTTTAATTATCACAGATCACTGCAGTTGGTAAGTTACTGATGTGAAAGTTTAGCTGAATTCTAACTTTCTGCACAGAACAGCTCTACTCGGATTTAATATTACTATTTAGTTGTAGAGGACGGTGAATAAATGCATCCCTTCGAGCATTTTGAGTGAGTGAATCTTAGTTGGCCGTAATGCTTTACAAATAGATGTTTCTGGAACATCACAAATGCATTTTATAATGACTTGATCAGTATTGTCACTCAGACATTAACACATTTCAGATCCCATCAAATGGTAGTTTTTTTTTCTTACAAACATTTTAATTTATTCCGTTATGTCACAGATTTGGTATGAAAGCTGTGAACGGAGCATAAATTAATAGATTGGTAAAGTTTCAGATATCAGTATCAGCAACCCGTCTGCTGACTAAAGACGCATAAACTGAACCTTTTAAGCTTTCACCTAATGAAAACTTCAGTTTGATCCAGACTAATAAGAACTTATACTGTTATAATATTATGTCATCTGTGTCCCAGACACATCTGAATGAGTCCTGAGTGGGATGTGAGTTGTGATACATTTACTTCTGTCTACTTGTAGCCTCATTTTGCTGCAATATGAACATGTTTTGATATTTAAAATAAAAAAGGAAAAGAGAGTGCGACAAGTATCAGCTACCAGGGCAAGCATTAAGCCTTCATTCAGTATTTATGCAATTACCTCTGAAAATGCAGCTTTGAGTTTGAGCTTCATTCTTTAAACTATTTGGAAGGGGTCAAACAATATAACAAGAATAGCCTTTAATCAGCCTGTCAATTATTTCATATTAAAACCCCTTTGCGGCTTTTGGTTCTGACATTACACAATAACTGTAGAAAATAAATTAATATTAAGAAAATTCAACCACTTTTCTTACCTGGCTAAAGGTTGGCTTGTTGTGTAATCTGGAGCAGCGGTCACCATGTCGACAGGCACCAATTTTAAAATAAAAAGAGCAATTGACTCTGCAAAGATCAAAAACAGTGAAAGTGAGATAAGGTTAAAGGGAAAATATATTCCCAAATATAAATATAACCTATTAATTCAACAGCAAACGTTACACCTGAAGTGTCCTGGCTCTAATACAATTAATTATTAGGGTGTCCACAGATTTAACTTTCTTAAAAAGAGAAACAAATAGACAAATATTCATATATTCGGATATATTTACAACATTTGCGTATTTTATTTTAATAAAATTCGACTTGTGATCATTTAGAAGTTCAATTGCTTTTGGGTAAGGGTATAATCTTATTAATGCCGTTATAAAATTTGTTGGAGCGTGGGGTACAAATGTATCTGCTTTAAAAACGCACAATATTGCTGCCTGCATGGTGTTTGTGTTTAACACTTCAACAAAAGTGTATGATGCTCGCAGTCATCCGCTAGCTGCTAGCGATACATTATGCAGGGATAGAAGTTTGTGAAACACCAGTCCTTGGGGAAAGCTAAAATTAGTTACATTTCTAAATGATAATTGTAATTATTTCTTAATAGTCATTTTCTCTGATTAACCCATCACTGTTCAGCGCCCAGATATTGCGAAAGCCTAACCATCGCGGCGCGGTATTCAATTCATAGACGGTGGTTAGCTTGCTAGCATACTAGCTAGATTCAACATAACAAAAAAAGGTGCAAATAGCACCGCGCGGTGTTCTTTGTGGGATATGCTTGGGATGTGCTTGCTTTTTACCAAATATCCGACAACAATTTCCCCTGGATTCATTAAAGTAGCACGTTTTACTTACTTATCTTTCTCTGTTCCAAAAATGGATGCCAGATACTCTGCCATCTTGCTCACCAGTGTTCAGTCGAGCGGTATTAACAGCCACACTTCCGTTTGTTTGTCCTTCATAATAAAAGCTTAGTTCACTGACAAAATACACACATACACAATCAGCACAATTTACATCACAGTGTTAGTTTAACTCACGTCATTAAACAGTGCAGTTTGATATGAATCCTTTTGAAATCTACAATAAGGTATAATTTTGGAAAGGCAGACATTTGTCAAAGCAAAATGTACTTTTCCCTCCTCTTGAATGCTTACATTTCCGGTTTGGGAACCGGAAACACGGAATTTTCAAAACAAATGTAATTTCCCTTTAATAAGAGGTTGCTGTTTACAGACTGCTTACAATCGAAATAAAAGATCTAATCGAAATAATCGAATCTTTATA
>JBAMHX010000014.1:11102510-11119752 GCA_037177515.1 Pseudomugil tenellus | reverse complement strand
ATATATACCTTATTATTCCCAAAGGTCAGGAATGAAAATGTAGTCTAATGCTACAGTCCACATTGCTTAGTGTAATGTAGGAGGACACAGAGACCAGAAGGATCAGTTAACTGGTTTATTAACAATGTCAAACATCTGAACTGGAAAGAGAAATGCAGAGTTCGGTGTCCGTTTAGCCAGGCATAGGTCAGAACCAAAAGATCAGGCGGAGAGCAATCCAGGGACGAGTTGGGGTTCAGGTGAAAGAGTAATCCACAATGCAGACAGTTGAGTCGGAGCCAGGGAAGGGAAACAGGATAGATAATGTCTGACAGGGAATGACTGGAGCAGTGCAAGTTATATTTCTTTGAGGGAATTTTTTTTTAAATTTATTATAAGCTGAATAGGATCACTGCAAACCTCCATTCGCAACTTTCATTTTCACTTTTTCAAAAGCAGTAGAATAGCATCAGAGTTCAAGTCAAAACCATCATTTTGTTTACATATTCTCCACAGATGCTGTCTTTATGCAAATGTCGTCATGCACTCAGGCAGAAAGACACACAAAAAAGACTTTACAGTTAATTTCATAGAAAGGGATTAAAATTGCTTTGGGAAAAATTGCACTATGTTACAAACAAAAATAATTTTATCACATGCCCAAATATACATGCACAGTCGCAACTATCTGGACAGTTAAAATTACAGGATGAAATATATGAATGGTGGGAATTTGAATGGTATAATTATGTAAATGTATGGTTTTCAAAAAAGTAAAGAAAAGATTCACGGACTGATAAGAAGTAAAAACATTCCTTCTACAGTAAAGTGTAAATGATATCCTTCAAAAGATAAGATTGCAACACAATGACATGAAAGCACATGTTTTTGTGTGTGTGTGTGTGTGTGTTTATGCAAGAAACTGCTATGGGTTGGTATCAGATCAGGCATTTATTTAACCATCAAGGTCACTAAAAATAACCCCCATTAAGGTGTTACCCATAACTACAAAACAAAAAGTTATTATTCCCCGATGGGATTCACGTATGCCCATAAAAGAGTGGTTCAGGGAGCACGAGACATGATTTTTCACACATGGATTAATCACCAAAGCCTCCAAACCTCAAAAGAATGTTCTTTGTTGTCACTATACAGAAAGAGCAAGGAGACAGGAGAGCTTCTCTTTTCTCCTTTTATACAGAATAAATACATCCTTAAAAGTTGAAATGAGATGACCTACAATGCAGGACAGTGCAAGTTTGGGATAATTATGCTGCACAGGGTGAGATGGGGGGAGGGGGATTATTGCACAGTCTGTTTGTCTTTGCTTTGATGTACCTGTAATACCTCCTGGAGCAGGTTGTGGAAGGAATCAGGCTGCGGGCCGAATAAATTCTCTTATTAGGAATTGTACTGGAGAACATCTCTCGGCCAGTACATGATGGCCAGATAACAGTCCAAGGACAACTATTGGCCCGGAGTTTGAATGAGTGTGTGTTGGATGGAATGATGCTTGCCAGGAAAAGACAGGCTGTATAGGATGATAAGAAGGTACTGGGAGCAGAACCTTTAGTCGTCTGTCATCTCTTCACTCTGTGTTTATGGGTCCAACTTTCTATTGAATAAACCTCCTTCTTGAGAAATAATCTGCGTCTTCATGTGTCGGCTGAGCCGTCTGCCCTGCACCGCGCGGTGAGCGTCCTTTTCTCCTCTGCAGAGAGTGGATTTGAGAGTTAATCTTAAGGACAATTAAAAGTTCAGCAGCTTCTGATTAATTAGTGTTAATTAAGTAAACTCCTTTGACAAGGTCAAGCACGTGTAGATGGCAGGTTCTTGTCTGTTAAGGTTTTGTGCAGTGGTTGGACTTTCCCATCATCAATAAAAGCACTTTGAAGTGTTTTGTACATGAAAATGCAAATAGACTTATCTTGCCTTACAAGCAGGGGGTCCAGCTCCAGTCCTCGAGGGCCGCAATTCTGCAGATCTCACATCTATTCCTGTTCCAGAAAACCTGAGTCAAATCAGCCAGTCATTGTGGAGAACTTAATTTGCAGTTGGATCCAAGCATACACTGAATATCTGGAGGACAGCTGCCCTCGAGGACCGACTTTGGACACCCCTGCCTTACAATGTCTTGGTGAAAAATGAATGCAACACTAAATAGGAAGGAATCTTGTGACTTCGCAGAAGCTTTTTAAACAATACAACAGCAAATGTTTGTCATAATCAAAGCTAAAGACAGTCCAGAGTGTGATGTTTTGCTTTGCTGGTAATATTTTCTTTTTGTCCTGGCAGTGTCCATATGTTAAAGGAATGGAGGTTTTAGAGTGTGGGGCGCACTGTTGCATTAAACATCCAACATGACAGGACCTGATAGCAGCAATGTCCGCCTTGGACCACAGCTGGGCAGACCTTAAATTTGCTGGGCAACTTTATAAATATGGTGTTTTTTTTTCTGAAAGTCAGGGAGAGAATCTCTATGTGTCTCTGAAGGTCAACAAACTTTTTGTCCATATCTGAGCTTTTATTATTTTTATTATTTTCTACTTTCTTTGTTAAAGATTGTGTGTGAACCTGTTTCTTTTTTCTTACATTTATGTTTCCTGGGAACTCATACTGGTTGCTCTGCAAACAAGAAAATCTGATTAAGCATTTAGTAAAAAAGAATGAAAACATTTTATAAAACTACATGTTTTTTTTAAATAGCAGACCAAACTAGTACTGTCAATGGATAAAATGACTCATAGTGTGCCTGTTGCATCTGCCCATCTGATAAAATACAAACTATTCTTTTAAATGTATTTGATCACGTCTTATAAATCCACACTAGTGGGGATTTCTTGATTTTTGTTTCTTTTAATTATCTCAGTGTTCACACTATTTTCATAGGCTCTTAAATGTCTGTTTAAATGTATATATTGCAGCGAAACCTAAGAACTGGACTAATGCTTTCCTGTCTTATTTTTTTGTCTTACAGGGGAGAGCGACATTACTGTCATAGGCTTTGTAGGAGAAAATGTCCTTCTTCCATGCACCTGCTTGGATAGAAATGTGGAAAATGATGTTAAGTGGCAGAAGATGGATCCACAGGAGCTGGTAGTCAAGTCTAGTAAAACAGAACAACATTTTGGGAGCAAATATGCAGGCAGGATAAATCTGTCCTTGACTAACGGAAGCAGTAATTGCTCTGTTCAGCTGAGAAACATCAAAACAGAGGACCATGGACGCTACAAGTGTATCTTTTACCGGGAAGACACACACATATACACAGATAATAACATAAATCTACATGTTTGTGGTGAGTTATCTGTTTATTCGTTCATAAATAGTGATAATTTATTTTTTATTATCCATTAAAAAATTTTGTAACCTGAAATAAAATGTTTCTTTGACACTCCATCCATAGATATCTCAGTAAGTTCCAGACTGGATGAATCCACTGAATGTGTCAGGAAAACTTCACATCACAATGCAATATTTCAAGGCAAGTTCTTTTTTTATTTATTTTGGAGAAAAGGGGTTTTACATAAACTAGTCCGTTAGTGTTACCACATTAAAATCTCCTGTAAGTTTAATGTAAGCAAAGTAGCAATCATACTACATCACATAGCAGAACACTGTAAAGTACCGTTTAAAATACTAAAGTTACGATCATGGACATAAAATCTTAAAAAATACCATTTATTTTGTTTAATATTGTTTTATAATATGCTGCTTTCCAGTATTCACTACGGAAGCTCCACCCGACGCCAAAACAGACCATCATAGATTTCTGTTGATCATCCCCGTGGTGTCTGTGTTTGGATTGTTGATCATCTTGTACTTCTTTGTGAAACGTCGCAGTAAGTGTTTGCCATGATAAAAAAATTATTGAAAGAACAAATAAATTGTGCTTAATGGTTAGGATTTATTTAAGAGGTTTTTTTTCGATTAGTTTTACACCCTTGTGTCCTCCTTAGACTGAAATGCTTTTCATTGTTGCTTTTGCCACTGTTTTCTACAGTGATGCCTTCACCCACCTGTTTTTTCTGATTTTTATTTTTAGCTTTGCTTAGAAACCTTTTCAACAGTGCAATTTTTGCAGAAGATATAATGACAACTGTAATAATTCTCTACTCCCTCCACAGAAAAACAAAAGCATAAATGTTTCCTTCATCATTTCCTTGTTACACCTCGTTTATGAAAGACAGGAAAAAAATCCTTCCCACAATCTTTTAGGACCAAAACTTTCAAAATAATAATTGTTCATATTTATTCAGTTGACTAGCTAACTATAATTCCTCTTGCCTTTTCCTACATCTCGCCTAAATTTCCCTGACACCTTTCTTTAAAACCACAATGTTTTAAACAAGGTTAAAAAAAAGAGCTCAGGACAAGATGACACAAAGCAATTCATATGTACGATTATTCTGAGCCTAAACTCTATCACACAATGTCATGCACATTCTGTAGTTGAACATAAATTAATGAGAGGTATTTTCATAACAAGAACAGAAAATACTGTGAAGGTCTTGCCTCTTTTCTCTCTTCTATTTGGTTAAAATATCACGATAACGTCTCTGTGTTCCAACTGTCACAGACTGATGTTTGAACTGGGACTTCTTTTTACATGTTTGTATATTCCTTGACTACAGAAGTAGTTATGGAAGACAGTGAGAAAATCGACAACTTGTTAACGAAATGTTTTTTTTTTTTTGTCTTCAACAGGAGGTAGAACTGAAGATACTGAAATCAACTGTGATAAATACCAAAATGAAAACATAGTCTGCTGATCAACTTACATCTGTCATCATGCCCGTGTTTACGAAGAACAAGTTATATCCTGTGTCCTTTACTTGGGAAGTTGATTATATTCAGATGAAACGCACAAAAGTTATCTGTGAAAACATTGAAACCTTTGATGAGTGAAGGTAATGGCACTCTATTTGCTATTTCTGCCTTTTCCAAACCAGGTTCATGAGAGAAATCCATAACAATGTAATCTTTCACGTTGGCCAATCTTACTTAAGTGTTTCCAGAGACCCCAGATTTTGCCCTGGTTTAGAGTTGAACTGGATAGTCTTCCACTTCAGTCCTACAGGATTTCTCTCGGATACATATTATCCTGCACTGCCGTCCTTATCAGCAAGGCAGTCTGAGTCCAGACTGTTGTGATTAGTTTTCTGTGATTGTGGAGGAATCGTTTCAGGATTGTCCCACTTTACCTTCGAGAATCTATTTCTGACTTATTTCTCAAATAACATGAGCAAAGACCTGCATTACTCAACAAGAACAGAGAAATTTGTTTTATTAAGGTACACAAAGACAAAGAGAAAAATTTGTTTCAGTGAGCACAAGTCTACTTAATGTTGCCAGGCATGGGATTTGCGTGGGACGGTGTCTGTGTCTCTATGCCTTACATAGATGTATAGATGTACTTCCTCACTCCTTCAGTCAGCATTTCCTCAAACCTATCAATTCAACCTTGGTAAACCTTTAACTTCAGTGGAAAAGTGGAAATGATAACTTTCTGCTCACCACTTTTCCATATTAACTCTGCCTACTTTGACGTTTTTGTGTCATCACAAAATCGTTACCGCAAGATAAATAAGTACTGGCTGGGTGATGTGTTAAAAACAAACAGAGAACTGCTAAACAAGTTTTGTAAGAAAAAAATCCTTTCATTTTTATCTAACAATCCAGACAGAAGAACTGTCTTTGTTGATATCCAATTGCTAGCATGCATGTGGTGTTTAAAAGCAAATGAGCAATAGCTCCATTAAAATGTACAAGTAGAAAAGTACTCCGAGAGCACAAACCTCCACCAAGTTCACAGTTCCCCTTCATATTGTGACTTGCATCCCAAGATATTACTCAGCCACACATGATCTTTATCAGAGTGAAAAACAGCAGACAATTGGCTTATAGGAGGCTTCAGCCAACAACATGAGCGGCTATCTCTCAATGCTAAAGAATCCCTCAAAACATTCCTGAATCCAGGCGGTGATGTGGATCATCTCCAAATTTTAATTACTTCCATTCTGGATATATCCTGAAAATTTCATAAGAATCCGTCCATAACTTTTTGAGTTAAGTTTTACACAGACAGACAGACAAATCCCAGCGATTACGTGTCATCAAAAGAATAACATTCTTTGCACGTTTGAAACAAATGTATTGTTGTTTTAATACAGAGTTGATCTATCTCCAGTCCTTGAGAGCCCCAGTTCTGAAGGTTTTCAATATACCCCTGTTTATATACATCCTACTCAAATGAATGAGTCAGTGTGCAGAACTTCACAGGCTGTTTGGGACATTTTATTTCATTCAGGTGTGTTGAAGCAGCCCTGCTTTAATGTGAAGAGCATGTTACTCATTAGACTAAACCTTGAATGATTCCCCTGTCTTTGAAAGTGTCTGCCTGATAAGAACATTTCTATGCATCACTCTGTAGAATTCACTCTAAAATCGGCATTACGCAATGGACCCCGCACTGTGTTGTTCATGCTTAACTCACTGGATAATGTCCATGTAAAAAGGTGTAATTACATAGTAGATGTCTGAGAGTTTTAATCTTTTGGCTGGTGTGTGTGTATCAGGGAGTGGGAAAAAATAAATACTGTTATAGCACAATAATGATATCACACATTATGGAAAATAGTTAGTCTGTATAGATTTGGAATACATTTATATCCAATTGTTTGTGTGTGCAGTTTTATGATTTTTTTTTTAAAAAAAAACATTTTCACAAAGCAATGATATGTTTGACAGATGTTTAAAATGTAGTGTATATACTATGATGACTATATTTTTATAATGTTTTCTACTTTTAACAATGTGTAAACGTGACATTTGTTGAAATCCAAGTGGCTTTTTTGTAGCAATTTTCTTTTTTATTTGGTTGAAGGGTTGCTGTGTATGCTGTTTAACCAAGTTTGTGTCCTTTCTGTAAAAATGTCCATTTAGGTTTATGTTCAAAATGTACAAAGTTATGGTTTTCAGTGACACCACGTCAATTTTTTGTGATATTCAACTATTATGCTTACTAATACCTATGAATAATGCCTTATGAGTACAATTAACAGGAAAACATTTTGGTGAAGCATGGAAACTGGAAAAATATGTGATGCGCCATGTTTTTGGTTTAGGAAGTGAAACAAGTAAAATGTGAACATCTGCTTTTTCAGGCTAAACAAAATATGAAAAATTAAATGAATGGAATTGTTTCATAACTCTGGCCTCACTCTTGTTCTAAGTCACTAATCTCTGGTGTTGCTGAAATATGGCTTTTATTACACATTTAATTACTGCATAAAATCACAATGTGAATTTGTCTGAGACAACAAAGTGAGTACTTTTATTAGTTCTTTTACGTTTTCTTCCCCCTTTTTTGGTTACAGGAAATATGAAACTGTTAAGCACAATGGAAACAGAAATATAATCAGACATTTTTATCTTCGTCTGGATTTCATTGATAGTCTCGTGATGATGAATTTATCAGCAAGTTTTAGATTGATCTTAAAGAGAACAAACATTGTTATTGACTTCTGTTTTATTTCTGTTTAGTCTGTTAAAATTTGTTTCCTTTTCTGAACCAATCTCAAGAACATGTAGTTGAGGAAGAAATAAATTCAATAGTCAGTTCAAAGTTTACATATATAAATAGGTTGGGAGTGTATTACTAATATCATTATACAATTATTCCTGGTTGAAATGAGCATTAGTTACATTCTTAAAATGATTAAAGTCAGTCATGTGCATTTGGCTTTTGATAATTATTGGGTAACTGCTATCCTTGCTGTCTTTTGGAAAAACTCCAATTTTACATGTGAACTTTGAATTAATACTTATAAAATCCACAATAAAAACTTATCCAAATATTTTTGATTCAACTATAAATGTCCAAAACACTGCGTAGGTATGTAATGACCATTATCAAATGTTAATTATCGAGATATCAATTGATTTTGTGAGTAAGATAATATAAATGTATTATAGAAATCCACAAAGGATTTTGTAAACATTTGATGTTGTGGTTTATTTCTGCTATTCAGTGTCCATGTGAATGAGGGGTAGCCCCGTACATAACCAAGTAATTAATAATTGCAACCTAATTCACTTGATCCAGGTCAAAATCAGCAATGCATGTACAATGCGTTAATGACTTCTTTTATCAGGTCATAATTTCAATGACAGATTGTAAATTAACCAAAATGTATAAATATTTGATATATCTAAAAATGCATTTTGACAAAAAAGTAAATGATTACTGAAACTGCTTCAATTTGGTACGCAAATGAGTGTAGCTCACGTCTTTTTTTCACTTTAATTAAAGTATTCTCAATACAGAAATATAGCAGTAATTATATATATACAGAACATAGAAATTACGCCAGGGTTGTACACACAGCAAGAAAAAAGTTGGGAAACACTTATAAAGATATATTGAATATACCAATGTAAAGTTTTCATTCTTTAACAAAACATAAGTATGAGGGTATGGTCTTAGTTATTTTGCACTTATGGATGTAAAATTGGCCAACAATAGGATAAAACTGCACAAAAAGAAATGTTCGGCTAGCTCTTTTATACGTTTCAAACCCAAATACCACATTTTTAAAATACAGTTCAAAATTGTCATTCATTTGTCAACAATGAAGCAGCAGACGACTTGCCACAAAAGCCTGGTATTTATTTTATTTTATTTTATTTTATTTTATTTTTTGGCCTGTTATGGTCACAGTTCACGTAGCTCACGTCAAGACGATGTCGTTTTCAGTTTGCGCGTCATCAGTGCGTCACCCGGAAGTGAAGAAGTAGCAGACTGGCTAGCTCAAGGCTAGCGAGTCGAAATGAAAGTACAACAAAAACATTGTTGTTTACGTTTTTACAAGCTGGAACAAGATTGGCGTTTGTGTCCACGGAAAGACATTGTCACAGTGGAAAAGAGGGTTACGGTAAATTATTGTAAACTGCATTAAAAATACTTATTAGCCGATATACACCAATGACACACGGTAGAAGTAGCCTTGTGTATGTTAGCGACCTGAACTGTTGTAAACAAGCTCAATTTAAACATAAAGAGTCAACTTTAGAAAACACGAAGGCAACAGAGAGGCGTATGTATGCGTGTAAAAATGTGACAAAAACCAAATAGCAACAACTGTTGTGTTACATGTTGTTGTGATGGGAAAGCAACTGTGCACCGTGATTAACCATAATTATAATTAAAAATAAATCAGACTAGTAATGATTCGCTTGCATGTATATCCAGTTATGTCCATTTATCTATCCACTATTCACTGTGTTGTATATTTAATTTTGATATTGTTATTTGTGGTAAATACTGATTTTATTGAAATATAATCTGTGTGAATTAATTATTTCAGTGCTGAATGACTGCACAGCTGCTGCAAGATTGTAAAATGGGCCAACAAAGAAAATTAACAGCTTTGAATACTTCTTCATCTCAGAGAGACTCTGGAGAAACTGCTGGGGTTTGGAGCAGGAAACACAACATCTGTATGGTATCTGACTTTTTCTATCCAAATATGGGAGGAGTGGAAAGCCATATTTATCAACTCTCCCAGTGTCTAATTGAAAAAGGACATAAGGTGGTAATAGCCACTCATGCCTACGGCAAGAGGAAGGGCGTTAGATACTTGACCAATGGACTAAAGGTGTACTACCTGCCCCTGCAGGTTATGTACAACCAGTCCACAGCTACCAGTTGGATTCACAGTCTTCCACTGCTGCGTTGTGTGTTTGTCAGGGAGCGCATCACTGTGGTGCATGCTCACAGCTCATTTTCTGCCATGGCCCACGATGCTCTGTTCCACGCCAAGACAATGGGCCTAAACACGGTACGTGACAGAATCATTCCATGTATTTATATCTGTTAAAATTTTACTTCCTATCATAAACCTAAAGAGCCTTTTCCCTTCCAGGTTTTCACTGATCACTCCCTCTTTGGCTTTGCTGACATCAGCTCCGTCCTGACTAACAAGCTTCTGACCGTGTCGCTGTGTGACACCAACCACATTGTGTGTGTGTCATACACCAGCAAGGAAAACACAGTTCTTCGTGCAGCTCTCAATCCAGAGATTGTGTCTGTCATTCCCAATGCTGTTGATCCCACTGATTTCACCCCCGACCCTTCCCAACGCCAAGACGACAGGATCACAATAGTTGTCATCAGCCGTCTCGTCTACCGTAAAGGTGCAAATCGTTTGTGATGCATATTGTCTAGCATATATTTTAACGTCAAGTTTTTTCATTTCTGCTTTCCATTGGAAACTTGTGCTTGTAATTGCAGTGTGTTGTGGTAAACAGGGAACTGAGTTTTCTAACCTAAATATAACACTTCTTCTTCTATAGTCATCTTTAAACTTCCAGTTATATTAATACAGATCTTCCTAAAGAAACCCATTATCTTTGGTAGAGCTGAAAAAACATTAAATTTGCTTTATTGTCGACATTAATGCTCTCTCCATCCATTCAGGAATTGATCTTCTTAGCGGAATTATCCCAGAACTTTGTCTCAAACATCCAGACCTACATTTTCTGATTGGTGGAGAAGGACCAAAGAGAATTGTGTTGGAGGAAGTGAGAGAAAAATACCAACTGCATGACAGGTACTGTTTGTTTTATTATTATTTTATTTAACCTTTTTTAACCAGAAAAGTCCCATTGAGATTAAATACCTCTTTTTCAAGGGAGTCCTTGCCAAGTGGCAGCAAATTTTTTTTGTGATAATTATAAATGGAGAACTCTTTTCTCTAAAAAATAATCCTATTGAACAACATCAGTTTCAGAGAGTATTCATAAGAAATAAGTTGGCTCTTCTAATTTAATATATTTGTGTATCTAAACATTGTTTACAAATTATAATGATATCTTACTGTGATTAAAAAAGCTGAGTTTGTTCTTTGATACTGCTTTAGTTATATAAAGATGCTATTTACAATGATGTGGCTGTAACGTTTTGATTGGATCTCTGCAGGGTACGTCTGCTTGGGGCTCTGGAGCATAAAGATGTGCGCAGTGTTTTGGTTCAGGGTCACATCTTCCTCAACACATCACTGACTGAAGCTTTCTGTATGGCCATCGTAGAGGGAGCCAGTTGTGGACTGCAGGTCTGTTTTCACTCTTATAAAAGTTCAAGGTTTTAAAATGACCATAGACTGTATATGAAAAAATTCGACAGAGACCCCAAGACGTCAACTGTTGGTTTCTGATGCAAAAAGTGAAGAGTTATACGTGTAGTTGCTCCCAGAAAATACAAAAATTGGCAAAGATGTGGGACTGAGAAGGCTGTGACCATGGGGGTGGATGTTTGATAGGGATTTATCAAACTCTGAGCTATGGTTGAGTTAACTGAGCTAATCAGAATCAGAATCTGAAGCCTTTATTGTCATTGTACAAGTACAGAAGTAGTGTTACCCCTGAAGAAATAAATAAGAAATATAAGTATAATAAAAAATATGTACAAACAGCCTATTTTTATTATACTTATATTTCTTATTTATTTCTTATTTATTTGACGGGTTAACTTCAATTTTTGGCACTTCCGCTTCGACGTTGCTCTCATTCAGCAGAAGTTGCCCTTTGGAAACGACCAGGATTTTGGTCAGAAGTGGCAACACACAGTACAGAGTAATTTAGCAGTTTTCATTGTAATCATTATAATTTCTGGATGTTACTGAATTGTAGGAAAAAGCTGTGCCTTGCCTTCTTTACAATGTTCACTACACTGCTGTGAACAATAAAACCTTTCGTTATTCACAGTTTAATCTGTGTTTAACAGAAATGCTGCCTCTCTGCTACATTATTGTGTGCTATTTATTATCTGTTGGAAACTGGTTGGTCATAAGCTTATTTTATGTCACATAACAAAGCAAAGTAAACATGTTCAGGCAAGAACTAGCCTGCACAAAACTAGGTGTCTTAATATGGAATATAGCAAAAGAAAGCGATGCATATCTCAAACCAGCATCAGTTTGATACCCAAACTGGATACAGTCAGAGCTTTAAGTGTTCTTATCACAGATTGGATGTGGATTTGTGCTTGCTGGTGGCTGTTTACACTAACTCCTCTCATAGCCCTCAGAAACTATGGAGAAAAGGGAAACATATGAGAGGCAAGATGGCCCCATCTGGGAATGAATTGCGACACTTAAAGAGCCTTTATGACAGAAAAGGGCCATGAAATGAGAACCATTTATTTACATCTGTAATTTGATACAAATGCAAATGTTCAAAAAAAGATAAGTGTTTTGAGCCTCTTCAGTGAGACAAACCCTCATTAGAAAATGCAAATGTTGGTTTGTTTTTATACTTATGTGACTGTGAAGAAACGCTTTTACTTCAAGAGCTTATCTAACAGGATATGTGTAGTATTTACTTTGGGACGAACATGACTGCAGTGGTGGAATAATTTGAGGTAAAATGTGTAATGGATAATAATACAGATTATGTGGAAAAGAACAAGTGCTTCTTGTTCTCATAGATTTTCTTGCCAGACTCATAAACTTTATAGTATTCTGTTGTCAGAATTTCAAGTTATTTGTTTGAAGCCAGGATGGGAAAAAAAGCCGGTTTTCTAAAGGTAAAACTAAAATTTTAGTTTACTTAACAGTGGACCAAATTCACTAACGCTTTACATTTTTTCAGTCACAGTAAGTCCCTGTAAAAATGTAAAAACATTGTGTATTTGCAAAAAAAAAAAAAAAAGCATTTACACAGCAGTGAAATGAAAACTATCTCAGTGCCGAGGAAAATGTAATTGATGTGGACATCAGACCTCCAGTAGTGCTCTCAAATAGTTTTACAATGTTTCTTAAAAAAGGAAAAATACATTATAAATCCACACATTAATAGTAAACTACTGACATATATAACAAGATTTTTCAGAAAGAACAAAAAAAACAGTCCTTTCCAGTCTGATAATTGTCTTCATTGTAAATCTGTAAATGTCCTGGAGAGGAACAAGTTTCCATCTTCAAACTTTATCTATAAAGTACTTTTCAACCACCAGCGACACAAAATGCTTTACATGGTAAAAAAAATTTCCACATATTAAAATAAAGCATCCACACACTAAAGTAACAATTTAAAAACAGCACAGCACATAGTAATGTCCCTCACACCCAGACACATCCAAAAAACATTCTAAACAAACATGAATCCTTAGTTTCTGTCCATTACCTGAATGTACATATAGAAAATAATACTTTGCTACTACTGTGATAAAACAATGTTTTAGGGATCAGTTTACACCAGGAGCAATCACACCCGCTGCCACAGAGGGAGGGCATCAACACCACAGGAGGAGCCATGACCCAAGCAGGCCACAGCCAATGTGGCAACAGTCCTGCAAGCCAGACAGGCAAAGGCCCCGCTGTGGAGGCTCCCCATGAGCAAAAGAAGGATTTAAATGTTCAAACATGAAATATAGCATAAATCAATAAGAACAGAAGATAAGCATAACAAGTATAAGAATACTATTAAGGAATTTATGAAGATAATTTAAGTATAATAAGATACTAAACATGAATGACTAAAAACTCAGATAAAAGCTAAACTTGTCTTCTTATAGAGAACAAAATGGGACAAGCAGTTGTTGGAAAGTCGATTTCTCCACAACAAAAACATAGTTCAGTTTCTCAACATTGTTTTCTTAATTTCCCCCCTAAAGTTTGCTGAGTTTACCCCACGTCATCTTATACAAGCAGCATCTATGAAGGGTCCTGAAGTTTTTTTACATCCTGCACGATGTGTATGTGATTGATCGGACAGTTGCTGTGGGTGTGGTTACCGTGGAAACGTATGACGTGGACATATGGCATTTATGTTTTGTTTTTTTTTATTGATGCATGGTTTAACAGATCATTTTAATAAAACAGCTGATCCATGTGGTGAGAAAAGTATGTTTACAACATACGTAGTTTTTGAAAACACAAACAAAGTTGCGTGCACATCCCGAACTGTCGCGGCTGAATTATCTCTATGAAATACGAGGGTGAATTGCTTATTTCACATGAAAGCACAGACAGACAACCACCCGCAGTGATTTCCGCCCTGTTGCAGATGCAGCTTTTCGTGGAGCGTAAAATTGCATGACAAACAAGAACTTTTTTCTTGTTCTTGCGACTTTGAAGACTTTTGAAGACAGTTCGAAACAGCTTTGAGGTCACTCAGCTTTGTCTCAGCTGTGTGTGAAATGTGAGTTTTGACGAAAGAACAACAAATTAATTTTATATGCATATTTTTCTAGTGTTTTTAGTTTTGGAAATATTTGTATATGGACTCATTATTACTAACTATAATCAATATGTCAACATATTTTTATACCTGAATACAAACTTTTAATTGTTAACAGGTGCGATTGTTTTTTTTTTTTTGTTTTTTTTTACTGCTGTAATTATACTTCTGCTGACATATGCCAAATCAGATTGGAGATAACTTTATTTTTCTGCTTTGATGGTTGGATTCTTTGGAACTACCCCCCCATCTTATTTTTGTGTCTCTGTCCTGTTTGTGTTTTGTCTCTTTATTTTTAAGGTGGTTAGTACTCGTGTAGGTGGTATTCCTGAGGTGCTACCTGAGGACTTGATCACCCTGTGTGAACCCACGGTTAGGTCATTATGTACTGGTTTGGAAACAGTCATTGCCAAACAGCGGTTTGGCTCCGTTTCTTCCCCAACCTCCATCCATGCACGCGTGAGAAACCTCTACACCTGGAGAAATGTTGCAGAGAGGACTGAAAAAGTAGGTTTGCTAAAACATACTTTTTCGTTTATGCTGATAGCGTATTGATGTCGACATGCTGGATTAATTACAATGTTCAATCGGGCATGTTTAAACTTTTTATAACACTTTTATGCAACACTAGAAACTCAAAATCAGCTGAAACATTTTATGAAGCGCTTTTCAAAGAAGCTTCATACAATGAAAGGACAAGTGAAAAACAGGGCAAAACTACTGCGAGCAGACAAAAACAACACAGCGACCCCAATGCAAACCACAGAAAGAAAAGTTTAAAAATAGTATTTCAAACTTTACGTTTTAAAGTTAGAGCGTAAAGTTGAGTTTTTAGCTCAGACAGGATCTGTGGTGTCTCAGATGTGTTGTTGGAGAGATTTACACAGAGCGGGGGCAGCAACAGGAGGGCCTTGTCCCCACAGGTTCGATGCTTGGTCCTAGGAGGAATGAAGGGGTGGAACGTGTCTTTTTTTTTAACTAAATAAGTAATTTAGCTTTATTATAATTAAAGAAACGTCACACACTCCTGCTTTGGATACAAAACATATCATTTCTGTTGATTGACATTTGTGCGTTTTGGTGGTTTTTGTTTTCTTTATGGTGATCAGTATCACCTGGCAAATCTTTGGTGTTCTTAACTTTTCTACGACGATAATTCTGACTGAAGAAATAATGAAAGTGCTCTTGCTTTGACTTCTTTAGTTTGTTTTAAATTCAAAGCAATGTTTTATTGGGTTTGGGTGGGTTTATTTTTTACGGACGCTTAACAGGAAAAGTTGTGGGAAAATGTCCTCTGTTTTGATAATCGTTGAAAGAATTATGAAATGTAAACAGAAACCATATTATTAGAACAAAACCAGCTTTGTCACAGCCGTCAGAAGAATCATGTTTCACACCTGATGTGTTTTTGATGTTATCAGCTTTGTGGTTACGAAAAGCAGATTTCTCTTTCTGGTACATTTTCCTTTTGTGTGAACTCAAACGTGGCAAAAGGCTGTTAAAGCAATGTCTCTGCTTGTCTTGTAGGTATATGACCAAGTGGCTGGAGAGGAGGTTCTTCCCCTGGACAGGAGGTTACGGCGGCTCAGGGCCCACTGTGGCCCCGTGGCCGGCTCCATATTTGCCTTTATGGCCGTATTAGACTTTCTCTTCCTACTCCTCCTCCAGTGGTTGGTGCCAGATCGGGTCATGGATGTTGCTGTCGACGCCACCGGCCCGCAAGGACTGTGGAGAAATAAAATGGGCAGTAAAAATGAAGATCATTCCAAACGTGCCACAAAGCAAGCAGCAGAAACAGCAACAGCATGACATGACTCCACACTTCTGCTTCCACTCCAGATGCTGAAACAGCATTATTATGGTGCCGAATGCTGCATGTGCTCATGGTAACCCCCCAGCACTGTTTACATGTACTTGTGTGTTATCTCCTGCATCCCTTGACGGTTTAGATGCACTTTTTCATGGTTTATACTGAACATAAGGAGCTAACGAGAAGGTCAATAGTAATGTAACTGGGAACAAACTACTGTATCTTAACTTATTGTTGGATCTCATGGCTTGTAAAAATTGTCGTGACTTTGGTTTTATTTTGACATATTTATGTGCAACTTGGAAGTCATGACATTAAGATAATCAAATCTAGAAAATAAAGTGGAATTGAAAATATATATGTATATTTACTAGCCCTTTTGTTTTTTTAAATACATTTTTAAAATGTACAAACATTTATACCTTTTATTTTACTATGCTTTTAAACTTTCTCTGCTTAGACTTCATGGCAGACTGGCACATTTGAGAAAGCAAGTTGATTGTTCATAGAATTAGTTTCAGACTGTAGGAGTGCCAGACAAACAGGCTGAAAATCAGGAAGGAGAGGGTTGATTGGTTTTTCCAAGGCCAACAATAGAAATTCTCTCTTTAGAGCGGTTTCGGGTTCAAAGATTGAATCCTGTCTGGAGGAGAACCTGCTTATCATATTTAGAAAGACTAACAATGTATCATGTCGTACTTCTACCTAGATAAACCACGGAGAGATCAGCCCGATACCCCTGTTCAGAAACCAGTCGTACCAGTTTCCCAACCAGTATGCTAATAATGTGCCAACTGCTTGCTGGCAGTTGAATGCCAATCGTCAGAGCAAATACAAATGAAGAAACAGAAGGAACAACAAGGTTTTACAGCAACTCAAGTCCCAGGCTGACTAGGAGCCATAGTGCCGTTGAGCCTTGTATTCCTTTAACTCTCAACTGTGATAAATTTATGAGTTTCCTCTTAAACAAAATAGTTTATATTAGAGATAAAATCCAAGATCTCCTTGCCACTATTGACGATGTTTCAACTGCAGCAGCTTTAGAAACATCTATAGAACCTGATTTTTCTTTGGATCATTTCTGTCCTGTGCAGCTCTTAGAATTAACCAAAATAATAGCTTCATCTAAACCTTCACTTGTATTTTAGACCCAATCCCAACTAGATTATTCAAGGAAGTATTTTCTTTAATCAATACATCTGTACTGGATCT
>JBAMHX010000014.1:11090102-11102410 GCA_037177515.1 Pseudomugil tenellus | reverse complement strand
CTATCTATCTATCTATCTATCTATCTATCTATCTATCTATCTATCTATCTATCTATCTATCTATCTATCTATCAAATATATATATCAAATGATCCCTCCATAGTCCTGCAGGAGTTTTAAAAACATGCAAAATACTTTAAATAAAACAGAAATCTAATAAAGAGATGTCAATGCATTTCAGCCAATAAGACAAAAGGAAAAAGTTCTCAATTTTTTATTTGTAGCATGTGTTGAACCTTGAAGTAAATGTTTTGCTGACATTGTATTACACTCAGCCTGTACAAGCTCTTTGCAAACTCAATGCAGAACAATCTAAGTTTCTTTTGTTATACCAACTCAGTCGTCCATGCCCATGGACTGGGACAAGGATGGGTGGGAAATGGTAACGTGGGGGGAGGTGGTCAAGGATACTGATAAGGAGGGTTGCATGGCCATCGTTTAGTTTGCATCGTAAACAAGTTGCGGTTGTGCACACTTGTAGTGGTTTCTGCTCTGGTCTCGTCTTTGTGATGGCTGCTGTTCAAACAGATGTTTCCACGTGGTCCCAAACCTGGCAGAACCCTTTGAGCACACAAGGAGGTCTGGCATGTAACTGGTTGATGGCTGGTGAGTTTAGTCTTTGTCTTTGTGTTTATTTAGAACAGCTACTGGATTACATGTGGATGTAAAATATTGAAAAAAAACGCACATTAGTTATCTGCTAAAGGTCGTGGATAAGCCTGAAAAATGACATATAAACAGAGTAGAGCTGCAGATAGGTGGATATTTTCTACATGTCCAGATGGTTTCTTTGTCTCAGATTCTTGGTCAGACAGAACCCCTCTCCATGAAGCGGCCTTCCAGGGACGACTCCTCCAACTCAGGATGCTCACTGCTCAGGTAAAATGACGAGCTGTTTTTCTTTTCATTCTTTTCTGTCTTATTACATGTGATGAAAGAAACATTGACAGTGTCCACTTAACTTCTGCAGGGCTACCATGTGGACATATTCACCATGGACAGAGTGTCACCGCTCCATGAAGCTTGCCTTGGGGGTCACTATGCCTGTGCAAAGTTTCTTTTGGACAATGGGGCAAATGTAAGCATGAATCAAGTGTTAGCCAATAAAAATGATTTGAAAATCAAATTAGAGGTCCTCCATATAGATATGTGACGATTTAGACAAAATGTGTTCTATTAGAGATTTAAAATAAGCCAAAAGCAAGGCAAATTTATTTATATAGCACAATTCAACACAGGGTGATTCAAAGTGCTTTACAGACCATTAAAACAATATAGTAAGAAAGAAATAAAAAAATGACAATTAAAAATGATTAAAATCATGATTTGATTGCAAAACAAAAGCTTAAGGTAACATAAATTAAATTAAATTATTGAAATGCAGCTGAGAACAGGAGGGTCTTTAATCTGGATATGTTTGAGCCTTTATTTCATTATTATTTATTAATTATTTTCTATAAAAATAGCCAACGAGTTTATCTCAAAGAAAGAGAAACACTGAAATATTTGAAATTGATCAAATAAAAACTTTTCAAAAGAAAACCATCACTGAAATATTTCATCTAAAAATAAAATGTATACTATGTGCTTAAAAAATACTGTTTTACACATTGCATTATCCCTGATTTTTTTTTAAATTGGTCTTATATACATGGTAGGTTAGAAAAAAGACAAAACAATTGTGAGCATCAGAGTGCTGGAGTATATGTTTCTCCATCAGTTGATTGTCAGACAAATATCCTGGTTTCTGTCCTTTTTGATCAACCATAACTCTCACATTCTTTCTTAGCCTGAGGCAGTATCGACAGATGGCGTCACACCTCTCTTCAACTCCTGCAGCAGTGGAAGCGCAGCTTGTGTCAAGCTCCTCCTACAGCATGGTTCCTCGGTCCACACCGTTCACCCACATGCTTCACCCATCCATGAAGCTGCAAAAAAGGGTAACCTGCAAAAACTGGTTTTATGGCAAGCCGTGACTTGTTTCAGCACAGGTTGTGATGCAGTGTCGTGTCCTCAGCAGGTCACAGAGAGTGTCTGGAGCTGCTGCTGTCATATGGAGCTCATGCTGACGTGGAGCTGCCAGAGGTGGGGACACCGCTGTATTCTGCCTGCCAGGCCCAGGCGGCAAGCTGTGTAGAGACCCTTCTACTTTCAGGTAATAAGTTGTGATAAAATGTCAAAAGGAAAAGAATCCATTATTTTGCCCGAATAGTTTGCTTTAAATGTTAGATATGGTATTTAGCATATTTAGAAGTATGAAACACACACTTATGTTTTAGTGTGAGATACAAAAGAGTATTAAAGAAAAGCTGTCAGAGCCTTACAAGTGCTTTTTCACTGGGTGTTTTTAATAATGTCTTTACAGGGTGTGCAGATTGCAGAATAAGCCAAGTTGTATTTTTGAGGATTAATTTTATTATTGAACAACAACTATGTTCTCAATGAAAACCAAAGACTCAAATATCAAAGCTGAATATTTTTAGAAGTAGGAGTGGGTTTTTTTTTTTTTTTTTGTTTGTTTTAGTATCTTAGGAGGATATCTGTGTGTGGAGGTGACTATTACTGTACATAATTATTACGCAACAAAAAAACAAATATATGGTAAATGGACTTGTCTTTACTGTATATAGTGTGGAAGCCTGGAATCAATCCACCAACTTTCCGATTGAAAGACGACTGCTCTTCCACCTAAACTACAGCTGCGCATATACCCATTTCACTTATTTATTTTCACTAGAGAAACCAATAGAACAACTCAAAATTTACATTTCTAGCATTCAAAAACAAATAAGTGACCAATATAAGATTCTGTCTGTGTCTTGATCTTTTCACAATCAACATTGCGTGCAGCAGCAAACACAGCCTCCCAGATACTGTTCAGACAACATACGTAAAGAGGATAATGTGGTCAAAACACTCATTTGCCTAATAATTCTTCACACCCTGTTTTGACCATGAAAAAAAGTTCCATGGAAACTGGTTTTCACAGTTCGTAGGAAAACTTATATTTCATGGTTTCTCTGGTTAGTTTTTAATTAAATATAACTGCAAATGAAAGCATGTGTCATTGCACTGCTATGTGCACTTAATAAGTTACTAGTTTAATTCTTTGACTACAGAAGCAGACAGTTGGTGAAGATAGTGGATTTTAGTCATAATATAATCAGTAAAATGGGAAAAGCAATTGCCATGCTGAGAAGGTTCTCTTACTTTGTCACTCCGGCCTTTATAAAACAGTCCCTGGTGTTATCTCATCTTGAATTTTGTTCTATTATATGGTTTTCTGCAAATAAAACTGATGTGACATGGCTTCAGGTTGTTCAAAATAAAGCTGCCTGCCTAGTGCTGAAATCTACTCTACCAGTATTAAAGAAATGCTTTATATCTTATCTTGGCCAATGCTTCAAAATAAATGACAATATAAGCTGTTAGTAATGTAAAAGAGAATAATTCTGACTGGTAAACCAATTTCAATGTGTGAAAATAATATCAGGACAATGTTTGTAAATCAGACACACACATTTTACACAGTGTGCTTATAGGGCTGATTTGTTAACTAAGTGGTCTAAACTTTTTGGTTAACTCATCACTTTTTCTATGTGTGTGCAGGTGCGGATGTTCGCATCGGATGTGGGCATGACAGTCCTTTACACGCTGCTGTTCGAAGCGGAGAACCAAGGGTGGTTGAAATTCTACTTGACTTTGGAGCAGACAGATGTTGGAGGAACGCGGAGGGGAAGTCTCCCCTGGATCTGTCGCTGGAGAACAGTGCCGTTAGGTTCACGTTACTGAAAAGAGGTGTGTTGGAAAAAGTAAACCGCATCCACATAAGTAGCAGACACATAAACCATCTCTTATCTTTTAGTTTTTTCCCATTTTGTTCGCTTCTTTTTGCCCAGGCCCACATTCTCTGTCTCAGCTGTGTCGTTTCTGTATTCGCCAAAGTCTCGGAAGGAATCGCCTGCACAGAGCCTCCAGCCTTTGCCTCCCCCACAGCATCAAGGACTTCCTTCTCTATCACTGAGATATATGTGCCTGGACTGGTTTAAACAAGACATTTTTACTTTGTTGCAAGCTTGTAAGTGAAAAAATATCCGCATTCAGAGATTGTATTGTTACTTGTTGCTTTTAATAGGATTTAATTCAGTTCTTTGGTTTCACTAAAAAGAATATTTGAATAATGTGTCATTCATAAGATATGAAATTCGACCATTCAAAGCTGATGATTAATTTCATAATACTTTATGAAATGAAGAATGCAGCCACACCTACCAGTTCAGTCCCATTCACACACATACTCACACACTCACACTAGTGTTATGGTTGTATAAAACCTTTGTTGCTCCGCAGGGAGCTGTGCGAATGTCACTTGCATCAGCATCTGCTGCAGCTGATGTCTACATGACTTGAAATAGGAAAAAAAATGGTTTTCAAAGGAGTTTATTTGATTTTTGTAGCTCCCAGAGGCCTAGTTTCAATATTAATGATGTTAAAATTAGGTATATAAAACATAGAGCAGAATTTTAATATTCTCAAACTGTTAAAAGTAAATATAAAGTTTTTTCTCATTTAGATTTCTGCTTTTTTTTGCATATAGTAAATGTTGTAGCTGTATTTTGTTCATCTTACTACACAGTTTGTTTTACACCCATAGCAAAAAAAAAAAACCTAAATTAAAACTAATCATAATAGCTACACATTTGGACTCCACAAATATTTGAAAACCAAATAATTAAATATAAAAAAAATGTGTGATTTCATAACTGAATGATATTGAGAAATACTTCATTTTCTGCTTGAAAGGATTTTTTGCAAAAAAAAAAAAAAGTTTGGTGCTTTTCTTTTGTTCAAGAAGGTTATCTGCAGTGTCAAAGCCAATATACCAGGGTGACAAACAGTTTATATCAAGTGGAGAAAAAAAACAACTATTCCAGGAAAACTGCAGCAAAAGACTTTAACAGAAGTGAAAGGATTGGTGGTGTTTGGCCGCTGGTGTTCCTCGAGGGGAATTTATTTACAAATGTCACCCTGAAAGGTCACTTCTGCAGAGACCATAAAAGTGGTTTCTGGCTAGATCTGAACTGAAGGAGATTTAGCTAAATAGGAAGGAAAACTCAACAAACAAAATAATAATATTACTTTAATTGAATTGCTTTGTATGGTTGTGAATCACCTGTAGCTTCTCTTCACTTATTTTATTTTAGAAGAAAAACTCCAGTGTGTCGTTCGTGTCTGCATCTTTTACAAAACGCTTCTGAAGGTGCTCCACAAAGTTCACAGCGAGGTTGCTTTGGAGGATTCAGGTTAGATGGAGAAGGTCTAATCGTTTAACACATTTTGTTTTCACTCCTAAAAATATTTAACACCTCCGTTTTTAGCTCCATTCAGATGTGCCGCTGTGTGGAAGAAAGGGTCAGACAAGCACCCAGAGGAAAGTCTTTCCTCCAGAACAAATCAATCCAGCTAAAGGTTTTATATGTTCTTTTTTATCAAGTCTTCACAGGTGATGGCTTTCCATTAAAGGCAACGTTTAGAAGAAAAACAGGATATGTTAAGCTGTAGAAAGATCCAGAGAGTCAACATAGTTTTACAGACAAAATGTGTCTAAAATTTCTGAGATAGTTAATTAACACAAGGAGGACCCTCGAAGTCATACACACTTTTCTACAGTATATCAGAATCTAGATTATGTGTTTGGTGTCATGCCCTGCTCCGGACACAATCAGCCCAATCACCATCACCTGCCACCAGACTCGTTATCCCCTATCGCCTACACCTGTTCCTGATTCCCCTCACAGCTTTATCCCTCAGCTCACCAGTCATTCCAGCGGCAGACATTGAAATGAATTGAATGGATGCATGCAAACCCATGCCTGTTTCTGCTGCTCCTGCCCGCACCGCCCTGTTCTGGATTCCCCGCAGCCTGCCTTCCTGGACCCCTCCACCTTCCTACGGGTTTTGTTCATCACTCCTTGTCTCCTAAATAAATCCTGTTAACCTTCCCTTTGGCTCTGGCTCCCTCCATCGTTACATTTGGCAGGAGAATTTTTAAAATATAGTATGGAAAACAAACAAGAGTCCCAGGATTTCCCATCCATACATTTTCCCTACAGCTTGGTCCAGTTCAGTGTCGCAGATAAGCTGGAGTCCATCCCAGCAATTAGCAGCTGAGAGGAACACCCCGAATGTGACCCAGGTTTAACGAGTTCCTGGATTTTGACACACCTAAACAGATGGATCAGAAAAAAACATTTCCATCAGACTTGAAAATGACAATATACAATTACCTACACATTTTACTTAATGTTCAAGAAAGACATCCCAACATTTAAAAGAAATGTTGGGATCTCACCTACACTTGTATTTGTAGTCGAGAAACTTCAGCTATTCAGAATGTGACACAAAATATACTGAATAACACAGAAGTGCCAAATCTCCTTAAACATGTAAAAATATGAGAGTCTCATCATAACCACGGGGAACTTGTGTGGATGGACCCCATAGAGTACTGATGTGCATGTTTAGATTACACAATATTACAGCCTGGAGCATATTAGAGAGAAAACACAAGAAACCAGTTGAGCATTTCTGGTAATGGATCATATTAGTGGGTGAACATGTTTGGGCAACACAAGACAAGAAGCTGTTGAGAACAGGTACATAATTAGCATTGGGTGTGTTCGGGTAGATATGTCTGAAACCCACAAGAATTCATCCTCTGAGGATCACATCTGGCTCAGAGGAAGCATTGAAACACCAAAGAGAAAAATGTGATTGCCAAGTTTTATCAGTGTTTTGTTTTTCTTTTTTTTACAGCTTATTGGCAGTTTACCTTCACACAGCTATAACATATCAGGCTTTTATACCCTCTTTATAAAACATTTTCCACATAAGCCGATGGTTAGATGCTGCATGAGGATGCACGATGATCGTGAACATGGGCATTTATAATATGTAAAACAATATATAGGAGTATGCATTCATATAGGAGGCATGTGAGGGGTTTATTTTTTAACTGTAATGGTAATTCTTTGAGTATTTGTTAGTATTAAATTGTCTGTGGGTCCAATCAGATGTTGAGGGTGGGCAGTGCAGAAAAGAAATAGAAAGGAAAATACAGATTTAAACAAAAACCTTAACATTTTTTTTCATAATAGCCTTAAATATTGATTAGCAGTGTATTAAAAAGGTTTTTTAAACATTTCGTCTTCATTACTTTACATCATCTATTAATCTCATACTTGGAGATGTTTTTATGACTTTTTGTTTTATTTTCTTAAACTTAAACTCAGATCAGTTCAAAATCAGAATGAAAACAGTTGCAACTCGGTTGAAACCACCTGAAGCAACACCATTACGTGCATCAAGCTTCTCTTCAAAACCATTTATTATGAATCAACTCATTGCTGCTCAAATTACCAAGTACAGAGGCAGAGCCGACAAATGTGTCATTAACTTCACAGTACACATCACTACACGGACAGTGTGTGATATTTAGCTTCTTTCAACACTCAAATATGACATGTCAATGTTGAATAATAGTGTCTCAAGTGAACAGCACAATGAAGGAAGTGTCTGAATAGTCTGAATAATTTACAGCCGGTGAACTTACAAAATGTCAGATAAGACATTTTTCCCAGCTCCGTGCTTTTCAAATAACCACTTGCACAGACTAAAGACTCATAACAAAGCAAAAGCGTGACTAGTGTGTACACTGTTCACACAACAAATCACAAAGAATAACATTACAGTTTTATTTGAAGCCATAAAAAACACACAGTTCTAGCATTTAAATAACTTTAAGACAGTGTATTTAGCTGCCATAGCAACCACAAAATAAAGTATCTTATTTTAGTGTTTATAAAATGTTAATTTTTTTAATGCATCACAGGTAACATGGACTTCACAACAATCATCCAACATGTTCATGCACAGATGCTTTACTGGTGTAAACAGAGATTCCTTCAGACTGTGGTTACATTTGTATGTGCGCTATTCTGGCTGGACAGCCGCCTAGGAGAACTGCAGCACAACAGCTGCTTCCTGAAGTGTTTGCTGAAGCTTTTGCTCATCAGGTACAGAGCAAACGGGTTCACGCAGGAGTTGGTGAAGGCCAAGATGCGAGCACACACGCTGGCGATGAAGTGTCCCAATGACGTGTCCACCCGGTCGTAATGGTAGGAGCGGTACAAGTAGATCACGTGACTGGGGAGCCAGCAGACAGCAAACAGGCCGACAAACACCAGTACGGTCTTGGCCAAACGCTTCCTGGACTTGATCTGAAAAAAAAAAAAATAATAAGAGTAATTATATTCTAAATTTTTCTTTAAAAAATAGTCAATGCTGCAGTCTTATGAGTCTTTCTTAACCATCAGATCTATTTATCCATCAGGTTTGAGGCTCAAGTCCATAAAAGTTCTGCAGCTTCTTTTTGATACATGTACAAAGCAAACTGCATGTATTTTCCCATCACACAGTCATGTTTTACACAGATTTAAGTCTATGATTATTAATGGCTGAGACTCTCATTTGCTTGTTTTGCTGATATCTCTGTGCCTTTCACTTCTACATGCTTGTTGTTTGTAAGGTTTCTGTGAAACAATAAACTCTTCCTCAGTGTTTTTAACTAAACAGTGAGTGGAAAGCCAGAACGGGAGTGTTATTGATACACAATTTGATGCTTTGGATATGAGGCAGCTTAATGTGGACCACTTTCAGAGTCACAGAAGAATATTTAATTCTTCTGGAAGCAAGATAAAAGCCTGAGTGAAAAGTACTAAAATCTGTTTCTCCTCTCTGTAAGACTCATTAGTTTGGGATTATGTTTTTGTGTTTTCACATTTGTAATCTGAACAAAACAAGGGTGTGAAATACAACTTGTTTTACCAGGGATCCTTGTTGCCTGGGAGAAGTTGTAAAGAAACAAAAGGATAAAGGACATATACACGACGTAAACCTTGAAAAACTTGGAGGAGCTCCATTACAGAAATGCCGGCAGGCTTTTAATTGATTTATTTATCTTCCCGTAGTAGTTGTTCCTGCATGGATCCCGTTACATAATTAATCTTCCTTTAATTTCTATGTCATGTGGGCAGAGGAGAAATGTGTTTACCACTGTAAAACACTTCAACAAACGATCACGCAAACATACCAACTACAATGTTTGCTAAAGGAGATGCACAGTATAGTTTGGATCTGGACCAGAATACTTGTACGTGGATTGAAGTATGAAGGGTCGTCAGGATCTGTGTGTGAGGAGCTTAATAAAACAAAGCCTTGGTGTTTAATGTAAAGCATGTTGTGCTGCTTTTATTTACGAAAAAAGTAGTCACATGCAGTTAAACCATTGACTGTATAAATTTGTTATACAGATAAATCTGAGTTAGACTTCCATACACACACGTATCTTTCTGCAAACAGCTGATATAGATTTTTTTTTACTTAAACACCTTTCTAAGTGGGAGATTTAGTCAATATAGGATTTTTGTTAAGAACCTTTGGATCTATGTTTCACACTATCTGCTTATTGTTTTTTATCTCTTGTTTTTCATTTTTGATTTTGGATGTCTGGACAAGCCTCGACATGTGATCTAGATCTCATTACTAATGCAGAAAATATATCCAGCTAACTTCCCGTATAGTGGAAACTAGTGGTGAATTTCAAAACATAATTTAATGTCTCATGTTTGAAGGTTAAGATGGACTGCATCTTAAAAGCAACGACATGGGTCATTAATTCATATAAGCACTGACAACTTGTAAATGCATTTGTAGAAAAAAATCTCTGTAATTGGAAGGAGACAATTTCCTTATGTAGTAAACATCTAGTCATGAGACGTCCTGAGACTGAATTCTAGGAAATGTTTTTTACTGTGGAGCAGAAAGGCTCAAGGCCAACTAGAGAAAAGTTTATACTGTCATTGGATGAGAACCCATGAGTGTGTATTGGGAGAGTGACGTCAGGAAACAGAAGGGCGGCAGATAAGAGCAGAAACTGGGAAAGGAGGGGTCAGTCCTTTTCTGAGACTGCTGGACCTCTGGCTGTACTTTAATAAACTATAAACTATAAACTTTGAGCAATAATTTGGGCATCCGAGACTTTTACTGATCGAATCTGTGTGGCCTGCTCCAGTATCAATAGGATAACAGATGTTTCCTGGATCTTCCAGGTGAGGAGGCCTATTCCAGGCGGCCTATGCCAGCGGTGGGTGGAGTAACAGGGAGATTCTAACACAATTGGAATTTCATACCCAATATACCTGTTTATGTCCCCAAGAAGACAATCTTTTTTTCGACAAGGTGGCGCTTTATGCACGAAAATCCAAGTTTTGGCTATGTCTCTGGAACTATTTCTCTCACTGACCTCAAATCAAGTGCAAATAAAAGGTCATGACCTCAGGATGCATCTTATCCTGATGTCATACCGGGCTGGTTCAAAGTTTTAACGCCATGTGGAGCTTTGTGACTGAACATGTTCATCTATATATTATTGTATTGTGTCTATTCGAGGATTGGGGGAATTGGAGGATCGGTGTTTTCTGGGATATACCCCTCGCCGTTGTTTCCGACTGCATACGCCTTGTTCTGTCTGCATGCTGAAGTCACGTTTTATGACTGAAAACTCATAAAATCCTTCCTATCCCTTCTCCATAAAAAGACTCAAGGCGTCTTGTCATGTGGAAATGCTCACGAGAACAATTTTATGGGTCAGTTTTAAAGGTAAAAACAAATACAGTTGCTTTGACAGGAAGGCATGTTGACTATTTTGACCCTTGATGCCTTTAAAAGGTTAAAAATCAATCTGTGCGCTTCTGTGAGCTTCATGGTCAACAAAATAAGACAAATAACTTTCTCCTGTGTGCAGCCTAATAGCAAAACTCTCATTCGTCCCTTCATGGAGCCAAACTCCATCGTTTTGGAGAGACGGCTGACTTTAGTTAGTTTTGTTTTAAACAAAGATAAAAACGGGAAGTTACTGAGCCATCCAAAGGTTTAGTTAAAGGGTAATATGGTCACTTTAGAAAGAGAGGAGTAGAGCCAAGTGATGGACCAATGGGAGGAACTGGAATCCCTGCTGGGACTGAGTCACTCTGCTGCTTTATTTGGGTTATGTTCATGTTAACTAAGATCAGCCCATTTCCTATTAATCCATGGTACACATACACTGACATGCAGGACAAGGAGGCACAGAGGCCACAGCAGGGAAAGCATTTATAAGGAAGCACAGATAAAATAAAATAAACAGCGCAGTCCAGAGCCGCACCTGTTTCTGGAGATGCAGGTGTCCCTCAGCAGGGATGTCGGCCGAGCTCTGAACCAGGCTGCGTGCGATGAAGCAGTAGTAAACAGATATGATGAGGAGCGGGACGACGTAGAAGATGAGGAAGGAGGCAGTGGAGTGAATCTTTGGATGCAGCTCCCCAGCGTGGGGGTAAGGAGCACAGGTCACAAATGTCTCATTGGTGTAGATGGTAGTGAAGGTGTGAAGGTCTGAGAAGACAGCTTCAGGAACAGCCAGACTCCCAGACAGCAGCCAGATCGCTCCTGCACGTAAACTGATGCTCAGCGTGGCGCTGGACCTCTGAATGTCCAGAGGCTTGACGATAGCTTTGTACCTGCAAGGGGAGAAAATATTTCTGGATAAAAATGAGCTCTGCAGACCTCATCAGTTGAGTCGTTTTGCATGTTATGTTAATGAACATATTATGGATTTTCTCATCACTTCATACCTTAAACTTCAGAAAGAGAAAGAAAGCTATAACAGAAGGAATTAAAGCAGTGTCTGGATAACAGGCAGCATGCGAGAACTTCTGGCAAATACCAATCCCCTCATAATACTGACAAAGTGCTGGCTACTTAGCTATGAAAAAAAGTGTTGCTTCTTCTTCGTCATTAAATGCTTTTAACCCTGAAAGCGACAACTTGTCAAAAAGCAGGACATACTGAAAGCGCCTAACACATTTGAACACATTTATTTCCAAAGCTGAGACCTTTCTGTTCATCACTGAATGACGGGCACATCACCTCTGTTGACATCAGCAGTTTGTCAAATTTGAAAGGTTTTTAATAAGGAATAATTGTTGTGATCTGCTGACATTTGGAAGTTTTAAAAGCATTTACAAATCTGTGCTGAAATGCTGTCTTCACTAAAAAAGAAATAAGAAGTCTGTCCAGCCAGTCCTTCCCTATATCTGCGAATAAGTGTGAACTTTGACTCCATAATACTTGTGGCTACATCAGCTGCCCGAAATCTTGGAGTTACAATGGATGACCAGCTGAATTTCAAGGTCCATGTTGCCTCGGTTGCC
>JBAMHX010000014.1:11048638-11068617 GCA_037177515.1 Pseudomugil tenellus | reverse complement strand
TTACCTGCATGTGAAGCCCTCTGAGACAACTTGTTGTGATACTGGGCTATATAAATAAAATTTAATTGAATTGAATAATGCTACCGACTGAACAGGGTGATGGAGTGACAGATAAATGAATATTTCTGTTTATTTCTCTTGCAGACAGGTCAGTTAAACCGCTTGCATGATGGGAGGTGCTGATACTCATCATGCAGGATATGAGGGAGATCTGTAGCTGTGTTATTTGCCTGTCTTAACAATGTGTGTACACCAGACTTTAGCTGATCAGAGAGGAAACAGAGAGTTCACAGAGCCAAACTGGACTTGCATATTGCAGGATGCTTAGCATGGCGGCGCTGCAGAAGCTGTAGAGGATATAAGTCTCCTAAAAAAATAGGTCTTCTGCTGTATTCTATTTACAGACGTTTTCTACAAGATGGGACAAAGATAGATCGCTCTCCACCTGCACTCCCAAATATTTAAAGGATGAAGATTGTTAAATAAGTTTTTTTATCTATTAAAACAGGAGCTGCTGTGTGTTGTGTGGACACAAAGTGGATGTCCTCTGTCTTGGTGGGATTCAGTATGAGGTTTCTCCACAAAGGTCTGGTCTGACTGGACCAGTTACTTCAGCTTTGACAGTATGAGCACTACACTGTTCATACTGTCAAAGAAAGTCTCTGATTTCCCCGCCTCAGTCAACAGAGCCGCTAGAGCTGTGTCATCACATTGATGAGATGGTGGTCAGATGCACAGATGAGCCATAGTCCTTAACAGTGCAGATGTTTTTCAGTCTGTTATTAAGCCTGAGTGATTCTGAAAAATAATCTGACAATTTTTCTGACAAATATTGTGATTTGTTTTAAAAGTGATTTTGATTTCAAAGAGTTCATGGAGCATAAAGTGACACAAGCCACACAGCTGGTGGTACTCAATCTGATCATGTGAGTCCAAAACACCACTTACTCTATATGCATATAAAAATATACACAGATTAGGTGAAAATCTTTATCCCTGAAATCCTTTTTCTAAGAGTTTGTTTTCACTTTCTAAAAATTGATTTAAAAAAATGAATGTGTAGAAAAATCGACCCGGTCACAACACCTTTAAAAGTGTGGACATTGCTTAGCACTTTAAAGACGCACCATTTAAGTTTCCAACCTTAAAGCTCTTCATCCTTGATTCATTTTGATGACACAGGTGCATTTATTATGTGCACTGACCATTTTGGACACGCACTTTAGCTGATTAAGCAAATAAATACAAGACAACATTATTGGCGAAAGAGAGGAAAAGAAAGAGACAGGGGGACCGGGAAGGAGATAAGAGACGAGTAAGGATTAGAGCGACTTTTACTGGCTAGAGAGAGCTCAGAGTACAGGTAGGATGTAAGAGGGATGCTGAATCTGCTGCTGATAAGAGGCACATTACTGAGAAAAGCTGCAAAAGTTCTGTAGTGTAAATAGTCTTTAACACATGGCTAATGACTTAGCTAACAATGAAGAGGGCTAACACATCTCAGCTGTTTGGACCAATCAGAGCAAAGTGGAGCTTTCAGAAGAGGGATAGGAGCTTATACTGAGGGCTTCAGACAAAAATGAACAAAGCTGCTGGAGAAATGTACATGATGAGAAAATTTTTTTCTTGTTTTTTTTTTTTAATTCAACTATATAGGCCTAATTAAATAACTATTTAGCTTAATTAGTAGCTTTAAGTCCTATTAATGTGAGCTTTTTAAAATAACTTTTGATAGGCAATTATGTCCAAAACTGTGAAATCAATATTTTTCTCTCTTGTCTCTGCTTCCCTTTAGTCTGCACAGGAAGGATAACTCATAGGGATAACTTTTAAAGGCTCTCATTTCTTTCCTCAGTGGGTCCGCTCCTTTTTAGTCAGCCTGGAGATGAACTGGGGTGGAGTGATGACTAGCGAGAGAGGAGGAGTTTCCCGCTGAAATGGAGGAAAACATTTGTGCTGATTAAAAGAAAAGTTTAGCCCTAAAGAAAAAAAATCACCTTTGCTCTTTTTGAACTAAAATGAAGTAATTATTTTGCATGCTTTTGCTCCATGCTTTTGTCTGCAAAGTGAAACAGTGTTCGTCGGAGGTCTCTTAACAAATAGGAACTAATATAAAGAAGTTGAATTGGGACATAAATGGTGCTTAGAACAGCTGAGCAGTCTCACAATATAGGCAGATATTGTTCATTTTATGGCTCACTTATTTACCGAACTTAAATACATTTCCGCACGTGTTTAAAAGTGGACAAGCTGTCGAATCTTAGCAGGTCCTCCAGCTGATCTCCCCAGTTAAATGGAGTGAAATCTCCACCCACCCAGCCAGCCACTCTGTCACCTAGTTTGGAAATGATTCAGACCGACCGAAGAGCAGTTCTAAGAATAGCATGTTGCTGTTGGCTTCTTATCTCTGTCAGCATATGCATGAAGGGAAATTCTTCTTTCTGCTACAGGCCGGAACGTGGCTTTTCTTCATCTTATCTGCCTGAAGCAAGCACATTTTATCTGTTTGTCACAACATAAATTACACAGCTGGTTGTGTCACTTAAAAAAACAACTTTTTTACTTTTTTCTTTGCTTTTTTACTCATGTAGATAAATATTTAACATAAATATACTTTTTTTTTAGTTATTTGACCAAATAAACTTTCATTAAGTGGGTTTTTCTACCTTTTTATTTAGGTTTAAAACATTTTTGTCTTTGGCATGGAAGGCCATGTAAATGTAAATAAAGTTAATGATAGAAGTGAACATGTAAAATAGGAGTATTGCAGAGCAGTCCAGTGAATAATGGCAGAACCATCAGAGAATCCTTTTCACATATCAATTATTGAAGCTTATAGAAGCTGTTTATCAATATTTGTAGCAAAGTGACTGTGACATTTTGTCAAGAGTCTCAGTAATGATCATTTTTACATGCAGCTGCACAGCAAGGTTAAGCTAGTCCTTTAGATGACCAGTTTAATCTTTGTTTTAATACAAAACACATAAGAGGACACTGAGATAGCCACTTTGTTGGGTTGAAAACAAGAAAAACAACTCAATGCATCCTTATCAAGTGGAAAACTTTGCTAAAAAGCATTTTTATTGGTTGGATTTTTAGAAGATGCTTGGTGATTTTACTTTAGGCCAGCTACACAGAACCTTCCATTGCATGTAAACGAGTGTATGTAAAAGGTCCCACTCAAAATAAGTTGATGTTTTTTCTGTTCCTCATTCCCATTTTCTGGTTTAATTCGTTTAGTCTCTGAAAAGAGATTAATCTAAGCACATGCTTCGGTGCTCCTCAGTCGAATAAGATGGATCCTATTGGGTTACTGTGGTTCTTATTTATCTTCGTTAACGGTACAGATTCTGTTCTTTATTCTTGCTTGTTGTCGAGGTTGTACCAGACCAGAGTCGCACATTTATGCCCACCTCATGTTTTTTAACATTTAAGCTCTCATGCATCAGAATCATGATAGAAATTCGGATATTTGTGGATGAAGTTGCATCAGAAAAATCTTAGTGATTTTGCAGTTTCATGGGTTTGCCTTCAGTAATCCTGTTCTGTTAGCAGAACCTCCGAGTGTGGGAGCAATGCTGATATGTCAATAAAACTAGAATTATATTTTAGCTGTTGACCCAGTGCCTCCATCAGCAGATGGCGAGCGGTGGCAAAAGGGGAATGTCACATTAACAACAAGACTCAAGAAAGGTGTATCTTAATACAAAGGAATTGAATTTATGCCCGACAGTCTCCCATTATCATAGCATTTGATCTAACTGATCTAAACCAGGACACGTTTAGTCTGATGTGATTTCTGAGTTTTTAACTTTAATCAAAGGTTTAGTTTTTTTTTTGTTTTTTTTTTTATACTCATTCTGGTTTTAGCCGTAAACATACAGGAAGGTCATCTTTTTCTTTAGGAAAATATACTATTTACTGTGAATCCATCACTTGCCAATATGTCAGTAAAACCAGGACAAAAGAAAGAGGAATAACAAACTCGCATAAACATGCTGGCGATTGTAAACATGAACAACACAAAGTAAATGAATTTTTCATTGAGACAACTAAACATAAATGTTGCTCAGCTCTGAAATCTGCTCTAAATAACTTATGAGGGAGCACATTTTCATAATGTGCTTCCTCATTCAGGTTGAAGGACATGCATCAGATCATTTGGCGGAAATCACTCCGTGGCCAACAACAACACCAAAACAGTTCTGGTGTTGATGGATTCACCGCCCAAAAATTAAAGTAGTTTAAAACGTCCACCATGATATAACTGATTGCAAGTCATTCTGTGTATTTGAATAGACAACACACACATTTGTGAGGGTACCTCCTCTTTCGGAGTCCCACAGGGCTGTGTCTTAAGCCTTTTGCTGTACTTACCTGTGCAGCAGGGGTCTCCTCGAGGACCGGTGTCCTGCAGGTATTGAAAGTTTTCCACCAAGTCTGTCAATGACACATTCATTTGAATCAGGTGTGTTGAAGCAGGGAACCATGGGATTCCTGCAGGATATCGGCTCTCCAGGACCAGATTTGCTGTACTTGCTGTACAGTATGACTGCTCACCTCCTCTCAACATTATCAAAAATGAACTCACCTCTGACAAAAAGATCAAAACTACTCAAAGGATAACTAACATACATCTACTGCACCTGCCCTTAAAGACATTTTTACCTCTTACTGCCTGCAGAAAAGACACATCTGTATGAAGTCCTGCCCTCAGGGAGGTGTCACTGGGACACCAGAACCACCAGACTGTTGAACCGTTACTAGAAACTTATTCTCAGGTGTAAGTTCCTTTGGAGAAAAGCATCTGCTAAACAACTGTTATGTAGAAAAAGCCACCACCAGACTGAACACAGGCCTGAAATCAGAAGAATGGATGTGGATTAACCACACTGTTTACTACAGAGACAATAATTACTGTAGAATATTCTGTGTTTTAGTACAGTTTGCAGTTGTAAATGCATGTGATGCTGATGGTACATGTTGGAATGAGTGTGCAAATATGTGCAGTTTTTTCTGTGTATTTAAATTTTTATTCTGTTTAATGTATATTTACGTGTATATTAGTTTTACCTTTTGTATTTTATGTGTTCGTTGTATTTGTACAGCAATAATAAATGTATCTAGATCTGTTTATCTTTAGTTAGACAAATGCTTTTGAAGGAGACTTTAGGGTTCTCCCAACAAAATTTGTGTTTTGTAGACTCGATGCGTATAGTTTTGTCCCAAGTGGGGGGGGGATTAAGGGGCACTATTGCTTTCACTTCAGCCATTTAGCTTCAACACAACCAGAGTAAAATTGATTTGGGTTGAAGTCAGCGTAGTTACAGGCAGGTATTGGAATACGGCAGGTGTGGCCTTTGCCATAGAGTTTTATTAACATTTATAGAGAGTATTCTTGGTTCGACTAAGGGGTAAAAGTACTCTGAGCTCCCTTTTTGCTTCTTGTAGATCATGTGGTTCTATCTTCCGCACTGAGAACAGATACTGGGATGATTTGCAGCCAAAATGAATAGAT
The DNA here is from genome assembly GCA_037177515.1 of Pseudomugil tenellus. Classification (NCBI taxonomy): domain Eukaryota; kingdom Metazoa; phylum Chordata; class Actinopteri; order Atheriniformes; family Pseudomugilidae; genus Pseudomugil; species Pseudomugil tenellus. The sequence continues at coordinate 11,063,099 of JBAMHX010000014.1, read as the reverse complement.
TTTCTGCATCTTTGTATTAAAAAAGACATTTAGGGACATATTTCATCTTTCTCAGAAGAATCTTTGAGTCCTGCTGAAGTAGCTGGTGGGAGAGAGGGGAATTTGTTGGCTTTTATTCCGGCTATTTACCCTACAAAGTCAACTTGATTATGCAGTAGAAGATGGATGCTTTCATTTTTATCCTACATCAGTAGTCTGTTTGAATATTGCCATTGCTGAGATGCCGCCAGGCCTCCATGTTCTTTTCTTTCCTGCTGTTTCAGGTGTCTGGAGGCGTTCTGTATCTATGGCAGTGTGGGCCGTGTGGAAGAGCCTTATGTCAGCATCACAAGGAAGAAGCAAATGCCCCGCGGGGGTCAGTCTGAGGAGGTGGAGCGGCAGGTGGGGCAGGCGGAGGGGAAGTTGTTTACACATCGAGCAGCCTTCGCCCGCACCTCTGTCATTCAAGCCTTCCTGGGATCAGCCCCCCAGCTCACCTTGCAGCTCTACATCTGCATCCTGCAGCGGGACGTGTCCATCGGCAGAGGTGAGCAGGAGTTGTGCTTTTGTTTTTCAGTCTATCAGTGTGGGCTGAGCTGCTCGGTGCCATAATGGAAATGAGAGGATGTTATTTCATGAGTCAAAGCTGAGATGTTATGTCATCTCATTGCTAAGGATAGAAAACGGTAATTCTCCCTGCCAACTGGTACAGATCTGAGATCAGGCTGCAGCACTGTGTGAGTGTAGTAATCAGTGTTCCTGATGGAGATTTAAGAAACGGTTCATTCAGTCAAACTGGGGCATCTGGACTTCAATTGGGGCAAAATAAATTCTACTCTGAATATATTTCAGTATTTAACTAGTCTGACTTCCATAGTTTTAAGTGATTAGTCCAAAATCATTCAGTGAAACTAATCAGGAGACTAAATGTACATCAAAGCTTCTTTTGGTTGCTGTTGATGCTGCTTGTTTACAATATCCCGACATGTTCGGGGGGGGAGAGGGGGGAATCCATATTTGTTAAATTTTTTGAGGATACCAATCATTTCAGTCATCCTTAACACATGTCAGTACTGGAGCTTTATGTAGCAGGCCTGGAATGCAAAATAACACATTAAAATGACAAGTGGTAAAAGAAAATGAAGCCCTAAAGGATTTAAACCAATGAGATGCCCTCCAGGATCCACATTTTGTGACTTTTGAAGGCTTATTATGTCATTTTTTTTTTACCCAGAACTTTGATTTCTTTCCACATTACTACAGGTAGCGGATAATGACTTGATCCCTTCCCAGGAAGGGAGGGTTACACTAAATACACACACACTAAAGTGATGTTACTTTTAACAATGAACAAAACACTCCAAATGATAAAATGGGACAATTTTTCCTTAACTTACTTTAATGCCAGTTAAACCATGGTGTCTTCCTCTTTGTGTCTTTTCTCCTGCAACAGGGACACTGATGGTGATCTCCCTCCTGTCCATTGTTTATGGAGCGTTGCGCTGCAACATCCTGGCCATTAAGATAAAGTATGATGACTATGAGGTGGACATCCGGCCCATGGCATACCTGTGCATTTTGCTGTGGAGAAGCTTTGAGATTGCCACTCGCGTGGTAGTTCTGGTCCTCTTCAGCTCTGTGCTGCAGCTTTGGGTCCTGCCTGTGGTTTTCTTGAACTTCCTCGTTTTCTTCCTCTACCCTTGGATCCTGTTCTGGCAGAGCCACTCACCTTTCCCAGAAAATATAGAAAAAACTCTCACAAGAGTGGGAACCACCATCGTGCTGTGCCTGCTCACCTTCCTCTACGCCGGCATCAACATGTTCTGCTGGTCAGCGGTGCAAGTGAAGCTAAATGACCCCGACCTCATCAATAAGTCCCAGAACTGGTACCGCATGGCCGTCTATTACATGTTGCGATTTGTGGAGAACGCCTCATTGCTTCTTCTATGGTACATTTATAAAACAGACTTTTACAAGTTCATCTGGGCCCCGCTGCTGGTCCTGCAGCTGCTGGTAGCCTACGCCATGGCCGTCTTCTTCATGCTGGTCTTCTACCAGTTCTGTCATCCATGCCGCAAGCTCTTCTCCTCCAGCATGACGCAGGGCCTTTGGAATTGCTCGTTTCTCCTCTGCCTCATGTGCAACTCTGCTTCGCCTCAGAACAGACCGATGGAGAAAACCGTGCTTGAGCGGTCCACTTGCATAGATCTGGCCAACAACAAGCACCAAGACACAGCCAGCGACGGCACAGACGACATGCCTAATGACACGACATATGACGTGCTTAATGACACAATCTATGACATTCCAAATGATGGCGATGGAAACACAGGAGGCGGACTCAATGGTGACGTCTGCCATGGTGTGTCAGGCAACGTTTAAAGCCTTGCAGCTGTTGGATGTGCCATGCAGAGGATGTTCATACCTTCTGTAAAGTTTCAAGTGCCAGGGGGGGCCTTTGACTCAATATTACTCTTGTTTGTTGTCATAAATCCATCTCAGCTCTGACAATACACACATTATCTAGCTTTGGACACACTTGATGCTCACCTGTCTTATCAGTGTAAATGTTCACCTTCCATCCTGCAGTTTTTGATACAGTTAACCCCTCACAGACCCCACCATATGCTGCATTACTGATCACAAGGAGCCATGCATTTAAAGTGATTGTATTATATTTATTTTTGGCATGAAGGTGTGCATGCAAGCAGCCTCAGATGAGGTATAAGTAATTCCATGAGGGGGATGGACTGGCAGGTCTTTTCTTCTTTTAAACCCCTCATCGCCAGTTTTATGGCTGCAAGCAATCAGCTTTTTGTACTCCTTAACAAGAGCTTTATAATGGACACGCTGCTTTTGTGATGTGCTTGATGGGACGCTTCATCTCCACTTGATAAAGAGCCTGCTCCATCAGCGAACACGTTACTGGGAAGTAGAGGCATTTCCAGGAAGACTGATGTTTCTTTGCACTTTAAATCATTTTAAGTGTCTTTGGATCAATCTTAAAGCCGTATTGATGTGAAAAGCTTTGTTTGTCTGTTACATCTCAGCTTTGTGTCAAAATGTCTGATTAGGTAGAATATTTGCACAAAAAACTGATTATGTGTACTTGAAAATGCGATGTACATTTGCTCATTTTCAACCTTTAATGTAAATTATGAGTGTGAAAGAGAATGCTAGTGTTTCTTTTAGGATTTCTTTTTTTTTTGGTTACACTACAAACATTTTGCTATGTATCTGCAGGAAATCATATGAATGCTCCTAACGTTTGTACAAATAAGCAACATTTATTGCCAAACAAGACGAATTCTCATACACAAGGGTTTTAAAAGATGTAATCCAGCATAAAAATTGAAATAAATATTTGTATGTTAAAGTGAACCACTTCATGTTTTGTGTGACCTCTAGTGGACAATCAGCCAAATTACAAGCTGATTTATTTTCTTTTTCACAGATCTTATACTCCGGAGGACCATGTTCCAGCAGGTTTTAATTTATTCTCTGCTGCAACACTCCTAATTAAAAGCAAAACGACACACCATCTTAAGTTCTATACAATAATTAATGTGAGTCAGGTGTAATGAAGGGACACACCCAATCTTTAGTACATTGGCCATCACAAAATAATCTTCAAATCACTGCCTTATTAACTTCAACCTTTAAGTTAAAATAATTGATGCACACTTGAACGTTTATAGCTGAAATGTATTTACTGAGCTTTGTCAATGACCAACACTGATTAAATTGATTTCATTAAGAATAATCACAAAAGCTACATTGTTTTGCTCATACATATATTTTATCAAAATTTCTATAAATACTGATAGTTACACATTACACAAGCAGCAAAATGGTCATTTACTAAAACACTTTAATGACACTTAAGTAAAACACTTCCTAATCTGGAAATGTAATTACTTTGGGAATGTATATAAAAAGGTTATGTAGACATTTTAGATGTCAATAATTAGCATTTAGCACAAAGTAACATATGAAAACAAAGACTAACCCTCAGAAGTTTGCTAACATGGCGAACAATTAATCTTGTTTTACATACACAGAAATGTTACAGTTATGGAGTTATGAAAACTTTTCTTTGCAATCTGGCTGACCTGAGTCCATGCAAGGCAAAGATACACACATATATACACAAACCACAGCTGCTGTTCCTGCATTTGGTGATCACAGCATCTTTGTGTCTTTCTGTCTCAATGTCATTTCAAGCGCAGCTTCAGGCCTGACGACGTCTTGCTGCGGCTCTGCTTTTCCATCACAGTGCCACAGCAACAGCAAACACGCTGACCACACAGTTCATGGTGCGGTTCTCCCACCTGACGGTGCAGCTTCCTGAAACGCACAATTAGGAGGAATTAAATCTAATTTCACATGAGATTGAGTGTAGCTTTTAGCTTGCTAATCCAGTGCAACAAATGACTGACCTTAACTTTAATTAAAGGTGGACTTTTCCATTATAAGCTACCAATATTAAAATAATGCAACATTCCTAAATTTGGACTCAGATTGAAAAGAGATACATTTAATATATTTAATTTGTGTGAATATCTTTAAAAGAAAAAAAAAGGCAATTCAGGCACAGAGTGTTTAGTCTATAAACATCTGCATTGACATAATGTAACAAGGTAATTTTGTCTTATTTCTCACATGGAAAACTAGCTTCAAGTGCTGATTTCCACTTAGTTGCTTAATAGAAATTTAACTCTTACCATCTGTTGCAGTGTCCCAGTAGCAGGAGTTTGCAGTGTGGAGACCTGCACCACTCTTCTGCATGATTACACAGTTCACTGCAAGATAACAGACACCACTGTTATACACATTACACCGTACAGCTACACATACGAGCATTCACACAATAGTGGGAACACTTGCTTTACTGTACATAAAATGTAAATATGAAAATAACTATTTCATGATGCTAGTAATGGGTCACCAATGTATTTAAAAGGCCGTCCTTGTTTCACCAGGTGAGTCAGCGAGTGCTCCACTATACTGGCTGTCCACTGGTTCACTTTGCTCTGGTTATAATCTGTTCCACCAATGACACCTTCAATACACTGGGGACAAAACAATCAGGAAGTCATATAAACAGATACAGCAAAATCCAGTTTATGATTTTTAATTTAAAAGACTGAAACTAACCTCTTTCACTAAGATGCTGCTCTCGTCAGTGTTGAAGAGGACCTGCAGAGTTAGCACAAAGAAATCAGTTTTCAGCACAAATCACACGCAGATGCCCATGTTGACCATTAACTTTAAGTTTAAGACAAGTAAAATCACACAGATGTGTCTATTTTGGTCAGGTCTCTGAATATTTCAAGAACGCTCTCATTCATCCAAACTAAAAAAAAAAAAAACAAGCTCCCTCCCTTTTTAGCAGTTATAGACACATCTTAAATTAGCCATTTATCTCTAAGATTTTAGAAAAAAATGTTGCAAAACATCTGACATCTGCACTGGAGACGCACAATACTCAGGATTGTTTTAGTCTGGCTTTCGCAGGACTCGCTCCACTGACACCGCCCTGCTCAGAGTCTCCGATGACATCCTGATGCAGGTAATTGTTCTGTTGTTACTGAACCTGACTTCAGCCTTTGACACTACCGACCACCATGTCTTGTTAAACAGACTGGAACATTGGGTGGGTGCTCAGATCCGCTCTTAAATGGTTAAATCGAAGTTCTAGTCCTCCTCGTCATCTCTTCTTTATGCCGTTCCTCAGTGGTCTGGTCGGGGCCTTTACTCTTTATTTTATATTTGCTCCCTCTGCAGCACATGATTGGCTCTTTTAAATAACAATCCAGCTTTTTATCTCTTTTAAACCTCAGGATGTTTTTGATATACAAATCTCACTTGGGTGTTTGGATGAACAATAACTTTCTTCAGTTAAATGAAGAAAGAGCTGAAGTCCTTGTTTGTGCAGATTTCCCTAAGATTGCAGAGCGTCTTGGCCCTCTTGCGTCACTTATTAGGTCCTCGGTATGGAGTTTGGTGTTGTTCTAAACCCTGCATTGTCTTTAGATGTAAATATTGATCGCTCTTGTTTTTATCTATATAAATAAAATTGACTCACTATTTTAACACACCTATTCACTTCCATGGCTTTATTGACTTTAGTTTGTCTTTTATATTTTTAATACATTTCTCTGGTATTTTCAGCTCAGTTTCTCCATCAAAATGTTCTCTTGCTGTGTATACTCAGGCCTTCTACTAAAGTGTTTAAAGGATTTTCCCCTCACTCCTCCAGTCTGTATCAGGTATTTTATTTGGAAAACTATCATCCATTGCTTGCTCTGTGCATATGGAAAAGCATTTATTTCTTATGTAAAGCACAATATTCTGTATCAACGATAAATAAACACAACATACTGTTTACATTGTGCAACATTACCATAGCAACAGTCCAATCAATAATTGAGCACATTTTCAAACACGAAATACCAATTCCCCACAGTATCATAATTCAGTTTACCATTTATTTTTCTAACTTAAAAACTGCTCCTTATGAAGATTAAGTGGGTTATAAATATGCCCTTTAAATGACAAAATAGCACCATCAGCGACTGGTCAATTATTTCATTAGCCAGTACGTTTAGTTGATGTTTCCTTGGCTGCGTGGGACAACTATGTAATATTAACTCTCAGTTAATATTACTCTTCGTAGAAGTAACAGACACGTTTTGTTTACATTAAAGTTGAGATAAACTGCCAATATTATAAATAGGCCACATAATAGGGCACTTATCTAGCTAAGCTAACAGCTAACGGTCTGCTAACTTGCTAAGCTAACAGCTAACGGTCTGCTAACTTGCTAAGCTAACAGCTGACGGTCTGCTAACTTGCTAAGCTAACAGCTAATGGTCTGCTAAGAGCTAACTGGTTTAACTGACAGACATGAAAAATACCGACCAGTCTGTTCAAAGGTAAATAATAAAAATAACTTTACGTCATCTCCAGAGTTATATTCCTCCATTTTTTCTGCAACAAAAGAAACTGCCTATCTGTCTTTTTTGTGACAACCGGCGTCTGATCCTGTGTAACTCCTCCTGGTGACGCCCAACGAGCACAGAAAAGATCCAGTTACTCCCACTGAGGATACTGGTTCTGTTATATTGTGGCGCCTTGCTGTGGCGGAATTAAGACACAACAACCAAATCAGATTATCTCACACACACACACACGACATACCCTTTCAACGTGCCCTGGGCACAGATTATCTGTCTTTTTTCCTTTAATTTGGCTAATCAAATCTTACTTTGTTGGGGTAGTAAAGCCGGATCACTTTGGTCCCTGCAGGCAGATGATGTACAAAATAAATAAACTAATAAATAAAGACAATGTTTCGAGATTTTTTTTAAAGTATTAATCCATCCCAACTGCTTAAGAATGAGATCTGGATTCTTATAATTTAATTTCACAAATTTATTGCAAAGCAGTATAAAGAAAGAGCTAATTGGAAATAATAACATTTGTTTTATGCACTGCTACAATGGACTGTCAGTATAATATATACTAACTCAAGGGGACTGAACAAACAGCCGAGATAGCCACTAATCCATGAGGCTAAAAAGCAGGCTTCACTTTGACCATAAAGACCGGACTCTGGAGCAATGGAAGTGTGGTTTAATGAGAGCAGATTTATCCTGTTTCACAGTGTTAGGCACATTAGGGTGAAAAAAGAGCCATGACTCATGTTTTCTATAAATCTATGGGGACAGTGCTGATCTTTGCTGCATTTGGTCAGGTCGAGGTTCAGCAACATCATTTGTCTAAAGGTTTTCTGACAACCTCAATGTAAAGAACGACAAGAAAATGACAAGTTGATCAGGTTCAAATTGTGAAAGAGTGGTTCAGGGATCATTTTCACACACATGGACTGGCCACCATAGAGTCCTTTCACAATGGAACATACTGGAGAACGTTTGCTGCAATGGTCGGATATCTCTCATCATCAATACAAGATATTTTGGCGGTGTGTAAAAAATTGCTAGGGAGCCAGGGGAACCCTAAAGATGTGTCCATAAATGAATATAAATCATTACTGGGATCTGCATTCACCATTTATTTATAGGCACACCTTACTAGTAGAAATATTCTGCATAACTTCGCTAATATTCATGTTTTTCTATCATCTCCAACCAGTCTGTCCAAATTTCTACTGTCTTCTGAAATTGGAAATTTGGTCCAGACAGCTTTCACCAGCTGGACATTTCTTAGACCATTTTCTATAGCCCTTGATGTGAATATAAATAAAAATCCCAGTATATCTATCTGAACCACCAGCTATTACTTGTTCAAACACTTAAATCATCTTTCATTCCCATTCCGATGTTTACTTGGGCTTTGCTTTCAGTACCAAACGTCTGCAAGTTGTCTCGAACACATAAATCCTTTGACCCACTGCCATGTAATCGACTCATCATCCATTTGCATTAACAGAGAATTGAGCAGGTTAATAAAGTGGCAATGAAAGCATCCTTAATGTCGATATAGAAATAAAGGGAATAAAAACTTCATGTAGAGAAGCTGCTATTTTTAAAGTGTGTCATAGACAAGACATGGATTTAAAAAAGTTCAATTTTAATACCCAAACAAATCATCAATATGGGATTATTATTATTATTATTATTATTATTAAACTGTTACTTTTAGCCTACATGCTTTCATCGGGACCATTGCATCCAGTTACTCTGCAGCTGCAGGTCCTGCAGCCTCCACCTCAGACGCTCTGACTCTCAGAGGATGTGAGCAGGGAAATCCATAATGCATAATGTAGGCTGCTGCTTGTGACAACAGGGAGTTTCCCTGAAGCTGGAGCTCCGCATCGCACCGATCAGCTGCTTTTTTATAGAATTCTCTCTTAATTCAATCATAAAGTCATTTTTACTCAAGCAACTACAACTGTCGCATTGTCATAAATATCCACATGTGGCTGCGCGCGTGCTTCACACACACACAAACTTACAAGCGCACATCCTCTCTAGCTCTCTCTCTCTCTCTCTCTCTCTCTCTCTCTCACACACACACACACACACACACACACACACACACACACACACACCACGCCCCCTCCTGTCGGGAACACCCTGGCTGTGGATCTCTGCCTTCAGACGCTGCTGAGGCGCACCGACACGCACGCACGGACGGTGGTCCCCCCGGTCTGACTCCACGGACTGCCCCGCTCCACACCTCCCCGCTTTACCAGCAGGTAAGACACCACTTTACAAGTCAGACTCCAACACAAACCGTGTTTTTTTCCTCTGGTATTTGGTTCATATGATCAGTCCCAACCGCTCGCTTGCAGTTCACAGTTATTTGTTTCCCTTTTTTTTTGTTATGGAACCGAGGAAGTGAGGCTGTCTGCCCATCATCACGATCTCCGAGGACTGAGATCATTAGTGGGACCAGACAGCCCACTTCCCATCCAAAGTTAGGCGCGTTTTGAGCAGGTGCAATGCAGCAAAAAGCTATTTTACTTGCTTCCTGTCGCCTCCTTTGGTTCAGACGGCATATTTACGTGCACGTTAATAAGATAATCTGAGAATATTTAACACAACTTCACCGATTGAAGGCAGATTAAACCTGGTATGAAATCAGATGAAGAGCAGGTAGTGTGTGCTGAGACTGAACAGTGTGATTGGAAAGCAATGAGAAGAATTGAGCACTTTAAGGGTTTTAGCAGCTGTATGGCTCCTTGTTAAATGCTGACCTTGTCCGGAAATTTACCATCAGATCTCAGGGATGGCTGCTGTTTCTGAACAGGCACAAGGGTATAGACTTTAGGGATGCTGCTAAACGTCTGCAGGGTTGGTTGATTGTGTGACACAGTCTTCACTCTGATGAAGAAATAAGCTGACCTCATTCCAGTTTATCGTTTTTCTCTTTCAGATTAGAGAAATGTTGATTTGAGATGTGAGATCAGGTAACTAGAGGGATATTATATATCATATCCTATGTCCAGGAATCAGAAATCATGACTGGTTTGATTTTCATTTCACCAGTCTACCTAAGAATAGGTGGTTAATTATCACTAATGTAAATGATGTATGAATGAACACTGTGGTGTTTGAATGAAGATCAACTACGATCCAAAATTACAAACATTTAGAATATATATGAATGTAATATATTATTTAATATATTGGGGGGAAATTGTTTATGTCTTGCTGCCCTCTCTTGGCAGAAATTCAAATAATTAATTTACAACCTCTACACAAAAAATCCATTAAAAATCTATCATGTTATTTAAACGTTTTCATGTTTTTTTTCCTTTTCATAATTGGAAACTTGTTTCATTTAGCTACATTTACTCTTGTAGTCTCTTGACATTTACTCCTCAGGTAAAAAAAACTCTGTTTTTTCTCCTTTAATGTAGACATTGGACAAGTATTGATCTGTTGCCAGTTATAGCACCCAAAAGTATTTGATTTTTGGCTGCTACAAGTATTACACCTGCCGGATCGGATTGGCAGCAGGACAAAGTAGCTAATATAGGTTAAATTTTCTTCATGCAACCGAGTAAAAGCATTCCCAACAGCAACCAAGGCTGAAAGTTATGCTGGGTCTTTCATGGTGCACAGGTGGCTAGAAGTATCCAGGAAAGGGTATTTACACGAGGTATAAAATGGGCTGAGCCAACTTCAGCGGGGAATTCTAGTGTTTCAAAACAGAGTTGGATTATGTTTTCCCAGCGTCTGTTATTTATCAGTTAATTAAATCGCTGAAAAGGCAAATGATCTAATTTTGAAATCGATATTGACTGATACAGATATTGTGCTAATGATTAAATGTATAAAATATAGGAATAAACGACGATGCTACTGCTAATTAATAAAGTAAGCAATCCCTTCAAACTGCACTTTGTCAAAGTGACGGTCCTCTAAATTGCTTCATTTGGCTTCTGTAAGCAAAATAAGCCATTTCTGCTGAGGCATTTTTTTTTTATCAGTCACAAGAATCCCTCCCTAATGTTTACAACCCCTTACGCAGGACTTAGGCTGGAGGCAACAGGGAAACATCGGGAAGACAGTCTATAGAGGGATTCCCTGATTTCTCTGCACGCAGGCAGCAGAGCTCATCCAGCAGAGCAGAAATAAACCCTGGGGAGTGCAGTCACACAGCATTAGAGGTCTGCGTCTCCACGATGTGGCAAGAGATGTGCTTTTGCATGCACTTGGGTGTGTGCACATACGTTAACCCTTACATATATAGCTGAATGCATTTGAGGACTGAATAGCTGATTGTGTCTGATGCTACAAATATCCAAAAATGACTTTTATACTCAACACAGAACTGGGACAAAACCGAGCTGGACTGCAGCAACGGTGAACAACATGGCTTAAACAAGATGGTGGTTTTTTGCTTCTGACTGGGTCGCGTAAGGACCTAATGCTGCCACTTCAATACATACACAATGTTAGATCCATTATTTGCCACTTGATTTAAAGTCTGCATATTGTCTTGCAGCGTTTTCCTCTATTTGCACTGTCTGTGGGAAAAATTACTTATGAAGTTTATTTTACAGAAATGGATCAAAAGAACATTGAAATTAGAAATATCTGTTAGTTTAATAGATTGTTTTCATGCAAGTGATCACATTTCAAATAATCAAACAACAAGCAACATTATTCATTGTAATTAGATTTAAATAGCAATTTTAAAATATCCAGTATGACAACAGCTAATTAAATCTTGAATTTTGAAGATCAGGTTTATTTAGCAGAGTTACATTCAGTCCTTGCAGCAACACATTAACAAAGTGTTAAATAAATAAAGTGTTTTATACAGTTCAGATTTCTGCATGTTCCCCCATGCATGCAGGGGTTTTGTCCATGTACTTTAGCTTCTTGTCCAAGTCCAAAAACGTGCTTTATATATTAGCTGATGAGTATGAGAGGAGTGAGAGTCACTATGCACGGCTGCTTGTCTGTGCCTTGTGATGTACTGATGAGCCATCTGGAGAAGAGCTGCACAATATTTTGTTTGAGCATTGTAATCATAATATACATATGTGCAATAGTCACATCATAGACCCTGCAATGAGCTCAACAAGTTTATTTGTTTATCTGTCGTTCATCCCGCAACCTTGAATTAGACTGAATGGGAGTCAATTTATACAACTTTATTTGCAATAATGGGAGCAACAGAGGAAATAACTAAGGCTCAAGATGAAGTAAAATATGCAGCTGGTTTGTTTATAGATTTCAAGAAAGCTTTTGATAAAATAAATCACTCAATACTGAACTACAGCGGTATGGCATTAGGGGAGTGGCACTGAACTGAATGACCAGCTACTTATCTGAGAGAAAACAGTTTGTAAAAATGGATGATTATATGTCTGGTTGTTTGGAGGTTGCTTGTGGGGTCCCCCAGGGGCCAGTCTTGGGTCCAAAATGATTTATTATACACATAAATGATATTTTTTAAGTTTCTAAACTACTAAAATTGATATTATTTGCTGATGAAACCACTATGTTTCACTCTGGAAAGATTATAATGATTTAATAAATACTATAAATAATGAATTAAGTAAATTTAAAAAATGGTTGAATAGTAATAAATTATCATTGAACGTAGGTAATGATATTTGGTAATTATAAAAATAAAGATGGTGTACATATAAAAATGGATCAAGTAGGTTAATTATTGAAAATGTAAATGAAATTAAAGTCCTGGGTGTGATCTTAGACAATAATCTCAATTGGTGATGTTAGTATTATAAGTTAAAATCTTGTATAGTATTCAATTGTTTTGTGCAGCAAAGGGGTGGGATTAAATAAGCATTGACTTCTTCCCACTCCTATTGAACAAAGACTTTTTCTCTTTTTTTCCCTCTTCATCTAATCTCTCTCCTTTTATTCAGTTTGTTTTTAATTGTTGTCTTATGTTCAATAAACTTCAAACTTCAAAACATAAAAGGATGGAACAACCTGGAATATTTTTTTAGGTTTCCAAAAACCCTGAAAATTTATAACAGCTTCTTCCAAGCTTCTTGTTTTATAGCATTACAAAGCAGTCCTTGGCAATAATTTATTTATCTATCTATCAATTCATTTATTTTCTTTAATTTTCTTCGGTCTAGCATCACAGCAACAGAACGTATTAAACAAATTTGCATTAATAAGAATTTTAAAGATATAATTCAGTTAAAGTTTTATGGATGTAGGACCATCATTGACCATCATCTGCAGACAATCATCAGGTGCAGACAAACTGAAAACCATGAACAATACCATGAACAAAAGGTATATGTGTGTCTGTGTGTGTGTCTGTGTGCGCATGTATAGTTGCAACATATGAGGGATGCGATGTATTAAGTGATCATGCAAATATAGCCACAACAAGGATCAGAAGCAGTCATAGAGGCAATCTTTAAAATGAATTAGTTCTGCTCTGTTTACTTCCCGATATTCTTACAGCGGGCTGAAATTCACATGCATAAGCATTGGTACATGAATATTATCTTATTACTGCATGATTGCATCCAGATTCATTCTGCTCATACGCTGAACTTCGGCATCAAAGCTTACAAGTACACTAAATAACATCTGATATGTTGAATTTCAGGAATACTGATCTTATCTGTATAGCCCCAATAAATGCTGCATGTCCATTTGTCATGCAAGGCAAAGCCACTTGGGCCTAAAAGGTACATCACACCCCCGTTCAGTCTGAGCAGCTGCAAGGCAATCAGTAGGAAACCTGTCCATGCAACAGTCCTGCACATGTGGGAGGGAAAGAAACAAACCTCAAAAGCATGAATGTAATTTAGAAGCAGTGCTGAGAGAAATGGTTCAGTTGAGTAATAGATTGCTGGGAGTGATTTCAGAGAGGGTTGCCTCTCTTTTGTACTCCCTAAACCGCAAATGGACACATGCCTCTGTGGGTGCACTGTGCAGTTGATGTGAATAGAATATAAGTTCTACCACACTGCTGTCCTACCACACTTTGCAGTGTGGTAAGACAGCAGGATGAGATACTTCGGTGTAAAAGATAGTGTGGATGAAAATACACAAAAAACCTTCATCTAAAAATGCATACTAATTTGGGTTTTTCACTGCATCTTGCACGTTGACGGGGATGTGGAAGACTCAACACAGCTCAGTGCATATCCAACACATTCATTAATTGGATTTTTTGTCTTCAAGTCATGCAATAATACTGTATATAATCAATTATTATGTTTGATTCCATTTGAAAAGATGAAGGAAAGCTATAATGGTGTTACTGGATGTGAAAATAAATTGAAACTCTACCGCATGTTTATTCATTAGAAAGCACAATGAAGAATAAATAGTGCAATTAACCTGGCATGTGATGTTACTGATGATTATTATAATTACTGTCTCTGAAAAAAAGAGGTATTCTATATAGCCATTTAAACAAGTGTCTATTAATTCAATTCAATTCAACTTTATTTGTATAGCGCCATTTCACAACAATGTCGTCTCAAGGCGCTTCACAGAGA
>JBAMHX010000014.1:10996840-11026896 GCA_037177515.1 Pseudomugil tenellus | reverse complement strand
TGTGTGTGTGTGTGTGTGTGTGTGTGTGTGTGTGTGTGTGTGTGTGTGTGTGTGTGTGTGTGTGTGTGTGTGTAGACAGATGAAGATGGATAAGAAAAGCAACCGGCCCACCCTGAAACCAGAGAACGGTGTTGACGCCATCAGCACCAAGACTGTTTCAGGTGGAGAAACTCAAAGCGTTCGAAGCATTCGCTCTTCTCCAAGCCCACATTCAAACAGGTTTTTGTCACTCAGCCTATTTACACACACACACATTATGCATTTATTTTATTAAGATAAATAAAAATAAATCACGGAAGCTTCAGAAGTCAAAGCTTATACCATTTCCAGAGACAGTATTGAAGTATTTTGCATCTCAAAAAATGCTAAATTGATGCAACAAGCATTATGAGACAGTGACATCAGCACAGTTAAAGATGTAAACATCCTTCAGTCAGTATCATCACATTGTCTTGTTTTGCATGCGTACTGTTTGAAACCATGGTAACTGTAGTACATTTACAAGAACTTTACAAGTGGTAGTTTTTCTTATCTTTTTTCAATGTTTCATGTTCTTTTTTATGGACCTTGCATGTAAACACACAAAGGACAAATGTTATGTGTTGTCTGATTCAGTTCATTATTGTTTGGTAAGATGCTGATAAACATGAACAAGGTTTAGCGTAACAAATATGCTTAAGCATCAAATGTGGGACAAAAAATGTGTATGTGATATTTTTCATTTAAACCCATTTCATACGAACAAACTGAATCAGAGATTTCAGAGATTTACTGTAGTTTCCACATAAAATGTTACGTTTATGAACCGTCTGTTGATTTTGTGACTTTTTTTTATTTCTCTGGGACTCAGGGGAGGCGCTGTGGCTGTGGAGTCTACAGGAATTCCTACTGTACCCAACAACCTGCGAACCCTAACTCTGGACAGATCCCCAACACCCAGTGACAACCGGAGGGTCAGGGTCAGCGACAATACACACCAGTGCAAACAGCAGCACAAAAACACACATTAAGGTTATTTAACAGCTTGGATGTGTGTTTGAACGCAGCCTGACGGAGCAGAAAGCGTCGCATGTGACGGTGCCTCTGAGAAGAACACAAATGGCCATCATCGGACGAACTCTGACACCCCGACCATCTCTGTGTCTCGGGCTTCTGTCTCATCAGGTAACGGCATGACATATATGTTTTCCCTTGGTTCTTTTGTTTGTTTTTTTTTCCCCTTCACATCACAGCAACACAATTCCCACTGACATCTCACAGCTCTGGATCTCACATGCAAACATTTTGATAACTGATTC
This sequence comes from Pseudomugil tenellus, assembly GCA_037177515.1. Classification (NCBI taxonomy): domain Eukaryota; kingdom Metazoa; phylum Chordata; class Actinopteri; order Atheriniformes; family Pseudomugilidae; genus Pseudomugil; species Pseudomugil tenellus. Next base: position 11,025,598 of record JBAMHX010000014.1, on the reverse strand, counting down.
ACAGCTTCAAGCTGGGAAAGAAGCAGCAGATCACACCGAGGTGACGTTAGTCTAACTTCAGCTCCGTGGGTTGATGCACAAAAGATAAAATTACTTCATCTGTTGGGTGTTGATGTTACGTCCGCACAAATTACACCATTAACTTGAGCCCCTTTATCTCTCTCTGTTGCTCTTCTTGTTCTAAATGTGAGTTCCTCAGATTCGTGTCTGAGAGCCAGACTCGTTTTCTCTGCAGATTACTCCTATTACTGTCATTAGTTTTTGAAAAATACTGATTGAGGCTGTCCGGTTTTATTATTGTGCCATTATTTCTAATTAATGTTAGACTTCGTGATCAGTGAAGAGTGTCTCACCCAGCAGGAGTCCTCAGATATTCACTCTTTCAAACCGTCCAAAAGAAAAGTCAAATCTTTTACAGCAGCTTTTGACAAAATTGTGCTTTTTTTCTTCATCTTCTTCTTCTTATTATTTATTTTTTTTGGTCTGCTGTAAGCTTTTTTTTACAATTTGTTTGATGTAAGCATTTGGCTTAACTTTTGTTTGGAAGTTTTTACATGTTAAGATGAATAATTTACTTTTTGAAACAAATTTACACCCCTTACGTTATATGTCTGTGTTATATACAACTTGAGGGAAAATCGGTCTTGTTTCAGCGATTTAACTGAGAAGTTGGAGCCTGGAGGAAAGGCTGTAAGACTGGAAATAAAGAGAACATCTATAGCCCTCTACAAAATCAATAAAACATCTTCTCATGCTTAATAATTAATATCTAACTTGTAACGGTTTTTATCCCTGAAGTACCAGAAACATCCTTTTAGAGAACCATTTCCATATCTTTAGACTTTTTAACTTTGATCGAAAACTTTGGATAATCTTAACCCTGGAAACTCATCCTACTCCAGACCTTTCATGGGGATAATTAATGATAAACCTTCAAACTAAATTGTATTGTTTTCCTAAAGTCCTGCGTTCATGGAGGATGTGACATCTACACAGGTTGCCAAACAATCATGTCTCACCAGAGACAGAGACAGGACACAAAGCAGACCACTTTGATAACATGCCAACAGCTTATTCCCTGAACTGAAGCCAATCCGAGCTGACATGGGGCGAGAGGGAGGATACACCCTGGACAGGTCTCCAGGGCTTATATTAATGTGTATTTATTTATTCCTTACATGTGTATTTTAAAGACTCTGATATGCAAATTCAGAACCAACCCTGAGAGTGCTTATTGGGTACTGTTTTCTGAACTGTAGCAAACCAGACTTAGAGTTTGGAAACAGATGAACTCAAAACAATACAGAGATGAGACTCTGGAGCAGGACAATGGGAAGACCACAGAGTGCATGAGTTGAGGCCACAAAAAAGATGGGTTTCCTAAACTCTGAAATGGTTCAGAGGAACCCCAACGTGAAGTCTGTTTATTTCTTTCTGTGTAACTCAGTTTTCAGCCTCCGATGTGAAGAATTTTCATTTTTCCACAACTTAAACTCCTCACTGGATAACTTCTTTTTTGGCATCTTCGGCCTGAACTTTCCTGCATAACTGCGACAAGACACTTGATTCAAGTGAAAGAGAGGTTGGAAATTCAGCCCATAAGCTTAGGAACCTCCATGACGGACACCATTTCCGGACCTTCGGCGCCAGAACAGATCCCAGACTAGTCCAGTCCACCTTGTCTAAAGTCTCCACGGACCCCCTTCTCCCTCATCCAAAAAGTTCTCTCTCTTATGACGATGGTTGCTGTGTTATGATATTTCTTTATCCTTTTAATGTTTTAGTCTGGTTTCAGTTTCTTTTAGACATTAATTGGCTTTATGCACAGGTCCACTACTTTCTGAACTTAGACCAACTCCTTGTTTCTTGTCTTTCGTTACTGGACGAACTGATTAATCCAGGTGTGTCTGGCCATTGCCGTTGTGGTTACTGAGGTCAGACACACCTGGATTTTTCAGTTCATCCAGTAATGAAAGACAGGAAACAAAGAAGCTGTTCTAAGTTCAGGAAGTAGTGGAGCTGTGCATAAAGCCAATTGCTAAAAAAAAAAACAGTTTATTTATTTTATGTTTAATTCTCGACATAGATTTACATTCTTTACCATAAAAATTTGAGTTGATCGTTATATTTACACATTCTAGGTTTATGTTTGTTTTGTCTTGTTTGTTTTACATTTTCTTATTTTGTTTTACTCTATTAGTCACATTTTAGCACACATATAGATTTAGATTAGATAAATAATTAATCATGTTTTATATGGTCATTGATTTCCTTTGGGATCATAATTTAGGTCAATTTTACGAAATAGAGTCTGAGAGTGATTGAAAAAATAGATTAATTATACATTTATTAATTAATGGACTTATTAACCATCTACAACATCTTAGGTTGAAGACAGTAAGCATGTAAGAGGTGGAGATCCCAAAGAAAATATTTATTAGTTATTAATGTTAATATTACATATAAATGCTTTTTAAACTCTTGAATCACAAATGGTTGAATTGCCAAAACTGTGTGTTTTTCTTCTAACAGTTGGATGAAGTACTTTGGATTGGACTCCTCAGCAAACAGGCATTTAAAGCCACATTTTTTATGCAATGTTCTGCAAAAGTTCAGCAAAAAAAGATTAACTTGTTATTGCAGAATGTGAAAGAGAATGTCATTAGCTCTTTGAACCTTAATTGGCTCATTGGGACTTGGGGGATAAGTCTAACTTTAATTGAATTTTAAGATTTGATCATTAGTTTTCATATCTTGTGGTCACACTTGACAACAATAGGGTTCTTCAAGTGACTGACTGGAGTCGCCATCCCACATCTGACAGACATTTCAATTTACAGGAAGTGTAAAGTCACAATCTGGTGGGCGAAGAAAAGCCTTGTGAAAAGCGTGTATGTTAAGGAGGAAGTACAAGATGATTTAATTAAAACATGAATGAAGATGCAGCACTAAAGGAAAGGAAGCATTGGAATAGAGCAAACAAAGTACTTGTATTGTAAAATCACAGTTTATCTGTTCTGTTGAGGCTGGACATGTTTGTACGGTGAGCAAACTTCCAGGTTTTCTTCCACCGAATAAACAGCTGTTCTTTTGAAAAATTTGTTAATCTTTCTCAGTCCCTGAAACTCTCATGATAGACATCTTTTATCTTCTAGACTGGGTTATGAGCTTTGTTTTTGCTTGCTTTGGAATTAGATTTGGCATCTCTGCTGAAACATTTTGAGCTTTTCTAAAGTCTTCTGATGAAACTTTAGTCCATTCAGGGAAGATGAACTTATTTTTAGATGTGTTTGAAGTATTTTACCTATCAGCTACATCAAATTATGTCCTTATTTTTGGCTTCAAAAGCAAAAGCTTGAAGTTTTAATAATATTTTATGAGAGTTTACAAAGATTTTTTCAGATAAAAAAGGCTATCTGAACATTTTCCTCAGGTAAGTAACGTGGGATTAACGTGCTGTGAATTTGAACTATTGTAATCATTATCAGGTAGACTGTGAGTTTAAGGCGAGATTATCAGCTGCCATGAGAAAAGTTTAGGTAGTTTCTGATAAACACACTTATTGATGTTCCCAAACGTTTCTCAATGTTTCTCCCTCTACCTCTCAGTGTTTGATGTACCAAAGTGCAGTCTTTTCCTTTATTCCTCTCTTCCTGCACAGATCACAGCCGCTCAGAGATGGACCTGTCAGCTCCAGCCTCTGAACTCAGCGATGACGCCCTCAGTCTCCGAAGTCGCTCCGTCCCTGGACTCAATGAAGCAGTAAGCGATGTCGCTCCATCCCCTCACCACTGCACATTGATCACATATCTAAAATTACGTCACCACAAATCACAGCAAAAAAACTCTATTCTGATTGTAAATATCCAGTCTTGTCCTCTTTTAAGTCCTGACCTGCGTTACCACATCAAGCCGTAGATCTGAACTCAATGTGATGCATCTGCCGTGGACCTGAATGTTAATTTCACATCAGAGCCCACTTCAAAGAGCATGACAAGCATCTAAACAGATGTAGTCTGAAAAAAAGTGGAGGCTGTGATGGTCAGTATAGAGCTGTTTTGTCTGCGTTTGTATTTAAAGCAGTTCCCAGAAATGAAACAACATTATATTAAAAATGTATTTTATTCAGTCGTCTAGTCAGATCTAGTCATTACAACACTCTGTCCGGACTTGTTTCATTAAGTTAAAGGGAGTTAAATGCATCAGCAGTGTGCAAAGTAACATGAAGCTCTATCAAAAGCTTTCCAGATATCTTCCCTTTTCATTAAATGAGTGCTGTGATCCACAGGAGTTTTCAGATGACGATGTAGATGAAGACATTGATGCCCTGATGTCGGCCCACAGCACGAGTGCCAGCAGACACCTCAACAGCGCTGTGTCAACGGTAGCACCCATAATAAAGCTAACACATGCACAAAAAAGCATTTACAGTGAAGTCTTACGTTCATGCCCTGAGACAAAGACGGATATGTTGACTGTGTAAACATAGAGTGAGCTTTGTCACGAACCGCTCAGATAGCTCTGCTGCTTTACATAAACTACCTAGAAGGTGCGATAAGGTTTCCTGCTTCTCAATGTACGTAGCAGTGGTGTGTTTTTAATTAGCTTGAGGAGGTCTTGTCATGTTTGGCTCAAATACATAAACATCTTCTGTTAAACTGTACTGATATTTAGGGGTATCTTTAGATTTGTGCCTCCACAAAAAGGGTGATAAATGTGTCTTTATGTGAATTAAAACTTTAAATGTCAAGCAAATTATATGTTATAAAGCCCCTTTTATTCCCATTGTGTGAACAGATCCACATAGATATCAGGGTGTTTGTATCTGCTAACAACTCTGTCAAGAAATTTACAGATGGTTGGTTAATGGATGACACCAGATGTTCTGCCTAAAATAGTTATATCAAGTTAAATAAGACGTGTTTTAAAGGTATATTATTTTACATGTTTACCAGGGAACTGGGGGTTGAAACAAATGATTGAACCAGAATTAGAAACTACCCGGAGGAAACAAACCAATTAGGACAGCTGAAAGTGTTTATTCAAGATTTATAGTGAAACCAATACAGGAAGCAGATGCTGTTTGTGTTTAATTGTTTAGATGAAGAGTCATTCGTTGCTATGTCATCACAGATTAAAAAATAAAAGGATTCTCCTGTCCTCAGCAGGGTTCAACAGCATTATGTCATTATTTACATAGCAAAGAAAATATAGCAGCATGACAAGAGACAAAGACTGTTTGTTAATACACATCTCTTTTAAAGTTGCCATATTTTCATTGGATTAAGATTTGGCCAATTGCAACACCTTGATTCTATTCCTGCCATTCTGTTGTAGACTTGCTCCATTGCTTGGGATTTCTGTCCTGTTTAATAAACTAGTTTCTGCTAAATCCAGGGTTGACTCAATAACAGCAAAATGTCCAGGTCTTATTGCTGCAGAACAGATCCTAATCATCATCCTTTGCTTGACAGTTATTATTAGCTATTAGTGCTCCGATTTGCACAACACCGGTCTGTCAAATGGTTCCAGAAGTCTTGTGGTTTGTTCAGATGAAAGTTTTCACACCTGAACTGCGTAGTCTTTTTTTTCATGAGGAGATAGGATGTTTTATTCTGTTAACCCATCCAAGCCATTCTTCTGAAGTTTTTTTTTCATTTACTTTTACGTTTAACATGGTAACTGAGGCCCAAACAGTTTGAGGCATAGCGTTGAGGTTTTCTGCATTACAGAGTCTGACTTTGGGATGAGCTGCTTAGAAAACTGACAGATATCTTGATAGTCATAAAACCTCAGAATTTAAAAAAGTATACTTATTATTATTATTATGAAAGCAATTTTATTGTACTGTTATTATCAGACTGAGTTCAAATCTATTGTATTTGGTTGCAGGCATGAACTCCGGATATTCTCACAACACTGATATATAACGGAAATTTAATATTGTAATTTGAGATTCACTTACATTAAATTAGCACCCTTTTTTATTGGTATTCATTTCCCATGTTTGCAATTGACTTGGTCACACATGTTAATTTTCCCTTGTAAAAGAACCCTACAGCATTCTATAATGAAATTACAGGTATAAACCCAGTTATTGCCCTAAATGGCCGTCTCAGCTGTAAAACTCCCTTGTTCTGCGTGTCAGTCTGTGCGCAAGTGTCTGTAATTTGAGAGTTGCAAAGGTAAACAGACATGAAATATCTTGCCTGTCTGATATTTATCTTTCTGGCATGGCAGCTGTTATTAAGCTTCTGTTTGAATCTTGAATAGAGGAAGTGATGAGGGACATTTTGCAGAGCTCTCCCCTGTGTTGTGTGATTAACTGCATGGAGCAACTTTGCTGATGATTGCATAAATAAGCTAAATCTTTAAATAAAAGCTGTTTATTCTGTACTATCCTACAGTCATTTAGCAGACGCTTTTCTCCAAAGCGACTCACATCTGAGAATAAGAACAACACAAGTTCAGTGAAATTGTTTTGTAGATGTGGTTGAGAGACAGAAAAACGTGTCAGCAAACAGCACAACTCCCAGCTACACTTCTTTCTTACTGTGTGAGTGTGTGTGTGTGTCCTATGCATCTGCTCTGATCACTGCTGATTCCAGAGGAGTTGTAATCTTATGTGGTTTCATCTGATAATCACCATGGTAACCGTGTGCACTGGGGTTTCCTGGTGCTAGAGCTGGGGTCTGTGTTTAGTTTCTGCTTCTATCACTAAAACATCAATGAGCTCAATTTCTTCTCTTTTCTTTTCCCTCTTTCGTCTCCTGCTGATCTGTTTGTCTCTTTAACACAAATTTAGTCCTCTACTCCTGGATCAGAGAGACGGTGGGGTTACCTTAATGTCCCTGACTCCGATGCAGAGACTGTAAGTCTCTTCTTTGACATTTGCACATGTGTGTGTGTGTGTCGTTTTTTTATTATTCCTTCATGTTTCTTTTTATTTTGTAACTGCTATACATTAAAGATACAGCAGGGGAGCAGCTAAGCATAAACGTTGCAAGCAATAATCAATAATATATGAAGTGTTTTCTGAATATACCTGCACGTTTTGAATATATGTGCATGTCCAGTGCATTTATGTCCTTTGTGATTTTTTTTAGCGCAGTCAATAGTAAGTCATTCTAACTACAGAAGTCCATGAACCATATTAGATTGCTGCAGGAAATGAATTAAGAAGATTTTTTTAAGAAGAGATTTTTTTATCCTGTTTAGTGTAACAGCAGTGCAGACATGATTACCTACTGCAATTGTAATGGCTTGGAGACATTTCTTTGCTAAATTGGTTTTGCAGGTTTATTTTAAAGGTAAATCTTGTTCCTATTCTTTTGCTTTTTTTTCTTTCTTTTGAAAGTTTGCAGAGTGATACTTCAACATTAACTCTGCTGCTTTCCATCTTCATGCTTTTTTTTTTTTTTGCTGATTTATACAGCTTGGCGGTACATTTCGTGTTACTTTTATATAAAAAACATCATCAGATGAATTATTATCTTGACAAAATAGACCATTTTGCAATTACGTCAGTATTTTAGCTTCAAGGTTTTGCTCTCTTTATGTCTTGGGTTCTTCTGGGTTCTTTGCAAAACTAAAAAATTCATTTAGAAACTTTGTAACAGACATTTTATTTTATAACATCTTATGAACTAAACCAAACCAATGAAAAATGTGAAAAATGAAACTTAGATTATTTTAGATTATAAGGCTCACTAATAATGTTTTTTTTTTTGTGATTTTTACAATATCAACAGCAAAAATAAGATTGAAACATATTTTTTTCCTCGAAAATTATTACTGAAAAAAGTTTGTATTAAGAACAATCTGTAAATAATCCCAATCAACTTTTACATGGATGGAGTTATACTTTAATGAATAGATTAATCACTCAATCAGTTAATCAATGTGTAATTTAATCACTTAAACAAAATGGAAATAAAAACAATAATTACATTTTGGAAGAACAATGTGGCAAAAACTACTAATGGAAAAAAATATATAAATATAAATGACTGATTTTGCATTAATCCAAAAATTTAAAGACACTATTTTATGTCACATGTATTTGTGATTGCTTACATTTATATTAAATGCATGATTTTTTAAATTGCTGTAATATTTATATATTCAAGAAATATAAATTATTTTTTTCAGTATGTAAACATACATATTAATGAAACTCAAAGTGTACACCATTACTTAAGAAATATATCTTTATATATATACACAAGATATATACAAGATATATGAGAGCATATTTAACCTATGCTGTAATTTTTTTCAATCTTGTCCGCAAACTTTCACTGATACTCGTGCAAAATATGTTTCAATGACATCAATGCTATGCACCACAACTATTACTAATACACATGTTTGTTCTAACTTCACCATTCTCCCCTTCTCTTATCTTCATCCTTATCTCTTGTCTTGGCCTCACAGAGTAGTATTAACAGCCTGATGAGCATGTACAGCGAGACTGGTGACTATGGCAACGCCAGGGTGAGCGGTGAAATCCTCTTGAACATCAGCTACAGCTATAAAACAGGTGCCCTGAATGTCCTGGTGAAAGAATGCCACAACCTGGCGACAGGAGACGAAAGGAAGCAGCGCACAGACGCGTAAGAGTGTCTACAGATTCCAGCAGCCAAAAAGAGAAATGTGGATAAAAATGAATAATTTAGTCTTATTGTTTTTAGCTAGATAATTGTATCATCTGTTGTTAATTTGAAGAAGTATTTAACTGGACTAGACACGTAACGCACCAATAATTCTGTATTATTTTCTTTTGATATAGAGCTGATGTTGTTTAACATGACTACATATTGCATTCCTGGTTTTATATATTTGGGTGGAAATCACAAAAATTAAGTACTCACAGCAAACCGAAAGTCTTTTATTGTTACCTTAAACAACCAAATGTTTACTAATCAGCTTTTCTAAATTTTATATCTATAATTCCAGGTATGTGAAGACCTACTTGCTTCCAGACACATCACGACAGAGCAAGAGGAAGACCAGCATCAAGCCCAATACTATTAACCCTGTTTTCAATGAAACCTTGAGGGTTTGTGGCAGAAAATCTAAATAATCAAAGACAAGAATTCAAAGTTCTCATCAACCAACATTAAATTGATGTTTTTCTTGTCTGTTTTTCTAGTATGTGGTCAGCCACTCGCAGCTGGAAACAAGGACCCTGCAGGTGTCTGTGTGGCATCATGACCGGTTTGGATACAACAGCTTCCTAGGAGAGGTGGAGAAGACCTTTGACTCGTGGGAATTTGATTCCCAGATGGAGGAGTGGTACACTCTGCAGCCCAGGGTATAAGCCAGATTCCATATGCTTTTTCATTTGTGGCCTTCTTGTACAGGAGTCGTAATATTTCTTGTGTTGTGTAGATGGAGAGCAGCATAGACTCCACAATGCACTATAAAGGAGAACTGACCGTTGTGTTGAAGTACATTCCTGCAGATAAAAACCTCATGCTCCCTCTGGACCAAGTTCAAGGTACGACTTATGGTTATTGGTTATTATTATTGGTTATGGTTATTAGATAAAGTTGTAACTGTAAAACCATAATAGTTTATGTAAATCATGGTAATCTGTGTGTCTGCATATGCTAATATTATTTCTTCAACAGCATGAATCTGTAGTAGTAAGTGACCCACCAGTGGGTCCCTGATTGTTAACAAGGATATACACAGCTTTACCAACCCGGTTATATCTAAATTTAAACTCACCCCACCCCCATCTGACCTAAAAAGTAGTTTTTTCCATTTAACCAAATTTAGACGTGTCCTGATTTATTCTTAATTTTTGCAGCGTGTTTTGATAAAGGTGTTTCTTGCCTGTATACACCTTCTTTTTTGTGTTTTAACTGCTGCAGGATCACACAGTTCTACATATTTTCAACTATTAATGAGGAGAAAAATCAGAGATTATAAACAGGAATAAGAAGAGTGCATAAAATTTGAATCACACCTAGACCATTATATCTGTAGCTACACACATAACTTAGATTGTTTTTAGCAAAAAGCATCCAATACTTTGAACTTTTGCATTTACTGTGTAACAAATTATTTAATAAAACTACTAAACCATCACTTTTAGACAATAATTTATGTATTTTAGTCATCTAAAGACAGCTATTGGGATATTTTGTATGCTGTTGCCAGGACCCTTTCATCTCGTGATACCCTCTACCACTGAGTCTTTTGATTCATTAATGCAGCTGACCAACCCACTCACTGCTCTGAGTAATATAAAAAGGTTGGACAGTCATCACTGGAATCTGGAGGACATCTTCCTTTACAAAGGTGTTATGTACACCAAAGCGTCGGATATATTTAACATCTTTATTTCAGTGCTAATAACTATATCACAGGAGTGATACATCGCTCCCCTTTGCATTGCTCAGAGAGACTTTAAGACTTTACAAGTTCAAATTTTCTAATAATATTTAAGGTTATTTTGATAAATATTGTCATCAGTGATGTCTGGTTGTCACGGTTATGATTTTTGTTGTATTGTAGTTGCAAATAATTTGTCAATCTTAGCTGTATCTCTGTCTCTTCTCCCCCATGCAGTGAAGAAGACTTTCCTGAAAGGCAAGAAGACAAGCAGTTTCACACCACCTAAAGGGGGCATGGTGGAGCTTTTGGTCAAAGGAGCTAAAAATCTATCGGCTGTCAAATCTGGAGGCACTTCTGATCCTTTTGTGAAAGGGTGAGATGCTCCACATGGGAGTAAAGTTTAAATGGGAGGGTCAAGATAAAGATTTTATCGTGGAAAAGGAATATTTGGACACTATTGCTAACAATTTATTAAGTGTAAAACTGTATTTTTTTTATTTATTTATTTATTTTTTTTGCTGCAGACAGCACATGTTAATTAATCTGTGCTTGAGATTACCCATCAATATCTATTCAAGCACCTTACCTTTGGTGTGACCGCAGTTGGTGAGACCACAGGAAGGGGTGGGGGCTTGTACCTTTTTCGGGCTGGGCCAACCGAGCCCCACGGGCCAAGCCCCAGCCACCAGACGCTCACCCTCGTGCCCCACCCCCAGGCCTGGCTCCAGTGACCCATGTAGGGGCAAGGGAAAGTTATTCTCTCCTCTGCTCCTCATCATAGGGGTCTTTGAGCCACGATTAGTCTGGTCCTTCCCTTAGACACTTGTTTGCCAGGGGCTTTGTGCCCCCACCGGTGGCTCCTCTGAACTCCTGCTATGTTTTGCTAGCATGCTAACATTAACATAAAGAGAGCATTTCAATTTCAGACTAATAAGATGGTGAAGTAACTAAAATTAATAAACGCTAACCTGGGGAGAACATGCAAACTCCACACAGATAGGCCACCGCCCGAGCTGGGGATCGAACTGGCAACCTGCTTGCTACAGTGCTAACCTCCTCACAGAGTGTAGCCTAAAAAGTAACTTAAATTAATAAATTGTAATTAACTAAACATATCGATGAGGTAAAAAAATGCAGCAGATAACTGCCAAAACTCAAAGCCATCTCCATACTTTTTGGTTTTGAACTAAAGCTAGCATGCGGTAGCGAACACGGTAAACTGTTGCTAAATTTTGCTAACATTAACATGAAGTGAGCTTTCCAACTTCGGACTAATAAAATGGTCACCTTGTAAAATATGATTATTAAAGTGCCACAACTCTCCAATTTTTGGACAAATTGTATTTAAGTGTATTTATTACCATGTTTTGTGACGTTAATGATGGTTGTACAACTGGAAGACCAGCATGTGACTTTTGAAGATTTTAGCTACTACCTTTAGCTAAGCATAAGGAAATAATTTAATTCTCTAAACTGGGAGTAAACTGCTACTATCTCCTAGTTGAGTGTCCTGCACTGCAGCCCTATGACTGTGAGAAAGGGGTGGGTAAATGTTACATGTGCCAAAATGTGTGAAAGAAAGCTTTTTTAAATAATAATAATAATAATAATATGGTTCAACATTTTGTGTTGGCCCGTGCATGAGAATCACATTAGAAATTTATATTTATTTGATTTGTTAGGAGTCTGACAACTGAACATCTACACATAACCCCACTTCAAACAAGCCACAGTATTGAGTTATTATGCAAGTTTTCTTTGTTATGAGACTATTTGTAGAGATTCAGGCATTCACGCAGACACTGTTATCCATCTATCCTATATTACTTTAATAATTAATCTACAATTCCAAGCTTAGATATTATGGAAAACAAAGCTCAAGCAGCAGTCAGTGAAGATGTATTCTTTTCCCAGGTATCTCCTCCCCGACACAAACAAGTCGACCAAGCACAAGACGGCAGTTGAGCGACGCACCGTGAACCCACAATGGAATCACACCTTTACATACTGTGGCCTGCAGCCTGGAGACCTTAACAACATCTGCTTGGAGCTCACTGTGTGGGACAAAGAGGCTCTGGCCAGCAACGTCTTCCTGGGAGGAGTCAGGCTAGGAGCTGGCACAGGTATGATATTCTACTAACAAAAGAAAATAGGCTGTTCACTATGTAAAAATAAACATTTTGCCCATAGTTTTTGTTCTGTGGATTAAAGTAATGGCTAAACATTGCTTAGTCCTCAAAAAACTAAAAAGTGTGCACAAATTTTGAGGTCTCTCTCTCTATATATATTATATATATATCTACCTCATGTCAAAGATTATGATTTAATGATGATTTTAATTACATTATTCCTGGCCGACGTAGAGAGTAGCAATATTCTCATACTGCTCATTCTAACTAAATAAATAAAACAAAAGTATGTCTGTCTCCTCTCCCCTTAAGGTAAAAGCTATGGGAACGAGGTTGACTGGATGGACTCATGTGGGGAAGAACAACGGGTTTGGCAGCGCATGATCGAAAACCCGGAAGTTCCTCAGGAGTGTACTCTGATGCTGCGGTCAAGCATGCGCAAGTGCAACATGTGAGCCCAGTCAAAGGATAGAGAGGGTAAAAGATAATAAAAGCAGGTCTGAAGATATAAGCACAGAGCTAGATATATTTCAAAGTAAAAAAAAAAAGTAAAACTGTAACTTAAGTGCTCATAAAGGACCACAGACCGTCCCTCTCTTCTATCTTGCTTGTTGAACAGCCAGTCATGCCTTACTCACTCATTCACTTGTGCCCCTCTATCCTCCAAAGTGTCTAGTCTTGACCAAGCACTGCTGCTGTTTATTGCTGTTCATTAAAGAAAATAATCATTTTATGTAATTTCCTGTAAGCTATAAATAAGCACATGGTGACTCCTGTTGTGTACATCCTTGTCTTGTATATGAGCCATTGTTGCATGTAGTTAGAGAAGACGGAGAATATTAGACAAGGCAATGATCAGAGGTAAACCTTCCCTTTATAAGTAACCAAGCAGCATGGTGGTAGATAGCACAAGATTATGTTTACCAAACATTAGTGTACAGAGGTGGAAAGTAACTAGATGATGCACTACAGTGCCTCACAAGAGGTTCCATTATTTGACTAAAAAATGCACATTTTGGTTTTTGGCATCTTTAATCAAACATTTTATCTTTACACAAACATTTTATCTTTTGCCTTCACGAGGTTGAGATAAAGAAAAAAAATTTAATGGACTAAAACATAAGCTTTGCCTTTCAAATATTACATTATATTATGGCACAAAAAGTTGGTGGTGATAGGAGGAGTATTGTAGGCTATTTTATGATGGATGTGTTTTAAAAGCTGGGGCTCTAACAAACTTTCTCAATTTAACTAACAACAAATAATCAAACAAATAATAAACAAACAAGTAATTTTACATATTATCTTGTGCAACCAATAGTATGCAACCCTCTTAGTTTATTCTATTTGATATTAAGAACAAAAACTTGAAATTACTTATTAGATACAGAAAGCCTAAAATGTTAGGTATTTGTTGGCCCTAATTAAAACTAATAGTAAAAATAACCGGTAATTAACTAAACGTGACCTATGTAGGGGCAAGAGAAAGTTATTCTCTCCTCTGCTTCTCATCATAGGGGTCTGAGAGCCAAGATTAGTCTGGTCCTTCCCCTAGACACGATTGCCAGGGGAGACCCCACCGGGGGCACAAAGCCCCCGACAACACAAGGGCATCCAAGGGTCACTCAAAACTCTCCACGACGCTAAGGTGGCGGCTCAAGATTTTGGGAGGATTTAAAAAATTTAAAAAGTAACTAAAATTAATAAATTGTAATTAACTAAACATATCGATGAGATAAAAAAAATGCAGCAGATATCTTGTAAAACTCAAAGCCATGTCCGTACTTTTTGGTTTTTCACTAATGTTAGCATGTGGTAGCTAACACAGTGAACTCCTATGTTTTGCTAGCATGCTAACATTAACATAAAGAGAGCATTTCAATTTCAGACTAATAAGATGGTCACCAAGTAAAATTTTATTATTAAAGTGTTAAAGCCCTCCAAGTTTTAGTTAAACTTATGACAAAGTGTATGTATAATCAGGTTTTGTGACATTAATGGTTGTTGTATAACTGGAAGACCATCAATAAAAAAAAATACATTTAGGTGAAATTTTAGCTCCCCCGTCAACACATTTAAATGAAGAGTCATGTTCAATTAAAAATACTACTAATCAAAAGCACAAATAAATTATCACAATGATGGGGTTTTAAGACACATTTGTGATACTCGCTGTTTTAACTTTAATTTTTAATGTTAAAACAGCTTAAAACTCTCAGTAAACTTTCCAGAGGTGGCTGGTAATGAGTTAATTAAAAATGAAAATTAGCTGAAATTAAAGACTTCTTTTACCTATTTTGACACATATGTTGACAAGTATGAGTGTTGAGTCAGTTCTCAGTTTATTAAACTACAGGACTTGTTTGCTGCAGCACGCTGTTTCTTCCTCTTCAGGCTATTTTTGCATAGTCACAAATTAGCATTAATCCTTCTCTTACAAAAAATATATCACCACTTTTTATTTGTTTGTTCATCGAGTGCTCATTTGATAAAGCAGAAGTGCTTAAATCTGCATGCAGCAAGTACATGGAGTTTAGCTGCTTTCCATCCCTGGCTGGCAAAATAAATAAATGTGTTGCACAAAGTCTTGTCAGATTAGAAAACTTAGACTAGTTTTTATGTAAATTTATGTAACACTGTATCAGTGTGTTGGTATAAACTGCATGGTATTAGAGAAAACAGAGGTAGAAGAACAAAAAGTTACATAAAGCACTAATAATGACATCACTTCACACCTTGAAGAGAGCGTGCAATTTGCAGTGTGTTCTCAGGAACCCTGAAATGGGGGCTATGCGTAAGAGTGAGTCAGCACCAAGCCGAGCCGCCTTCATTTCGTAGGTGGTGGTGGGTCTAATAATGAACCAATGACAGTCAGACTGTGACCTTGTACCTGTTGCCCAGGGCTCTGTAACCCTTCATCCTGTGATGATTCACAGCTCACAAAAATGATTTTCCAAGTTTAATCCTGCAGAACTATTTCTTTATGTGGGATGCAAGCTTTGTCCGCAAATAAGTTCATACATTCACTGTCCAGCATACTTGAGAAGCTCATGCAATACTTTTTATTATTGATTTAAATTCTTGTACAGCATGAACTATCTCTGTTGTGTGTAGTTTCCAAGCATCAAATGTACTATTTAATCTTATTTTCTTCTTATGTGTGTTACGGAAATATTTTGAAATAAACACATCTTTCCATAGACTGTATGATGTTTTTTTGTTGTTATTGAAGAACAATTTCTGGTTAGCAAGTGCTGCCATTGTGTGTGCTGTTTTTTGTATAAAAGGTCCTGATGATTTACAAGCTTATAATACCAGAGAAGATTTACACAAACATGTAATTAAAAAAAAAACTTGTTTTTTTCCTTCTCTGCTTCCTGTTGCCTCGAATAATTAAAATGATTTCTATGAATGAATTAATAAAAAGATCTACTTCAAGATCTTTATTGGCCAAATCAAAGTGATCTGAATTATTTATACAAATTAATAATGCAGCTTCAGATCTCTTGATCTTGGAACTTTGGTCAAAATTAGTCAGTAAGCATGTCCAAAAAAATTTTTTTTGTTGGATTTGAAAGAAAATCTAATTTAAGATTCAACACTCATGCTGATATTTAGCTTCCAATCATTTCAGTGCTTTGAGCTGCTTGTTTGTGGTAGAAACCTTCTGGAGAAACTTCACGTGGAAAGATTTACTAAATCTAAAAGCACAAAGTTAAGTTGAAGATCTTTAGTTTCACAGCAAATCTGTGTTTGTCAAAGATTTGTTCAGAAGCCAAACGGGAACACATACTCACTTTTAAATAGTAGAAGCTTGCTCCTATCTGAAGTGATTTTATCTTATATAGTCTTTTTTTATAACAAATAAAAGACTGAATGATTTCCATTACCCCTACTTGGCGGCTCCATGTAATGAGTAAATCTTGCTGGCAGAGGTTGACAGCCATACATTAATAATGTATTATAGAATATATGCAACATTTCTTCAGTATTGTTTAATTTTTCCCCTGATTTTCTTTTTTCACAGTAAATAAAAATGTTGGGACATCTTTGTGTCGTGAGTATTGTGTTTAATAAATCCACTCATAAGCGCACAGAAGCACTGTGCAGAAAACACAGAGTACATTTTTATTAAAGACGTGAGACATAAATATTACAAAAGCTAAAAAGTTTTTCAGACTTTTTGTACAAAGTAGTAAAATAAATTTCTGGTTTGAAAAAAATGAAAATGACAAAATATTTAGATAAACACAGAAATCATTGTGACTGGAATGTACTGTGTGGTTGTTTTTGTTCAAGACCCACCTGACAGAAGCACCATGACTGACATCCACACCTTTGATGATGACACACACATCCATGCTCACACACTGGTTACGCGACAGAATGAGTTCATGTAGGAGTGTGTGACACGTGAATGAAAACATATGATCTGAGACAATTTTTCTGCTGTGATGAAGAAGGAAAAATATCAAAGATGACTGACAGTCCATGAGATTGTACGAAAAGACCTGGAGATGGGTTTATGATTGACAGGTTTGGCCTGCCTCCTGCTGTAGCACCATCTCATCCTTGCGAAGGGGGAAGGTGTCAATGGTGGTGAATAATTCAGCTGCTGTGACGGGGAATGGGTAGCGCTGCTTGTCTATGCCCTGCTTGTCTATCACCACCATTTGGAAAGACCTTTGAGGAATCCGGAGCAGGAGCCTTTGGAAACACATGTCAGCTTTGTAAGCGTGAGGAGAAAGAAAAGCCACATGTTCTGAAGTTAAACCAACGTAAACACGTGTTTGAGTAAGTACCTAAGCTGCAGCGCCAGCCCCGGGGGGAGCAGCCTGTGTCGAATTCGGCCAATTTGTGCTGGGTAAGTCCCGATCAGCTCAATGACTGTCACATGTCTCAGGTCCAGTCCACACTGCGCCGGCTGTTCTCGCAGGACAGAAACACGGACACAAAAACACAACAGATCTGTTAACTTTTACAGCTTTATTTTTAATTCCTGTGCAGGTGAAGCATAAAGGAGTCAAGCTCATGTAACAGAGGATGTAAAACTATTCTGTAGTGCATCCCTTCCACTGTTTCCAGCTGTGGAAATGTCCCAATGCTACAAGTAAACATTCAATAAAACATTAACACATCCAGCAGTTATTTTAAGCAAACTGTATAATGCATTTTACTAAATCCAAGATTTTTGAACCAAGATGTATGTGAACAAAACAGCAATAGCTTGACGATAGCATGTCCAAGGCTACAACATATTGAGCTTCTGTCTGTGTTGCTCCAGAAAATCAAAGACAAAGTGGATCCTTTCAGGCCAGTTTAAAAAGAATCCAAACAATGGAGCGTAACAATAACATCTCTCAGCAGTTTCAGCAGCCTCAAGAGTTTACATTTTCCCTTAAAGACAATCAAACATTTGCCAGGAGCCTCTGAGTAAGATGATAGTTCCCCATTTAAATCTCTTCTATGTTGTAGAAGAAATGTTGTTCAATAAATGGGACAATTCCCAAAAGAAATAGAACAATATAGATTTTGAAACATGATTTTTAGTAATGGTTGTAGCACGACAACTGCATCAACTTAGTTCGTGTAAACCTATAACAGCATAATGATCTAAAAAGCAACACTGACCTCATAATTTCATAATTACAGTAAACGTTTATTAGTCACATTGTTATATTTCAATGCCTAGTTCACATTATATACATTATTATGTTTAGCAAGCTGGTTAAAAGTACCCTACACAACATCTGTAGAGGAAACCAAACAGATGTTTCAACAAGCAGAGGCCAGCTGAGTTTGTGGCAGGAAAAGCTCTAGCTGTTGGGGTGTGTGTGCTCTGTTTAATTTAATCATAAATGAAAACCATGCTTAGTTATGTTTAGTGTTCTTATCTTAGAAGTACTTCAGGGTCCAATTAAAAGCTTTGCAACGTAGGAACGCTGTCACTGCTGGATGATATGAAATTTAACAAGTGACACAGTTCATCTTTAAGCCTTTGTTTTTTGTGCTGTGGCTGATGCTGCTTGTAATATTCAGTGACAAAAAAAACTATTTGATTTGTTTAGAAAATAGTGTTAGGAATTATAACATAATAAACCTTCTATATATCACATTATAGTGTTCAAAAGCCCTGGGTTATCTCTCAATTCTTTAAATTGTGTCAGAAAAGTGGAGAAATGCACTGAAACATGCCAGCATTAAATAAATACAGCATAAAACACAACAATATAAATAGTTTGCAAGTCCATATTTGGTCTGAGACCCTTTATTCTCCCACACAGTCTGGCAAGCGTAGACAAGCTACCTCGTCATGTCTTTCAGTATTCTCCAGGAATGGCTCACGAGGCTTCTTGGGTGAAATTAAGAAAAATGTTCTGCCTTTTTTTCCTGTCCAGTCAATAAGATCCTTCACTACTGATGCTGAAGATTCATCACTGCTGACTTATCACCGATTGTCAGTCTGAAGCTAGTTTAGATTTTCAAACCTTTTGTATCTTTTGTGTTTTCAGAAACACAAAAGAAGTGGAAAAAATTGCTGTTAGAAACAATAAGTGTTTTTTTTAATATAATTGATTAACAGGTCTTAAGTAGTTTAAACTAAAATCCCATGTGAAAATGGTCTGGTACAAGAACTTTCAACATACCATGAAAAATGTTGGGATGTTGGAAAGAATTGGAAATCCAGGAGAACTGCAGCTAAAAACCACTTTATAGGAGCATTTGTCTCCTTTGAAGCAAAGTAACAGTAATTAGGGAGGTTTTAGTGCTTCTTCCTCTTTATGTTATATAAAACATGAGCACAAACATACTCAAGGAAATAACAGGCTTTTAATTATGTATCGCACAAAAGCATCCTTGATCTCTCTGATATGTAAAACAAAACATCCTCCCCCTCATTTTCAGCATAGTTTGACAAATGACTGAATACTGCAAACAAATGCAACCCTGTCTGCCATCCAAACAGCTGGATAGCGATCACTCAGGTTGTTGAGCATCTAACGCTGGTTAGTCTCTCAGCCGATGACACACTGACTCTAAAAGGTCAGGCATTTAAAAACGGCTCTGACATAATGGTTTCTGACGAGTCAGTGAAAAACATCCACCCCAGAATAGCCTCATCAGAGCTGTTGTCACAATCATTTATTCGCTGCAGTGACATTCTCTGATCATCGCTGTGACACCTTCTTGTTATTTGTCCCACTTAGGTATTTTAGCGTAAACAAAAACTAAACTCAAACACACTCCGATCCTCTTTGCGAGAAGGAACAGAGAGGATACAAATCGCCATGTAGCTGCCCTCCTCCTCCTCCTTATCCCTCCAGCTCGGTCCACCCATATTCAGCCGGTGCTGTATCTCTGTGAATCGTGCCTCACCTGTAGGTTAGTCATCTGGAAGCGGTAATTGTGATTGGCAGCAGTTGGTGCAGAGATAATGAGCAGCCGTCGCTTCTCGTAGAACTGATCCAGCAGTGCCGCAGCTGTACGCACCCCCACGTTAATGTTCATAGCTGTGATGACATTGAATGTGCAATTAACCGAAGCAATGAAAGATACTCAAAAGAGGTGAAAATTGATAACAACACATTGTCACCGTAAGATGCTGCATGATTTAACATTTGCGTCGGTTCAGCAGATGAACTGAACTGAACATTAACCTCTGATGATGGAGAGATGCATTACATTTATTCCCGTCTCTCAGGAACAGACATGAAACAGCATGAGCCCAGTATTGATTTTTTTTTCTAATCGATGGACAGCAGAGGATGCCATTTTCTCCTCCACTGGGCTTCTCACATGAAACCAGTATAAGAGAAGGAGAATTTACAGATACATGTGTGTATCTGCAAAAGGGTCAAGCTTCTGTTTACACATATGTTCATCATTCAAGTTGGGTTTGAGGGCTAAAGATTGCATTTGCTTCAGAGGTTCTGCAGCCACTTCTTATTGTGTATTGTTGATGGATAATACATTAATAACCACAAATTAATGTTTCATTTTCATTATATCAAGCCTAAATTGAAAATTAGGTTCCACATTTTGCACAAATCTGGTAGATTTCCTGAAGAGCAGTGGACTGGCATATTTTAATACCAGGCGAGCAGTTTTTTGTAAAAGAAAAAAAAGACAAATGAAGTCATGTTTATTCTCTAATTATTCATTTTTTCAATAATTACCTGACTTTTGATTCTTCTTTTAGGTTCATTTTATCATAGTTTCCATATTGAGCTTAGAAATCTCAATACAGACTGGGTGAAAATTCAGCTGCTGTATTTTGAATATGATTGACTCAATCTGGATCAGTTTTAAAGCACAGATCTCATTTAAGGCCCAATGAAACAGCAGGAATAATTTAGTATTAATGAATTACAGCTTCTGACTTTAAACAATGCAGACGCAACACACATAATTGCTGAATCATCAGTTTTTGATGGGAGACATCTATAATGTTTGTCTTATTAGGTAAATTTTTTAGCTTCTGTCTGTAAGATTGTAGCATGTGCTTGCGTGTCTTCATGCATTACATACGTGCACAGTTTGTGTCTGAACCAGACCAGGTGAGCCCGTACTGACACACTCTGGCAGCGCTGCCTTGCAGCTCGTAGCCACCGGTGCAGATGAATTCACAAGTGGCACCATAGTTGTCTCCATCGCTGTCACATTTCATGTAACCGTTGTCTGGGGGGCTCAGCGGGCTGCAGCGTCGCACTGTGCAAAGAGAGGGATGAGTGAGAAATCCCATGAAGAGACAAAGGAGACAATGATGGTTGCTACTGATATTTCATCACATCAGACATTTGAGATCAAAACAACCATTTTTTCTGGTTTACAGTTTTATTTCTGAATTTTCTCTGAGCTGCTTTGATTAGTGTTAGAAGAAGAATCTAAAACTAAAAGTACAGTGAAGTCAAACAGAGTTGAGAACATCCGAATGAAAATCTGACAATAGTTTGGGAGTTTTGTGTTTATTGTACACTTAATATGATCACGCTAAACTTACACAAACTTAACAATCCTGTTCAGAGCCCTCTCATGAATTACAATAACATATCAGAACCAGAATTAAATTATAATATCCTCGAATGCGGAGTGTCAGGGATATTATGGCTTCACCCCGACAGCTACCGGCAGGGAATATCCTTCGTGTGAACACGATACCTTGAACAATTTTTACAAGTTGATTTTGATACTCACTATACCTGTTTATGCTTCCAAGGCCACGATCTGTATCATATTTCACGATTTTGGATTTATGGTTTCCCTACCAGGTGGCACTTTATTCATGAAAATCAGATTTTTAGCTATTTTTATAACTATTTGTCTCATTCATCTCAAATCAAGTGCAAATGAAAGGTAATGACCTCAGGATGCATCTGACCATGACATCATACCTGCCTTGTTTAATATTTTCCAACCGGGTTGAACTTTGTAACTAAAGAGAAATCAGTGTTTTGAACATATCTTTGTAACTATTTGTTAGATTAACCTCAAATCAAGTGCAAATGACAGGCTGTGACCTCAGGATGCAACTGGAAAAGACATCTGGCCTGCCTGGTTCAAATTCTAATTAGTTAGTGTTTACAGTCTACTTTCTTCATTATTGAGTTCAGTGAGGCTCAATGAATAAATATGATTGTTAATATAGTTACAGGGTATTACATGTGCGGCTTTCTATTATTGTATAGAATATAGTATTTCTATTCAAGGATTGTGGGTGTTCGGGGATATACCCCTAGCCGTCGCTTCCAACAGTATAGGCCTTGTTAACTGATGCACCGAACATAGATGATCATCAGGTCACATGTTTTTGCAGGATTATTTCACAGGATTTAATGTCAGGGCTGATCAGTTAACTAATATAATTGAAGCATTGACTGAGACTGTATTACTAAAAAGCAAGATGCAGACATAAAATATAAAAGGAAAGAAATCTCACCTCGTACTCTGACAGAGAAATGGCAAGATCCTTTGTTCCCGGCCCGGTCAAATACAGTGTAGGACATTTTATGGAGGCCTTCTGGGAAGTCAGACTTTGAAGGTTTTCCTTTCAGGGTAACACTGCAAAGTACATACTTAGTTGAATCTGTCAGTCTAACGTTCCTTTTGAACAGGACTTAAACTGAGAGAAAGGAAGCAAAATGGCAGAAAAGGTTAAGACACTATTTAGACACTGACTCTGTAAGGATTCCATCCGCTGTGTCGACCCCCTCTGGTGTGTCCCAAGTCAACCGTGCTGTCAGCTTCCCTGGTTCAGCCCACTTATCCTTCACACTGGGGCACTTGATTTTGGGGGGATCAATGTCTATAAACAGAAAATAAAATGAAGTCAAATGAATGCAGAGCTTTTTTTGTCATGTGACCTCATCTGCACCGCAATCAGGCTCATCTGCTCCACCTGGGACTCATCAACATTCACTCTCTCCACCTGCTCGTTTCCCTATGTAATCCCTCTTCAGTCTCTGCTTCCCTGCCATTTGGTCACTAACCTTCCCAGTGAATTCTCTTGTTGTTCTCCCTGTCCTGCTATAGATCTTTGTTGCCGACCAGCTGACTGTCTACGGATACCCCTCTTTGGCTGATCCTTCTCGGACCCGTTTGATCTCTGCCGTCCCGGATTGACCCTGTTCTGAACTGACCTCCCCACCAGCCGCACCCTTCATCCTGAACCTGGCTTCCGCTCTCGCCTTTTGGACTGCTTCAACAGCTTTCAATAAACTGTTAAACCTTTTCCCTGTTTGGGCTGAACTTCCGGATCTTTATGTACTACCATTACATTTTTAGGATGCCCCCCCCCTCCCGTTTACATGACGGAAAATTGGACCTATTAATCCGAAAAAAAGTATTTTTTAACCACCATGTTTATTTCATCTGTGAAATCGGACATTTTAACACAGGAGTCTATGGACATTGCTCTCTATTGCAGCCAGTCATCTAGCACTGAGGGGAGGACTGCAAGTATTTCGACTTCCGCATTGGCGTCACCATTGGCAGCCAGAGATTGCCGCCTGCTCAAAATACATCACTGAATATTTATACCATAGTATAGAAATGTGTCAAACAGTTAAATAACACTGTAAAACATGATCACATATCACTAGTTAATAAATTTCCTCCATGTGTTGGTGGAAAAATCTTTCACCAGATGATTTTGGTGACTTAATTTAAGCCATGACATTGTGTGTAAGAGTTTAAGAGTTCATTTGATGGCTGCATACATTACACAGTTAAACAATCAGTTAAAAATCATGACAAATCTATAGGACTACACAAACGGACAACCTTAGACATGTTGGAAGTATTAGAAACAACACAAAACAGTCTTTTGAAGCGACACAAAAAAGTTCCCCGAGGAAACAAGGATGAGTCATCAGTGTGTCCTCTCAGACAGATGTAGCATAGTCATTCTTTAAAAAGCATTTAAAAGGATGTGGTGCAATCTATGCACACACAAAAAATAGACACAACATTTATGCAATTACTGATACTTTTAACTCAGAGGTTTTTTTTATTCTATGCTGAATAAAAAGTAAAAATGGTATAACTTTCTGGTTGGAGGAGAAAAAACACATATTGCCTGTGCTTCCATGAAAGATGTATGAACGTGGTTGCAGGGCTATTTTCTTCCAAATATACATCTAAAACCTTAAAAAGAACAGGTTTAGTCACAGACATAGATCTTAAATACCTAGTGTTTGCAGGCGCCGGGCCTTAAGAAAGTCATTGTTTTTATGTGTAGTAGTCTGAAGGCTCATGTACAAGACAATTCAAAGTTCTTCACATAAAACATTAAAAACATAACAGCAGGGTGCAGGAAGCACTCAAAACAAAGTCTGAAAAGAAATTAAATAAAAAAGAAAAAGCTATAATGGATGAAGTGGGAATTCATACCAACACACGTCGGGACTGTGGCACTCCACGCTGTGTTGTGCTGGCAGGTTGCCGTCTTCTGGCCCTTCAGAGTGAATCCAGGCGAGCAGAAGAACTCACAGCGAGAGTTAAAGTAGGAGCCGTCTGAACATTTGTAGCCTCCATTAATCGGCATGTCTAACTTCGGACAGCGGATCTCTGTCAGGAAACAGATCTCAGAGTTAAATATTTTGCTTTTTAATAGTTAACACATATAAATTTAAAGCAGATAAACGTCTTTATAATGGTATTGTGATTTCAGTGTATTTCCTTAACTGTCAATGCTGACTCTGATTTTACGCTGGAATTAAGATCCATCAGACTTTGTTGAATGGCATCTGAATCTACATTATCCTTGACCTTTCTGCATCTGGGAATATTTGTAACCTTTCCAAAATCAATTTCCTGACAATCATACCCTTTTTACTCAGTGATTGTCTGAATATTTGAAGGCAAGAGAGCATGCAGTGTTTGAACTTTTCTCAAGCTGCTTTGCAGTCTTTGCACAACTATCTGTCACATTTTTTGCACACAGCAGATCCAACACAATTAAAAAAGAAAAACATCTTCCTATATAACAATGGGTTTGTCTTGTATGTATCTAAACTAGCTGGCTTATTGCCAAATGTTGAAATGAAACCATTTAAAGAAAAAACATTATATTGTGTAAATTAGGTCCTCCATAGGATACTACATGAGTATAAGCCTTTGGGTTTAAAAATAATTATTCTAATACACAAGTCCCTTCACATTCTATTTCATTAGTTAATGTGTAAAAGTAACTTTTGAGATTGCAAAAAAAGAAAAAAAGTGTGGTTGTGTAAAGAGTTTTGGCAACAATTAAGAGTTATTAGATAATAAAGCACTTTTATTACGGTCAAACCAGAGTTTTTGAGAGTAATAAAAGAAGAGGACAGACTTTGCACTTCATTTCCCCACTGAGACAAGCTAAAGACCATCTCCAGAAGTGTGTACTCAGTGGGTTGAATGGTCAAAATGGCAGCATTAATATGACAGCAAATAATCACAGAATTGGTATGTAGCTTGTAGATGAATGACTTATCAGTACGAGCATGTGCAGGTGGGTTCTCACCTCGGCAAGCGTAATTAGAAGACCACTGTTTGCTTGCCATGCACACCACTTCCGTGCTCTGAACCTCATATCCTCGTTTACAGCGGATTTTACAACGTGTTCCCATTACGTTCCTGTAATGCTCCCCTCTGGGCGTGCGACAGCTCACATCGCCATGTTTCACCTTAATAGGTGCACACCACGGGGTCCCTAAAAGCAAAGGAAATCACACAAACATGAATGAGTTTTAGATTGCAGCCCCAGTGCACTTACATGTCTCGGCCTTGGAATGACAGACTCAATAATAAGCACCTACCTGAATGCTGTGATAGCTTAGACAGACTTTACTTTATTAGGAGTAAAAATGTAAAAACCCACTTATCATCCTTGAATACAGGCAGATACAGTGGATTTCTCATTACCTTTTCTGTGATGTTCCATTATCCAGAAGTGTCTTAATACGATATGAAGATGGCTCCACTTGAAAAAGCATATAAATATGTGTGGAGCAAGACAAAAAAAAAAACCCTGACATCCAGAAAACTGTTTCATTAACCCTTTAACGCCTGGTGCTGCAAATTTACATCAAACCATTTCTGGCTTTTTTTTTATTTTATTTTAATTTCAAGTCGTTTATTTATTTACTTTTGTTTGTTCATTTATAAATTCTTTATTTATTATGATTTTTTATTTGTTGTCATTAATTTACCTAATATTAAATTATTCTTTCTTTGTACCAGTATTTCTCCTTTTTTCCTCATTTTTTGCTGTATTTATTCTTGTTGTAAATAAATTCAGATGTTTAGGGGTTAAAGCCTAGATTGCCTGGATTGAATTTCCGTTCAACTTGTCCCCTTGCCTAATGGATATTTGCCCATCTCTTGAACACTTGTGTAAAAATTCCTTGTCTAATGCCAATTTTATGAGGCCACAAGGTTCTTATTCAATAGAAGAAAATCTAAATCTGCATGTGCTGCTGTCTCAGAACAAACACGTGAGCACACAGACACACACATATCCACATACTTGGGAGAAGGGAATACTCCAGTTTCTGCTTATGTCCAGTTGGAATAAAGATAAATGTTACAAAACCAGCTTCTCTTGCTGTCTATATGCCTGCGTTGGGAAAGTTTCCACATCCACTGAATGAGAGAAAATAATACTACATTTAAGCTTTTACATGAAGGGAAAGTTGGGTTTGGCTTGAATATGAATGTTCCATATCTAACTGAGTCCAAGTTGGAAACTACTTTGACATATCTGTGTCAGTTTACAGAGTTGGTTTACTTAAACTGAGTTCAATTACTCTTATTAAAGGCGCAAAACACATTTTCCTCTGTAATCCTTAATTATACAAATACTATCAAACACTATGTGTGCATATATGTTTTAAAGCTGCATATTTATCTGTAAAAAAAATAAATTTAGCATGCAAACACATTTCACTGTTTTAATTCAATCTACATTTATTCTCTTCTTAAAAATAGATGCAATTTTTATGTTGCACTTAAACGAAGGAATTTCTAACAAACATGCTTTGTGCTACTGTGCTTCTGCAGAGCAGTAGTACAAAGCGTGTGTATTTGGTCTCACTGATATTAACAACGTTACAATACAATGTGTATTCTTTCAGTCATTCATGTTTCCTTTATGTTTCTGATGAAAGAAATGTTTGAAGAGCGTTTAAATTAAAGGCAGCGACCTTCTAAAGCTTTGTGCTGTTTGTAAAGAGACAAACTGCCCTTGAGAGAATATTTAAAAGTTGCCCTCTGTTTAGGTTTAACCAGGCATTTTCTTTATATTTGCTTCAAGTTTAAGAAGCAAAACTGCTTTGATACATTCAGACAGCTAAATAGTTTGGTTAAAATAGAGATCTGGTTTGGCTCCTTGATTTTTGCAGCCATGTGCCAAACCAAACCAAATGTACTCACCTTTATATCGTCGTGAATACCAGTCCTCATCATCTCCGTAAGGGTGCTGTCCTGACCCTGAGGGGGAAAGAAAATAAGAAAAAACAGCTACTACAAAGAGAAGAAGTATCTAAGGCCAAGCTGTTGGGGAAGCATTGTCCCAGGCCGACCAGCTGGGGTTTTGTTACTGGAAACCAGCACAAAGACCAAGCTTACAAATGTTGCTTAACTTTCCATTTTAATCAGTGACAGGGTCCAAGAGGGGGATGAGGTGAAGCAAAGCATGCATAAAAAGTAAATTCCTTCTCTTTCCAGCTGGCTGGGAAAATGAATATTTTTACAGAAATATTCATTATGTAGTTCCCTCCTGTGTCTGATGGAAATGGAAGCTGTGCATTTATTTTCTGACTTTTTCCTGCTTAGTGAATTATACTCACCGTAGATCCGCTTTGAGTCAGCTTTAACTGGGAACATGATTACTCAAACAGGGGAAATGATAAAACAGTTGATGTTTCTGGTGGCTGTAGAGCTGCTGGTGGGGTGGGGGCGGATGCAGCTAAGTGACACTGGTGAAGGATAAATGTATGAGGAATTGTGATGACCAAGCAAGACTATTTTAGAAAAAAAAGTGTGAGGGGGACGGTGCAACAGCAAAGGAGCGCTACTGGCATTGACATGACAGGAAATGGCAGAGGAAGAGCTTAACTTAGTACGGGACCATGGCCCCCGGTTGTTATGGATCCCTGTGTGAATGTGTGCTCTGTTCAGGATCCACTAGGGAGGAGTGTTTAACCCTCTTCCAGTCCCCCATTCCTTATTGTGGCTTTTCTGCCAGGTTCATTAAAACATTTCAGTACCAAAATGCTGGAAGTCATCACACACATTCACGTACACACACATACAACAAGCTATGTGGTCTCAGCAGGCAGATCACACAGCATGGACTGCACGGAGCAATCCCACATACTGAGTGAGTCAGATCAGGCTGTCTAATGGGAAAACATAACTCCTCGCACCGTTAAAAAGCAGGGTATGGAAATGTAATTACAGGTGAGCTTTTCTCTGTGCGTGATGAGTACACAAAGTCACATATTTAAAAAAATATATGTATAGCAGCTCAGCAAAAATTATCAGCAAATTTAGATTAATGGATATAAGGATTCACACAGGTTTGATAAGGTTGTGTAATCCTTCATTTTTTCCTGTTAAAAATATTATTATTATTATTATTATTATTATTAATAATAATAATAATAATAATAATAATGATAAAATAATAATAATAGATACTATATATGTGTGTGTATATATATATATATGTATATATATTTATAAAGATATATATATATATTTACACACCACCTGGTGTTGAAACTTTGAATCAGCCTTGTAT
>JBAMHX010000014.1:10977911-10989071 GCA_037177515.1 Pseudomugil tenellus | reverse complement strand
TGTGTGTGTGTGTGTGTGTGTGTGTGTGTGTGTGTGTGTGTGTGTGTGTGTGTGTGTGTGTGTGTGTGTGTGGCTACTGCAGATCTAAATACTGAGGCAGGACATTGTTCCAGAACTGCTGGGAGCCATCTTGTTTGCGTTCTCCTTCGGGCCTCCTTTTGCTCCTCGGTGCTGGTTTGGGTGCGTCTCTCTGTTGTCTGTCTCTTCTGTCTGAAGGAGCCGCTGCAGGAGGAGGTTTCTGTTGCTCCTCTTTTCCTTTTTTTGTTGATTTCACTTTCTCTTTCTCCTCCTCCTCTTCTTCATCTCCTTCTCCCTCCTCTTCTTCTTCTTCCTCTTCGTCCCCTTCTTCATCTTCTTTTTCATTTTCTCTGTCTTTCTCCTCCTCTTCTTCATCCCCTTCTTCATCTTCGTCCTGTTCCTCCCCCTCTTCTTCCTCCTCATTTTCTTCCTGTTCTTTTTCCTTTACATCTCCTTGTTCCTCTTCCTCCTCTTCTTCTTCATCTCCTTCTTCTTCCTCCTCCTCCTCTTTTTCTTCATCCTGCCGTTCTTCATCTCCCTCTTCTTCCTCCGCATTACTTTCTTCATCTCCTTCTATTTCCTCCTCTTCATCCCCCTCTTCTTCTTCTGCCTCGCTCTCTGTTTCCTTCTTGCCTACATCTTCCTTTTCTTCATCTTCTCCTTCATTTGTCTCTTCCTCTTCATCTTCACTCTCCTCATCTTCAGGGCCTGTTTTGCTCTCAGATTGGTCGTCCTGATTGGTTGGTGTAATTTTTGTCTCATTATCTCCCTCTTCTTCCTCATCTTCATCTTCACTGCCACTTTCTGTAATCACATTTGTACCAGCCTCTCCACTCTCACTCTCTCCCCCTTCATCATTTTCTTCCTCTTCAGCATTTTCTTCATTTTCCCCTTCCTCACCTTCACCCTCCTCTTCCTCTTCGTCCTCTGCAGCCTCATTTTCAGCCTCTGTGTCATCTGCAGACTCACCTTCCTCTCCCTCCTCCTCATTTTCTTGATCACTTTTTTCATCTTCCTCTTCCGGAGAGCCGCCCATTTCATCACTATCTGCCCCCCCTTTGCTCTCTTCCTCCGATTCTTTTTCCTCATCCTCACTTTCAGGGGAGTCATCTTGTTGTACTTCAGTTTCATCTTCCTCCTCTTCATTAGACTCAGTTTTTTCCCCTTCTGCAGATTCGGCAGTGTCGCTCCCCTCTTCATCCTCCTCTTCCTCTGAGTCTTCCAGGTTGTTGCCTTCATCCTCTGATTCATTGCTGCTTTTCTCTTCTTCATCTTCACTAACCTCGCTGACTTCCTCTTCTTCTTTACTCTCCTCGTCGGTTGACTCTTTGCTTGTACCTTCCTCTTCCTCCTGTGATGCTTCACTTACTTCAGAGTCGCTCGATCCTTCATCTGTTTCCTTTTCGCTCTCTTCTTCCTCCCCTTCAGCTTCTGTAGCATCACTCTTATCACTTCCTTCATCTTCACTGCTGGAGTCTGTTTTCTCCTCGTCCTCAGATTTATTACCCTGGTCTTCGTCACCCTCTCTGGAATCACTCTTCAACACAGCCTCTGTGCCACTGATGCTTTCACTGCCCTCATTTGAGTCACATTTTTCCTCATCACTGCCACTCTCTTCCTCTTCATCATCCTCGCTATCTGTTTCATCTTTCTTGCCGTCCCCATCCTCTTCAGAATTAAAGGTTTTCTCACCTTCGTCGTCATTTTGGGAAGTGTCCAGGCCTTCACTTGTGACCTGCTCAGATGTGACACCTTCCCCTGCTTCCTGCTCCGCTGCATTGTGGCCGCTGTCATCGCCATTTTTGAGCTGAGAGGTGTTTTCTGACTCTGACAGGATGCTCACTTCAGCATCTTCTCGAGTTTTGTCTTCCATTTCGTTTGAAGTTAAATGTGACAATGTGGAGGAGAAGGAGGGCTGCATAATTGCATTCTGCTTTGTGAACTGTCTGGCTTTAAGAGGTGTTTGTGTTGAAGAAGCGGTGTCACTGTCAGGCTGGAAACCGTCTACATTAGTCACTGCATCAGCGACGAGTCCAACAGCTGTACTCGCCATCCCAACAGCAGGAAGGAGAGAGGCTGCATCACTTAAAATTTCTCCCCACTTTGGCTTTTCCTCCTTATCTTTTGTTCTGTCTGTTATAGGTTCACCCAAATCCGGGCCCACAGGTTCAGAGCTTTGCGGGGATTTGGCTCCGCTGACGGAAAGCACGTCTGCTTTGTTAGGGCTTTGCAAGGAAATAGGTGGTTTATTATGCCGTGGTGACTGCAAGCGGGAAGTGTCACTGTTTCTCGCCTTTAACTTGGCCTTCATATGATGTGTAAAGTCATCATCAGAGTCACTTGTAATGTCGATGTCTTTTACTTTAGTTTCAGACTCTTGGCTCTTCTTTTTCTTCTTTTCTTTAAGTAGCTTCTGCTTATTAGCACTTGTTCCATTAGTGTCTTGGGCGATATCTCTGCTTTTGCTGTCAGGAGAGGGATTTTCTGCACTTTGATCTTTGTCTGGTTTGGTTTTGATCTTTTGAAGTTTCGCTTTAGCTTTCACTGGTGTAGATTTCACACTCAAAGGTTTTTTCATTTCCGTCTGGGAATGTGTGACAGTGGTAGCTGCTTGTTTCACTGGTGGTGGCTTAACAACCACTGGTGTACTTTTATCTGATGCAGGTTTAACTTTCTTCTTTGCTTTTCTTGGAGTTGATTCAACACTCAGTGTCTCCTGTTGCACCTTCACTCTAAAGGGTTTTATCTCAGTGTTGTTAGTCTGGATTATTGTATCATCCTTTGAGTTATTTTCAGTGGATATTGAACTGACTGTTTCATTTCCATGTGTAATCTTGAAAACTGGGGTTACTGTAGTTCCTGCCAAGTTTGTACTAGAGTTGTCTGTTACATCATTGTTGCTTTTTTTACTCTCTTTTATATTTTTTCTGATTTTCTTAGCTTCAGTATTTGTTTTTTGGACAGATTGTTGGATTTTTGGGCAATATTCTGACTGTTTTGCCGATTTAAAACTGGACTGTCCCTTTTGAACTTTTCTACCTTCAAGCTTTTTGATCTTATCAGCCTCCGTAGTTATGTTTTCTCTGCCTTTAGGTGCAATGTGTATTTTTTCCCTGCTTTTCACATTTGTTGTAATGGAGCTGGAGCCTGCCAGAAGCTCTGTCGGTAAAGCTTTATGGGACTTTTGGTTGGTCTTTGCATCAGACTGGATATGTTCTGCATGTGTCTCTTCCCCTTTTTCTGCACGTCTGTCCGTTTTCCCTTCCTGTAAGACATAACATCGAGCGAGATTAGTTTTATCATTCTCTTTCAATCGCACCTAAATGATTTATTTTTACATATTTTGTCACCTATGTATTATTTTACATCTAATTACAAACACACATTAAAGTTACCAAATATTTTTTATATTTTTAGTCTATTTCTAATATGGTGCAAAAAATTAGTTTTTCTTTATAATTTGAACATTTTTGAATGACCTTAAAGAATATACGTTTTTTTAAATGGTAATACTAAGAATATAAACGGATATATGACTTGGTGAGCTCACGTAACAAATCAGTCATCAACAGATCTATTATCAGGTCAAGGTACAGACGTAGGTGGGAGGTAAAGAAAACCTCAACGATGACGAAGACAGGATGAGGAATCCTTTTTTTTCATCTCTCCTGGGGATGAGCAGACTGTGGTTAATTTTGGGGTCTGCGAAGTTGTTACTTAATCATACCACAGCCACTCTGGCACCACAAGTTGTTTAAATGCAAGCTGAGTAACTGAAACACTCTTCACATGTGTCAAATTCATCATCTTCCTCAACTATCAAGCTCTGTGTTCTTTTTCTGTCACACTGAGAGCCTACATGTATGAGCACATATGAGACTGCTTCATCACTGGCTGTGGAAACACTGATGAGTTGTGGCAAGATTCCTGCCAACTTTTCCAAAGCGCTGGATGTGCGTATACGTGTGTGTGCTTGTGTATCTGAGAATGAGAGTCTCAACACTTTGTGTACTGAGATAAGCTATCCAAATAGCTAAATCTGCCTGTAGAAGCTCCTTTACTGATATTCTTGGCAAAGGACGACGGGGAACACTGAGAAACCAAAGTTAAATTCAATATTTCTTTTCAGTGTTATACCAAGTGGAAAATCTCTCCACACACACATGCAGTATGTATGCTGAGGTATGCACATTTCCTAGAAAGGGCAGCAACATTGTTACTTCCTGCCCTGGAGTGCTTATAATCTAGACCAGACAGAAGAAGCCGTAGGAACAAAATAACACTCAACAAGCCGTAGCTTAATGATACTACATTTATCTCCTCAGTTACTAGCGTGTGACGGCAACAATTGTTTCTCTTACCGAATGTGGCAGAAAGACAGTGTCCACTCTCTCTTCCACATCTTGAATGTCTAATTGTTTCTCCAAAGCTTCTCTCTCTGAAGCAAAAAAACAGTCTTTGTTAAAATGTTGTTCATTATAAACATGTCACATGTAACTTTAACAGTTAAAAATACCTGTTAGTGGTTTGTCTGCACACTCTCTATCACTTAGGTTCTTATTGACGGGTCTAGTGGGGCTGCAGGGTGCTTTAGGTGGTAAAGGAGAAGACAGTTTGCTGTTTGGTGCTTTTTTAGTGGCTGTGACTTGGTATCTTCTATTTTTTGCTGTCTCTTTAGCTGATATAGGAGTGCTGGGTTTATATTTAGTGATAGACTTGGGTGAAAGTAAGTGAGGCAAGTCTTTGGATTTTGAGGAAGCAGTGGTGAAGGCATTGCTCTGACGTGAGTATGATGATTGTGACAGCATACTTGAGGACACTGCTACACTGTGACTGGATATGGACTGATGCCCAGGGGATGGCGGTGGACTTCCCGTTGCCTCTGATTGGGGTTTGGGGCTTGGTGTGGGGGTAGCAAGATCCTCGGAGAACTTTTTCCAGGTTTGGGAAGCAGAATAAAGAGGAGGGAGATTATTAAACTTCTTTCCAAACAGCTCCACAGAACTCTTCTGAAAGAGAAAGATGCAAGATTCTTGTGTTAGTAGGATTAAAATGATCTCATCAGCTCCCTCAATCTTTGGCTTGGTGGCAAACTGGTGTAACACTGCTCCCTGCTGGAATTAATCTGTAATTACAATATCCTGCAAGTTATTTTGCACACTCTCTGAACAACCTGGCTCAGAATCTATTATTTCTGTGAAATAATAAACTAAATTGATGCAGAAAACCCCCTGAATGGTAGCAAGAAATATTTGTGGTGCATCCATTAACTTCCCAATCTGAGGGAAAAAGCTGCCTCATTTCCTTTGTGTCTGACGTAATTTACTGTAACACAAAAACACAACTTAAATATTAGTTCTGAAGTATGAAATTTTCTTACTTTTTCTCTGTGGCGGGCTCGAGCAGCGAGAGCGGAGAATGGGATTACAGGAGCTGGACAAAAAAGCCAGTCTTTCAACAGGATCTTGTCATAATTTGACTCCATGATGTCATCTGTAATTATGACATCATTATCTAGCTCCACATACTGGCTCCCTGGTGGTCTGGGTGCAGCCATGACCAGCATGTGATGACTACCACAGGACACCTAAAAAGTCACAGAACACAAGAAAATACTGTTTCTGTGCACTGATTGCATTTACCATCAGAACTAGTTACTGGTAAGTGAACTTACATACAAACAAAATGGAATTAAACCAGAATTTATGCTCCTTAACTACACAACATACAGGCCAATACTTGTATCACAGTTCGAGCAACCAATGTAAAATAGATGACCATAAATAAATGCGCGTTATGTGCCATAATACTTACGATTAAAAACTATTTACTAAGAGTAAATAGCATGGAGGTAGCATGGAGATTAGAATAGCAAGCCAGTGACTATCAGAGAAGCTGCTTCACCTGGGAAGCTTGCTGCACTTACACCACCTTCACTTACCGACTGAACGTTGTACGGGAGAAAACGTGCGCAAAGTGTTGGGCTGAACTGGTTGATGAAGTTCTCTTCACCTAACCCAAGCTTTCCATAACGGCCATCTCCAAATGTGTAGAGCAACCCGCTATCTGAAGAGGAGGAGGATACATATGTTAAATATAAGACAAGCACATTTAATCATTACCGTCTTATAAAGAGATAATTAAGTGAAATGACACGCTTTTCCAACACAGTTTAGTTTGTTTCTTTTGTCTCTTTCATAACTGACCATATTTTACATCACGTTTTTTGTCTAATAGCTTTTAAATCATGTAAATCCTGCAATTTCAAGAATATTTATTTGATTGGTTATCAGTGTTTAAACTAAAAAGTATAATAAACTTCTTGATCTGATTTTTCCCCCATATTTCTACTTTTAGAAGGAATGCTTTGAAATAACCTTCTTTCGAAGTGAATAATATCTGTGAGCTTAAAATAGCCTGTGATTTTAGCAGTTCTTTGTGTTTATGCAATCCCATAGGACTCAACAAAGCTTCAGTATTTGGTTACTGCATTGAAGACCACTGTTATGATGCCCCTATAAGAAGCAATAAAATTTGGAAATATCT
Source organism: Pseudomugil tenellus (assembly GCA_037177515.1). Classification (NCBI taxonomy): domain Eukaryota; kingdom Metazoa; phylum Chordata; class Actinopteri; order Atheriniformes; family Pseudomugilidae; genus Pseudomugil; species Pseudomugil tenellus. Next base: position 10,982,507 of record JBAMHX010000014.1, on the reverse strand, counting down.
CTTGATATATTGGATTTTGTTCATGTCCATTCAGGCTAAAAATGTGATGCCTCTCATCATCTGCGACTAACATGACTCATTCCTTCTCCCTCCTTTACCTCATATGGTTTAGTGGATAGATTTCAAAATGTTGATACAATTGTATATTTGGGAAACAAAGCCTCTATGGATCTCTATTTAATGAGCTTTTTTTATTCCAAAAAGTATTTTTTACTATATATTGGTTGTGAGCAATCTTTAATTGGATATGAAAGAACTCTTCCTCTTAGAATTCATGGTTTAATCTTATTATATGATGTTAAAATGAATTAAATGAATTTCATTGTCCTGGGATGCTGGCGCAATGACAAGTTTCTTCTTCTTCTTCTAAAAAGGGATGTTATTACTTTTCCCAAAGCTTAAATTATCTTTAATTTAATTTAGTGGAAAATCTTGTTTGTCTTGTTTGTATGTTGACCTGTGATGGACTGGCGACCTGTCCAGGATGTACCCCACCTCTCGCCCTATGTCAGCTGGGATTGGCTTCAGCCGCACTCATCTGAGTAGTCTAACACTGTACATATCAAAGTGTTGTAAATAAAACAGCAGCCTGAACCATAAAAGCACATTCTGCAGTGATCTTAGGTCATTTTGACACACAGTGCGTAAAAAATCCATTCAAAACCTTCAAAAGTTAAAAAATAAAGCATTAATTAAGGATTAAGGATCCTCAAAGACAACTTGCTTGTGATCACAGCAGTGTGGTTCTCTCCACAGGCGATGTGTCGGATGCTGCCGCTATGAAAATGCTTCACCGGTTTTGGCAAACAAACTTCGAACTGAAATGTGCCGTGGCCCAGCTGACCGTACCATCCCCGACCAAACGTGTGCACGTCCTCTCCTGTCACAGGAAGCAGGGAGAGTTTAGCAAAGCACTGTGATGATGACTGACTACATGTATATTGTCCTTACAATGAATCCATTCATTCATTAATTCCTGGTGATAAAAAAAAGATACACGTGCAACCACAGCCGCTTTGGGACACACTGATAGAAGAACCGTGGCAACCAGTGCATAGCAACAGCCTTGCCGACCACTTATGATGCCAACGCTCCATGGACATGATGGCAGATGACTGGAAGAGTTGGATTCCACTGCTGCACCCAAGTGTTAAAGTACCATTATATGAGGAATGTTTTTGTACTTTACTGTTAATATTCTTTCTGTTTGTATATTTTATAGTTAAATATATGTTTTAGAGTCATTTTGACCACCTACTAATAAAGTATCATGACCATGTTATTAAGACACAAGTTAAATATTGACTGGAAAATGTTGGAATCTTTACAGGAACTTCATTTGTACTACTTGCACATGAGTATTTTCCCATTTCCTGAATACTTCATCCACCTCTGGTTGGCTAAAATTAAATATTTGAATTTCTCATTAAAATGACATTGATTAAGATAGAGCCAATTCCAGTCATTTTTCATTAATATTATGATCTTTTAACAAACAGTTATGCTGTTGACATACCTGTAAGTGCCACAGTGTGCTCCCCTCCACAGCACACCTGAGTTACACGACCCAGAATGCCTTGCACACGCTGAGGGAATTTATGGTTGGCCAGCTGTTCCTGCTGAAGACCAAGTCTTCCATTCGTAGAGTCACCGAATGTGTAGAGGTCACCACGCGCTGAGACACAATGTCCATAGGGCATTAAAGCACAAAATTATATCTGCAGACTGGTTTGGTTATTATACAAACTGGATGTGTGTGTCTCCCAGTCTACGTTGGTGTACCTGTGACAAAAGCTGAGTGACAGTGTCCACAGGAAACCCATATCACTGCTTCTCCTACATTCACCTCTCTGGGTTTAGTTGCACACAGCTCGTCTCCTAAACCAATCTGACCCACAGAGTTGTCTCCCCACATGAACAGCCTCCCGTCCTCTACACACACACACACACACACACACAGTGAAACAAGGATTCCATATACAGCGTCTGGTAAGCAAAAAAAGGAGTTCTGCTATCATCGCTCAAACCTGTTAAGGCAGCTGAAGTGCCGCTTCCTGCAGACAGCATTTTGATTTGTGCAAACTCACAGAAGGATGGCAACAGCTGAAAAGTTCTGGTGTTTCTACAGTGTCCCAAACCTAGCTGGCCCTGCTGGTTACTACCAGCACCGTACACACGGCCCAGAACTAAACACAAAACAAGATGAAATTATATACAAATATATGTGCGTGTGTATGTTTGCTATAAAATTATTCCGATTTTTTTTAGTCTTACATGTGCAGACAATTGTGTGATCTCTCCCACAAGCCACAAGCTTCACCTTTTCAGATTTTAAGGCTGAGAAGTAAATAGTCAAAATAGCAATTTAAAAAAACTAAAAATCTAAATCTTTAATGTAAAAAAGCAAGCTGCATGAAGTGCTTCTTGGGTGTAGCAATGTTCTTCCTCTGGTGCTCTTTAGTTATTGGATTCCAGTGGATATTCCAAAACAAAAATACTGAGACACTCTGGAGGATTTATGAGGTATGTTTGTAGTTTACAGACTAGAATGCCCATGTGGATGCTTTTATATGGGGAGAACAAAGCGCAAACTAAAGACAAGACTGGCTGAACATAAACATGCAGTTAGAACTGGCAATCTCCAAGATCCAATGGCTTTTTACTATAAAGAGTCAAATCATAGTAACTGTGACTCCCTGAAGATCTCAGTGATCAAACATATTCAACACTCAATTAAAGGCGGAGACAGAGTCAAAAGACTCTTACAAAGACAATCATTCTGGATAAATACATTGAAAGCTACCAGTTACCCAGGTCTAAATGGTGAACCAGATTTTTCTCCCTTTTTGTAATACCAATCCATCACGGGTCTCTCAATAAGTTTCTCTCTTGAATTTTAAGATGTGTTTTGTATAATGTAAGGATTTCTATATGATGTAAGCATTAATTTAAATAGGTGAATATATTTATATGCATATGTGTGAATGTTTATTTATTTATATATGACCATGGTACTTAAATCATTCCATTTATTCCTTATACAATGTCATGCCAACAATGTCTGCAGCACTTTTTTTGTAATTGGCAGATGGTCGGACTTTTTACCCACCCAAAAAGAACAGCAGAGTTTCATCATCTTTTAACGGGAAACTAAACTCCCAAACACGAAGGCCTGTTGAGCCTGAAACGCGTTAACATGTTTTAATTGATTAAGCCATGTTACAATAAGATGTTTTTTAACCTATAAATCCTCCAGAGTGCCTCAGTATTTTTGTTTTGGAATATTCATATTAATCTACTTAAAATTAAGTATTATTATATTAATCTATTTTAAAAGAAGCCACAACCGTTGGCGGGTAAAGTGATTTTCTTGTATGTTTTCGGACTTACAAATTAAATTTATCTGACATTTTATTGATCAAAAACTTGAATAAATAATAAATAGTTTAGTTGTAATTATTAAAGGTTGATGTGGTGGTTGTGGATAGTATCTTACTTTTCACAGAGGAAGGTTTACCAGCAGCTGGCTTTAATCTGAGCCCCAGCTGACCGCAGGTATTACCGCCAAACATGAGCAATCTCCCATTTTCTGCAGATGCATTACAGAGATTAAATTTAAATTTGATCAATTAAACTCAACCACTGACCTATCTGAGAATTTGTTGTTAGAATATACACATCATCTACCTGTGATTACAGCAGAGTGTTCTGTGCCACATGTTATATGCACTGGGTGGTCATTCTTCAACCAGAATTTGCTGGGCACATTGTCAGAAAAACTGCTCCTTCCAAACGTAAAGATGGCTCCTGTTTCTGGAGAAAAGTGTGGATTCAGATTCATGCAGCTATGACAGGAATATCACCATTTATTCATTGCATTTTATCTCCTTCAACACAGCTGTTACCCATCAGAGCAAGGTGTCGAGAGAAAATATTTACTAATCCCTCAATTGTTAAATTACAATCTGAATTCATTATGATGAAGGTACTTGAGTCATTCCTTGAAAATGGTGTGATTTGAACTTTGATATTTTTTTTTTTTTACCAAGATAAATAATTTCTATGTATATCCTAAATGATCAAGGATATGTTTAACTATCAGAAAAACACATTTTCCCATCTCAGGCATTAGTTTTCTTCTATTATTGATCATTTTATCAAGATGTGGACACCATATGTCTTCAACCCCGTTGCGTACACTATGGAGGATTTCTGAATTTCATCAATGAATATGTTTCTATATAAATCCATAATTTCACATTATTTAGATGTCCCTTATACTAATTCAGTCATTTTGGAAAGAAAATTGACACAAAATCCCAGATTTTTACTCACTTATATCCTAAAGTTTAGGTAATAAGTGAAAACACTTGTCTTTTTCATCAGAATATAGTTCAACAGAATAACTGTAATCAAAATCAATAATCATATGATAGTTCCAAATATTTTAGACAAAAATCAACAAACTTAGAATAATTTTTTCAATATTTTTAGAAAATAACATACAAAAATGTAGGTGTGACGGGGTTGAGGCTTGCATAACAGGGTTGAAGATGGTAACGGGGTTGAAGGGACAAATATAGCTTTACATATAAA
>JBAMHX010000014.1:10957875-10977786 GCA_037177515.1 Pseudomugil tenellus | reverse complement strand
TAGATAGATAGATAGATAGATAGATAGATAGATAGATAGATAGATAGATAGATAGATAGATAGATAGATAGATAGTTCTATTTTGTTGGTTTTTGTTTGTTTTTGGGGTTGTTTCTCTTTTATGTATGTTTTAGTTTTCATTTAGTTTGATTATTTTAAATAAGTAAAAATCACTCGATAGTATTACGCCCTGTTTTTCATCTGGACTTTGTGATCTACATGTTTAAGAATCCTAAAGAGACCTTGTTTGATTCATTTTATGCTAATCCCACTAAAAAGACCAGGTTGGATACCAAATAAATATTACGTCTATGGTCACGCCCCCTCGGAGCCGTAATGACGTCATTGCAGCCACGCTGCAGGCAGTCCTATTTGCTAGGGCAGTCAGAGAATGACAGCTGCATCTGCCTGATTTAACACAAACACATACGTTGTTTAAAATTTCCCAGGAGCTACGATGACTTCAAGACTGTTGTCTGTTTACAATCTTTCAAAATATTGGAAATATTTCCATTATAGCTTGGCACGAGGATTTAGGTAAGAAGCTCAACTAAAGTTTGTGTAGAAACTGCCAAGTTTAGTCAGTGTTGCACATGTTAATGTACAGATAAAGTATTCATTAAACGTTTTTTTCTGCTTCTTTTCCAGCAGTGGAGCAGCAGACTTTGATCAAGTGAAACTAAAAGGTCGCAGCTGTCTCACACTTAAAGATTTCAGCTCAGAGGAAATAAAGAAGCTCCTGTGGGTGTCAGGGGACCTCAAGCATCAGATCAAGCATGAAAAACAGGTATTAACCTGAAGTAGCACATTTTAATGTCTATTTGCTATATATGTTCAGTGTAACTTTAAAGAAGTAAACTGCCTTTTCTATTTCAGTATCTGCCTCTTCTGCAAGGAAAGTCGATTGCAATGATATTTGAGAAGAGGAGCACCAGAACAAGAATGTCCACAGAAACAGGTGTCTGTTTTATACACCACTATCTGCATGTAGTTACACATCTCCCACAAAATATTAGAGATGGATCAGTACCGGAAAAAGTCTACACCGATGAGCTGCATGGATGCTTATTTTATTACATTTATCCAAACATTTTAACATAGTATGTCCTCATGCTGCTCACTAGCCTGACTCTATTCATGCCTGTCATTGTTGAAAGGAACAAAAGATCTGCTGAAAGAGGACTTTCACTGGCAGCCTTTAGCATAACACCATGCAGCTACTTTTGCTCCTCTTCCCCTTCATACCCCTTCAGTGCTGATTTAGTTTTTTAATAGTGTTTTTTTCAGGCTGTTAACTAGTTGGTGTTTTTGGGAAGTAAAGTTGCATTTATGTGATCATTCCAGGTTTTGCTCTGTTGGGTGGGCACCCTTGTTTCCTTACTTCACAGGACATCCACTTGGGAGTGAATGAGAGTTCCACAGACACAGCCAAGTGAGTTTATAATCATTCATGTTTATTCGAGGGCATTTTACAGACAAAAAGAGGTTCAAGTTATTAAATGTTAATCCTTTCATTTTTACACCTATTTATTTAAAGTCGTGTGAGAATATATTTATAAAAGAATAACTTGATAGAACAATAGTAAGTCATCCAATACACTACCACTCACTGAAGAATAGATAAATTTATTATATAATGAAGCATAAATGCATACATTGTAATTACTCACGTTTTTCTAGGTGATAAATAGGAAAAGAAAATGATACAGCTATATGTTTATTAAATATTTAGATTGTATAATCATGAACATTTATTGTTTAATTGTTTTATATAAATATTCAATAGAATACATTTAAATAAATAAAATAAAAACCAAGTTAACTACCATTATTAAACATAAACAATATCATTACATGTTTTTAATGGTAAAATAATGTATTTAGAAATTATATGGAATTGCTTTTATTATTATGCGTGCATTAAGGGTTAAAGAGCTTTATCTGCACTCTACATTGTATTTCTCCAGGGTTCTTTCAGGGCTCTGTGATATTGTCCTAGCACGTGTGTACAGCCATTCAACGCTGGAGGAGTTGGACAAGGAGGCGTCAATCCCCATCATTAATGGCCTTTCTGACCTTTATCACCCTATCCAGATTTTAGCAGACTTCCTCACATTACAGGTAGTCCATGCCCAATATTCCACATTTTATTTATCCACCACATAAAAATGACTTGTTAAATCCTTTAGGAGCATTATGGCTCCCTCAGTGGACTGACAGTCAGCTGGATTGGAGATGGGAACAATGTCCTCCACTCGTTCATGATGACTGCAGCCAAACTGGGAGTTCATCTTAAAATTGCTACACCGAAGGTTTAGTTCTTTCAACACTGTCATGTGATCATTCTTTTACTATGTTTATTGTGTGCACTTAAATAAAACTCAACCATCATACACAGGGTTATGAACCACAAAAAAGGGTTGTTGAAGAGGCGCAGAGGCTGTCCAAACAGGTGCGGCTCTCTTTGGCATCAGGAGTTTAGACAGAACGCAATCATGTTCTGATTTAAAGATTCACTCCGGACTACTTTAGCGGTAAAACGTTTCTCTCTCTCAGCATGGGACCCAGCTGGTTCTGACGTCTGATCCAATGGAAGCCGCACATGGCAGCGACGTGTTAGTCACTGACACCTGGATTAGCATGGGACAGGAAGAAGAGAAGAAGAAGAGAGTTAAAGACTTTGAAGGATACCAGATTACAATGCAGGTAAAGGCAGAAGGCAGCATCATTACTCCTATTTCTAGAATTTATCTTTGTAGATGTGTCTACACTGCACAATTATAATGAGCCTTCATTATAACTATATTATTACAGTATTACCGTAAGCAACAACCATTTTATTTTCATGTTTTGATGTTGCTCCATCACAGACAGGAAGTGTAGCTAAGTCAGACTGGACCTTCCTGCACTGCCTTCCCAGGAAGCCAGAGGAGGTTGATGACCAGGTATTCTACTCACCCCGCTCCCTTGTTTTCTCTGAGGCTGAGAACAGGAAATGGACCATCATGGTGGGTAATCTGGTAGAAAATGAGGCTTTAACTTTCAGTTTTGAATGAATATGTATTCAATTTATTCTATTAGAATATAATCAATATATAAAGTCACAGCTGCCCTCTCTTACAGGGTCTAATGGTTTCTCTCCTGACTGACTACACTCCAAAGAGCCCCATGCTAAGGTTTTAACCTAACGTGAGGTCTTAACATTAATAATTGACCCACCGCCAGGAACCTCATCACTACAAAGATCCCAAAGTCATTTTGTTTACATTATTTAATAAATTTCATCATTGTCATTAGTTGTACATTAGATTCTTTGGGTCTCCACGTAGTGGGGCAGTCCCAGTGGAGTGGAAAGTTGATTGCTGAAGAAACAAATTTTTACAGTGATTTTTTGCATTGTTAATATTACTTTCTATTTTTTTCCCATGAAACTAATTTGGGAGCAGTAAGGAACACACATTATTCATGTTTAAAGTTAGGAAACCAGTGCATTTCATGATGTGGCATGGTTATATTGTCTTCCTTACATGATTGCTTAAAGAAAAAGGCTTATTGTTGCATGTATAACATTTGTAGTTTTAAGTAGTTTTTTGTGTTTAAATGTCAGGAGATGGACCAGCACTACACATGATAACACGTTTCTCATTAAGTGTTCACATGAGGATACAACACTGCAACATTGCATGTAAAGGATTTGTATAGCTGTCAGAATTTTACATTATCCATAAATAAAGAACATTTACTACAATCAATATATTTGAAATGATTGTTTACAAGTGTTGTATTTATATAAATGCCAAACTATATTGTGATTTGAGTTCAGGTCTACAACACGTCCTATTTTGTATATGTGAAATATAACTGGGAAAAGTGGTATTGGAACAGCTGAATCTCTCCATGTTTAATGAACAAAAGAACTGTGTGTTATATGAAATCAAACCAACAACACTTAGGATTTTATAGAAATATCCACAGTTATTTTGCAACTTCTCATGACAAAATGTATGAGTGATTATTAAAGAAGCACACCATGACCAAATGATTAACATCTTAATGGAAGAGTAAAACTTCCTGCCTGTGTTAGTCATGATATCAGCCTGTCGAGCTATGAGTAATGTTATCCCACCCTTGTTTACAGCATTGTTTAAGTGTATTAAAGTGTACAGGCATTCACTTGTGCAAAACCATTTTAAAGTCCAGCCAAAATGTTTCAATCACGTTGAGCTCTGGACTTTGAGTCATTGCAACACCTTAATTTTTCATTCAGTCCGTTGTAGTCTTGTTGCAGTACTCCTTATGTTGTATGACCTGTTTTCAGTCGACTAATAGATGTTTTACAGATAGATTTGGTTTTGATTTTAGAATCCTTTATAGTATAAAAGGATTTTCAAATCAAATCACATACTCCACTGTAAAAAGTTCACACAATTGAGTATGTGACTGAAAAGAATTTGCAACTGCTAAAATAGTCTAAAAAGATTTTTTTTCGAAAAAGATAATACACTTGAACTTGTAACATATATATATATGTGTGTGTGTATGTTGCTGTTCTAACATATTTCTAGCATGATATGAAGAATAATATGAAATAGGTTAATGACAGTTATGTAAAAGTGCGCCTCCAAGCGGACAGAGACGGTAACGCGCTGCTTCTCATTGGAGGGCTGAAGATGACGTATTTGTGCGGGAGCTATGATCTCTGTGTGTGGTCCTGGCAACAAAATGCGATGTTACTTGCAACTTCATTCATTGAAAAGCCGCTCTGTCAACACTACGTACACACAGAGATGGTTTATTAAACAACAAAATAGTCCACACAACATGCTGCTTCTGGAACTATAAGAGATCGTTTTGAAAGTTCTCAACACAAAGTACATCAAGGCTTGTTAATAACATGTATAAAGATAAACGCGCGTATAACCAAGAAAAATAACCATAGTTTCTTTAATGGTGGTATAAAAACAAAGCAGTGTTCTGGGGCGACCACCCACATACACCGAGGGGTGGCTTCGAGAGGGAGTTGAAGTTTAGGTGGGAGCATAGGGGTGGGAGGTGGAGGAGGACGCCATTGCAGCTGCAGCTGGCTGTTTGAGATTTGTCTGAGGAGGGACAAATTATACAAAAGTAGGTCATGCAGACCGGCTTTTAGAGGGGTTTTTAGCCTCTTCCCATTTCTCTCGGTGTGTACCGTGGAAATAGACAAGAAGGATGGACGTTTCGTCTCTGCAGAGGAGGGATATGTGGAGCCACAGCGCCGAGCCAAATCAGGTAAAGAGCCGCGTTTCGGGGGGACAATGGGAGAAGTTTTAGCCAAACTTTGCTAACTAACGGTAGTTTTAGCTAACGTTAGCGGTGCTAGGAAGCTGGGGTCCAAGTGCTTGGCTCCTTTACACGGAATTCTGTCAACTTTGAGCTGCTCAAAATAAAAAATAAAAACATCACTAATCATTATACTTGCAGTAAACTTTCACTTATAAACTTATTTCACTTCGCAATCTCACAGAAAGCTAACAGCGGCACACAGGAATGACAACAAAGGCGCTTTTCAGATAAAACTAAGAAAACAAATGTTTTCTCATTCTTTATTCTTCAGGTAATGCTTCTGTTTGTGGTGGTTTGAGAATGGGAAAGGTTATAAAACATTATAAACTCCATGTCCAAGTAAAAATGCCTATTTAAACTGAATAATTTCAACACGTTACCTAATTAGACCCTCATCACGAGATCATAGAGAAGTTATTAATGCTTGTGTATTTAGTTATTTGTAACTGTGTCAGTGTTTATCAATGGAACAATAGTCACGTGCCATTGTTTGTGTTTTTACAAATGTCCATTCTCGTGTTTATATTCACATACTTGTTATACAAGAGAAAATGATCCAAATATCATTGCTAAATGCAGTATCATTGCTATTTCTTGGATTAAAACAATATTGAAGGAACTTTCTGATAAACCAGAGTAGTTGACACAACTTGTGCTTTTTCTTCGATGATTCATGACTTGCTTATAAAAGAGATGTCATATGGGTTGGGGATGCTCTTTTAGCAGGTTTTGTTTACATGTTTCTAATCACAAGTTCCTCTTCAACAGTCTTCTACCATTGCCTCACCTGTCCGGTGGCCCAGTCTATCCAGTCTGTCACCATGAACATCAGCAGGAACTGCACCTTGGTGGGGAATGGCGAGGGTCTGTCCGCCCTGGAGTCGGTCTCCATTGTCACCATCACATTCCTCGCCTGCCTGGGGAACTTTTTAATCGTGGCGACCCTTTATCGCCGACCGTACCTGCTCACACCCAGCAACAAATTTGTGTTCAGCTTGACCTTATCAAACTTGCTGCTGTCAGTCCTGGTGCTGCCATTTGTAGCCGTGAGCTCGGCGAAGAGAGAATGGGTGTTTGGGGTGGTGTGGTGCAATTTCACCGCCCTTCTCTACTTACTCATCAGCTCAGCCAGCATGCTCACACTTGGAGCTATTGCTATTGACAGGTTGGTGCCCGATTTTAACTGCAACCATATAATATATTCATCTTTTGTATCTTGGGGGAAAAATATGGTTTGTAATGTGTAAAACTTGCATTTGTTGCTTTTCATTTGGCCATATTAACGTAAAATAACCAAATAAGTTTCACTTTTTTTAGGAGTATTTTAAGTTTTATGTATTTCCATATGTAACAAAAATATAAAAAAGTAATCAAGAAATCTTATTCCAACTAAATTACTTAAGGTAGTGAAAATACATTTCTTTCTTTCTATTTTTTTATATCATGCATTGAGCCGTCATCCATTATGACACTGGTGTCTTTCTTCTTCTATGACTCGGAAAACGATGATCTAATCTGTTTATTTTTTAAATAATACCTTCCTGTGCTTTAGTGTCCCACAACACGTCTCATCTGCAACTCACGCAGAACCAAAACAACACAAGCGGCTGTTTCCGATCCGAACACAAACTGAGCCGTTATGTTTCAGAAATATGGGACAATATTGAGGAATCTTTACCAATAATTCATTTTAGTGTTTGGTATCAGATTAATTGTAGAATTAAGGAAATAGGCGGCATAATTAAATTCAAGGAAGATCTTTAAGTCACACATGAAATCTTATTTGAGGAATATTTTTGTCTCTGATAATGTTTTTAAAAAATAGTGCCAAAATGCACTAATGCCAAGACATTTTCACATCAGACGCTTAATAATTTCAGTAAATTTGCCTTTTGTGTGACTGAATAAGATACGTGGCTTTGAAGAAAAACGTTCATATCCTGTAACGCAAATAAAGCAAAATTAATTAACTGTGTATTTCAGTGTAAGACCAGAACGTAGCTGACTTTGAGGATGGTTAACCGCTTACTGGTTGGATCCTTTCCCAGCTTAGGTGACATGCATCACACAGAAAGTTACTCTCCACAGCTGCTGATGTGAATGCAAAGATAAAGCCGTTTTTCATCTTCACATTTTTTTTTCAAGTGGTCAGAAAACAGCCTATAAACCCAAATCATTCAGAAATCACACACTGATATCTTTACAACAAAGTTTAATTGTTTTAAGGTTTATTTTAAAAGTTGAAAAAATGGAGTAGGAAAAGGATTTTTTTTTAGTTTTTAGGAAATAAGCTGTTTTTCTGGGGCCATTATTTACTCACTGTACCTCATAAATGAACATTTAATACCACATGAGTTGAACTATGTTTTGCTGTTCTCATGGATTACAGAGTGACCACTGTAACGCCACTGACATTTTTCCTCAATAGCCCACAGTCCTCCCTGTTCTCACTGCTTCCCTAATTGCCCTCAGCACCTTTGGGGATTTCTGATTACACTGTTAGCATTTGTTCTCCTGCCAAGCCCTGTCTTTCGGTTCTGTTCACAGCTTTTAGCTAAATGCATGTCAGTGTTTGTCTTTCTTCAGCTTTTAGCTTCTGTGCTGCTTCCTAACAGAAGAGCAGCTTCTGTAGTGTCTGGATCAGAAGTGTCCCTTGAGAAAGACGCTGAACGTGTTCTCAGCAGATTTCTTCACTTTTTTTATTTTATTTTATGTAATCTCAACAGGTACTACGCCGTCCTCTACCCGATGATCTACCCCATGAAGATCACGGGAAACCGAGCAGTGGTCGCCATTGCCTACGTGTGGTTACACTCGCTGGTGGGTTGTCTACCTCCTCTGTTCGGCTGGTCAACCTTCGAGTTCGACTGCTTCAAGTGGACATGTGTTGCCTCGTGGCACAGAGAACCAAGCTACACGGCCTTCTGGGTCACCTGGTGCATCCTTCCCCCCTTAGTCATCATGCTCGCCTGTTATGGTGTCATTTTCCGTGTTGCCCGTACGAAAGCTCGCAAGGTGCACTGTGGGACGGTTATCGTGGCCCAGGATGACTCCACAGCGGCTCAGAGGAACGGACGCAAGAACTCGAGCACCTCAACTTCCTCTAATGGAAGTCGGCGGAGCCTCATATACGCAGGAAGTCAGTGCAAAGCCTTCGTCACCATCTTGGTGGTGGTAGGCACATTCCTCGTGACCTGGGGCCCATATGTGGGAGTGGCGTGCACCGAGGCTCTGTGGGGGCAGGGCAGCGTATCTCAGGGGGTAGAGACTCTGGTGGCCTGGTTGGCTTTCTGCAGCTCTGTGTGCCATCCGCTTATCTACGGCCTGTGGAATAAAACGGTGAGGAAGGAGCTGCTGGGCATGTGTTTCGGAGATCGCTACTATAGAGAGTCATTCGCCACACGGCAACGAACGTCCCGCCTCTTCAGTATCTCAAACAGAATCACAGGTGGGTTTGATGTCTAGTTCTTATGTGAGATGTTACCGTTAATGCCGACAGACGGTAATTCCACAGCATAACAGCACCAAACCATGACAGGCAAGCAGTTAGATGTGACTTTTAACACAACGAGGAAGCAAATATGTGTATTTTTGTTGTTGCAGCAACAGCACAACAAGTAACTGATAGGGTTAGGTTGTCATTTAAAAACTAACTGGGATATTATTCTTTGTGTTTGGATAAAAACATTCATGCTAAAGTGTCTGTACAGTCAGAATAGATGGGGAGTATAAAGATGGCACTACCGTTGCGTGTAGTTTGTGTCTGCATGTGTATACACATTTGTAAGGTCACCTAACAAACGTTGTTTTTTCAGACTTGGGTATGTCCCCACACCTCACTGCCATGTTGGCTGGCGGAGGACACCTGTTGGCTCCTGGCAGCAGCACAGGTGATACAGGCTTCAGTTTCACTCAGGACTCAAGTAAGTGTTGCACACAGGAAACATGCAGGGTGGATGCCATCCATGAAAGATCACAGTATGTTTTTATAATTAAGTAAAAAAAAACTTTACTTTTAATAAGACATGTCATTAAGAAGACATTTTTATTTCCGATTATCACTTGGCACATGTCCTTAACCTTTGAGAATATTGAAGAAAAACTGAGAAAAATGTTTCTTTTAAGACACCCATTGCTTGTATACAATCATACGTTCCCTAAATGATAGGAAGCAGTATACTAAAATCATCAAGACAACAAACAAAGTAAACAAAACCAAACTAAGTAAATCAAAGTAAGAAAAAAACCCACATCTATCATCAAGAATGCCCATAGACGTATTTGTTAAAGGAGACCTATACATAAATCCATCTAGTTTTAGCAGGTTGAAAGCCTGCAAAATGAAGCAAAAGTTCAAGCAAACCTAATTTAACTTGTTTAACTAGTTAATCTAGTTTAATTAACTAGATGAAATAGTTGGCGAATAATTTATAAAAGAGTAAAAACAAAGATTTTATAAATAAACATAAACCAGTGAATATTATGAGGTTTTTTTTCTCATTACCTGGATTATTCTGCATATTATTGTTTGTATTTTCTAAACCAGATATGCAGTATCACATATTTTTACTGTAGTATTACAACGTAAGTATGAATGTTAATGGTTAAAAAAGCAATTAATATAGTATAATCTTTTATTTGGGCAATATTTTGTTTTCTGCTCTGAAAAATAAAAAGAACAGCTGACAATACATCCAATGTATTGGATGTATTGATCCAATGAAAATGTATTTTGGCAGTTTATTATCCTTTTAATTAACCATAAAGGAAAAGATCTGAAATGAAAGCACCTGGATTGTTGATTTAGAGGCAAAATGTACAGTCAGAGGTTCAGATAATTAAATCAGTCTGCTGCAATTCAAGGTGTTGATGACGTTAAACTTTCTCTTCTTGACAGTCACATATGCAAGCAGACATTTGTAGTGAAAAAGCTGTTTCTTTTTTATAAATACTCTCAAATTATTGTTGTAAACAGTAATTTGCTTGTCACTGGATTAAAGAAGTTGGTCTAAAAACTGACTAGCTTGAGAATAAGAATAGCATAAAGATGCAAACATGAGGTTTGGGGGGCTGGCAGATGGTCTAACTAACCTGCGCACAGCCTTGTTGTAGTCAGCCACACATTCCTGTTTCACAGCTCACGCTGAACACTGTGCATCCAAGGCATGTAACGTCATGCATAACACAGACTCATCTCATTCTCTGGCTTGTTTGTGTGCTTTTCTGCCTGAAATGAAATCCAGAAAGCATTTTGTCTTTTGTTTCCCCTACAGGCACAGATGTAATGCTGCTGGATAACTCCGTAACCGACGGCTCCTCCATCCTCCTGCACCACGGGAATCCATCCGGTAAGAGGAGGAGCTCGGTCACCTTTGAAGACCAGGTGGAGCATTCCAAAGGTATCTTACTATCTCTGCTCTGCGGGAAGCTGGTCATGAAGCAAAACACTTTGTATATATGTACGATAAGAAACTAAACAAAACCTCTTTTTGTCAGCTGAAAACACATCTTCGGTCCAAGTCCACGCAGAGGTCCACAAGTCTCTTGACACGTTTGCCTCCTGCTTGGCAAAGGCCATAGAGAGCGATGCTAAGCTCACTTTGTTTGGGGAAGATCTGGATCTGCAGGGAGGGCTCTTCACCACGAGGCCGGCACAGAGACCCAGATACCTGGACGGTCAGAGACTGAGGCTGGAGAGCATCGATGAAGGGATTGTTAAAGACGACAGAGATGAGGAGGAGCAGGAAGTGGAGGAGAAACCCATCTAAACACAGCAGGTACGGTCGTATGTGGCCTCTTAGAGCTCTGTGGCACAGCGGATGAAGTCTTGACTCTACGTGTGGGTGCTCCATCCATGCTTGAAGCAGGAAGAGGCACATTATTCATTCCATTTTGGACCAAGTGCACTTATTCAGCGTCTTGGCAAACTTTTGTATGATGTAATCAAATAGGAAGCCTTAATGTGTGTAACTGAAATGGTTCAGTCATATTTATATCTTTTCTATTCCTTTTTTTATTCCATTGTTTTCTCAAAGCAAACCTGTTTCCTTAGAGCTGTGTACAAAGCATGAAAATCACTCATATTATGTCTCTTATTAGACACTGTTTCATGACATGAAGAAAATAGCTCCACATGTAAGGAGACGTCCCGACACTGCACTGCACTTGCAGAGGTTTTGACTTACTGGACGTTCTCTGGGCCGTGTGGGTGTGTGCCAATTCCACACTGGTTTCTTGTTTACAACAATCCTATAAACAACTTTCTTTACACCTTTGCTGGTGCAGAGAGCTCAATAATCTTCAATCTGGTCCCGCGTTAATATCAAACAGGATGGACTCGAAAGACATCAAGTTTTCTAACCATTCAAGACGATAAGTGTAGGTTGAACATACTTTACACCGACAGGGGCAGGGTAAACAGTATCTGGTGCATGTGGGTGTAATTATCTCCTGTACACTTTGTTTGTATTTATGATTTGGATGTGGGCAGTAAATGAAGTAACCGCAGTGTAAGATTTGCTCCCACATCAGCAGAGGAGATGTGTCATTACATAGATTGAGAGAGACAGTAGAGCTTAAGTTTAATATTAATATTACAAGAAGCAGAAAACGTATATTTTATAACATGACCTTTAAATCAAAGCCCATTTTTTTCAGGTAACTTTTCACATCATGCAGAATGCAAATAATCTGGTTAATCTCGGTTTTATTCTATTTCTCTGATCCAGTTTGGGTTTCTGTCCGACATGACCTACTTGGACACTTAAATAGACTCTATTGTCTCTTCTAATGTTGCTGATAACACACATATTGTTTATACGGCAACATGTCTGCTGGAGGTTTACGGATATGAAAACACTAAATTCACATTGTTCATCCTACGCAGTATGAATGTCCTTGCTGCTGATATTTCACTATTTTCTGTTACAGTCAACACTCAATCAATGCATACTCTTATGGTACATTAGATGATACTGTTGTAGTTTATTTGCAGTAAGAGGTACCATCAAAATCTCACTTAAAAAACTGAATGTTACAGCAACCATCTCAGAAGTTCATTGGATTTTATTGTTTGTTTAAATTCAATTTATACCGACAAATGTTCAGAGGTACAAAACTCATTTTTCTTTAATAAAAGTTTCTGTAAAAGTATATTTATTAATAGAGCCCAGTACTGGTGCTTCAGTTTGACCTTGTATGTCTTTTTATTATGTATAAACAGGTACTACTTTTGTACGAAAAAGCTATACAGCTGAGTGATGTAACCTTTTGATTTTCAGTCTATCATAAGTATTGATAAACACATTTGCATTAAAGTTTTATATGAAGATTTATGCTCCTCTGTCTGTTGTCCTGAAAGTCACTTTTATTCTGACTGTCTTTCCACAACGTCCAGTAAATATCATGTCCTCTACTGGTAAGAAAAGAGGGAAAAAAACTCATATCTTAACAAATCTGGAAATTTGGTTTAAAGGTAAACAAGAAAAGAATATTCTATCAAATTTGTCGTGTTTAAAATCTGTAAAGAATGCCAAGAACAGGTAGGTTCAAAACTACAAACAAATATCAATTAAAAAAATGAATGCCATATTTTTTGCTGTTTGTGATCACAGTCCTCGCACTGGATTTCTTCCCCAACGCATAACTTACTGATATTCTAATATGGGGAAGTTTCTCTGAAGTTGGTTGCAGGAATCCTAGTCTCAAACTCAACAATCCATCTATGCTTTAAATATTTAGACAAAGTTTAACCCCTTAATGCCAAATGGGTCATATTTATACAAACAGTTTGAAACATTTTGCATCATTTTAAAAGGTAGAAACTTTATTCAAAACCCATTTGAACACTGTACGATACTGGTTTCCTGGTGAACACCAGAAAGCAAATGACTACGTTACAATGGTAAAAATGCAAAATAAAAAAGACATTTTTAAAGGGCCAAAATAAACTACAGATTTTAAAAATTGGGAGTTTTTTGATCAGTTCTTATTTCAGGCTTTAAAGGGTTAAAGTTCCACAAATGATGCGTAAATAAAGGAGCTTTTCCCCGCACACAAAGCAGTATTTAGAAAAGATGTGCATGGTGGTGCGTTTTAGAGCCACTGAAACTTTGTATGATTCAGGGGAAATGATCTGTAGCCATCCATGATGGCTGGAAGACCTTGGCAATGAGAGAGAAGTATTTAGAGGTTGGTCGGATTTTTCTGGCACAATATGTTTTGAGTTTCCAAAAGTTGTGTGAGGAAACAGTCGACATCTCTGCATCACCTGCCTGCAAGGCTCCATCATGCAGGGTCTGTGGCAAAACAAATATTTTTATTTCTCACCCTCTGGAGTCATTTGGTCTAAACTCACAGTGGCAATCGCTTCGGATTGGTCTTCTCCCTCGTCATTCAGCACTTCTTCTTGATGTGCACATTTAACTATGAAACCGTTTCATGCACTTGGCCTCTTCCTCAGAAAAAGTTTTGTTTCCAAACTGACTTTAATAATAATTATTTACATTTATTTTAGTCTGAAAGTAAACAAATATCCTTCTTGAAAAGTTTTAACTGCACAAAGATCACCGCCTGGCCTGTTCACGCCGCTTTTCACACATTAGGAAGGAACAGGAATTCTGCAAAAGATTCCTAATATCTTTCACCTGAAAAGCCTAGAATAGCGATCAGACACTGAATTCTTCAATGAAGTCATATAAAGAAACAAAGTATTTAATCCCAGAAGGAAATTAAATTCTTCAACATGAAATCTTGGATTCAGTAACCTGTGATTTCTGCTGGTGGCAGCATTAGTTTGGCAGATATAACCTGTTGCCGCCTCAGAAAAACAGAAATTCGATGTATAAGTGATCAAAAATAAGTAATCATTTCTTGGCGAACAGTAAGTAGCATTACTTTTTAGTTTGAACTTGCCTTTATTTTATTTCCAAATTCTATAAAATAATAGACTCTTTTGGAAGAAGAACCATCTTTTTTTTCTAAACCTCTTGAACAGTAAAATGAAAGCATGTGTGTTTTACTTAAAGACTATTCACATGCCGCAGAAACACAGCAACATTTCTTCGCTACAAATTCAAAATTTTCAAACGTTAACACTGATCAGTCTCTCCCGCTCCGAACAGAAAATATTGCACTTAACATCCTTTCACACCAGCCGCCATTATTCTCTCACCTAGTATGACATACTGTTAGCATTTATATATATATATCTCCATCCTTATGCATACACACGTTTATCCTCATACAGAAACATCAGTAAGAAAGTCAACTTTAAAAAAAAAAAAAAGCACACACAGGGGTTATAAATTACACTAATATTCAAAAGGAAGTATCCTAAACTTTACTTGTACAAATCCCAGGTATTTTTTCCAAGTGCTTTACAGCAAGAACAAATAGTGTTTTCTTGAAAAATAAAATGCCAGCAGGCTACTGCTCGTCCTCGTTTTCCTGTCCTGAGCCTTCAGAACGATCGCCTTCCAGTCGATCTACAAGAAGGAAAAGTTAGTTTTGAAACAAGAGAGGAAAAGAATATCTAGTGAAGCGCCTGTTTACCTGATCTGATGTGATTGAGGGAGGCCAGCATTCGGAGCATGAAAGAGGCCGGGACTGTGATTGTGTTTCTCGTTTCTTCTAGCATCAGCTCATTCCTCGTTATTACCTGATAAAGAACAAAAAGTAGTGAAGATGATCAGCACGACAGACGGAAAAGGAAGCGCAGGGAATTTTTAGCAAGAGCGTCTTGATAAAGTTTAAAATACAGAAAATCATGGGTTTTTTTTTTTTTGTTTTAAGGGTGCTGTACCTCATCAGCAAGAACTCTGTTGAAAGATGGCGACTCCTCCAGCGGCGACCAAATCTTGATATCGTAGTCTATCCCTGAAGAAGCCAGAACTGAAATGGACCAGAACGTGTGCTTTAGTTACACACCATACGTGCATCGCCATTGTGTGGCTGTGAGGGACTCACTGGGGTCGTAGGGGTGGGGCTGCAGGCAGTTGACCACGTGGTTGTCGGCTTCGAGCAGCATGAGATGCTCAGCGGTGTGTCTGTCCCAGATGAAGATGTGGCCACAATCTGAACCGCTCATCACAAAGTTGTTGCCCCAGAAACACGACTCCTTTATCTGGATGTGGAAGGGAGTAAAAACATACTTTACACATAACGAAGTACCTCAACATTTTTTTTTTTAAATTTTAGTCTAATGAGGAAGGTTTTACCGCCAACGCTGCCGTTTTTACATTATTAGATTCATTTTTATTCAGCTAGTCTGTCTTGTCCTTGTATAGTTTTGATTTTCCTGCATGAGAAGGACGGATTGTTTTTAAGTCTTCACAGGAAAAATAATTGCATACTACTCCGAAAAGATCAAAACTGGAATCTACATGTTGGTTTGTAAATGACAGAAAAATAAATGGAAATTTAAGAGCCGATCAAGCCGATTAGGAAAAGCTGCTCCCATGACGACGCAAGCGGGTGAAGGTCAGATCCCAACCTGTGACATTTGCTGCACGTCTTTCCCGCTTCTCTCTGAACACCTTTCCCGTTAAGCTACTGTGACCAACATAAAGAAAAAACTGCTAATAAGAAGTGATGGAAGCTTATGAGAAATAAGCTGATGTGTTTAAAATCAGCGACCCAAAGTAAAAACCCCGGCTTAGTGGATCATCCGCATACCGAGGTAAAAATCCCACCGCCTACTTGTTAACCTGGATGAGTGGTTAAATAACATTTGTATTAAGTCCAGTGATAATTCAGTTCAGGCTCATGGTCTAGAAATAAAACTAAATCCTTGTGCCCAGGCTGATCTGCAGATCTAATAATAATAATGAAGACAATTTGCTGGATGTGGCTTCACTCCAGCAGGTAATCAGGTCAGGAATGGAGCCGTCTGACTATCTGATACTTTCTAATAGATTTTCTGGAATAATGTCAAATGTAGAATCTTTTCTAAATTCCAAATAAAAGGTTGCGCAAAGCAACACTTAATCATTCCACTGGTATTAAGAGAATAAAAAGTCACCATCGTCCTGGAGTTACGGTGGCCCTTGTAGACCATTTTGACCGAAGGTCTCCGGATATTCTGGGTCTCGTTCTCCTCCATCTCCCGCCTTTCTTTCCTCCTACGAAACAGCTCCTGAATACGAGCTGCAGCGGAACGTCTGAGGAAGAAAGAAAGCAGAACACAGTGACACGAAGCGCAAACATGCACAAACCCATGCGTTAATATTATCTGGGTTTATCTTCTCACACATAAAGCTTTTTTAAAAAAAAAAAACAGCAGCCACTTATTTTAGGGAGAAGAGTCAAGCATGCCACATATTTATTAGCAACATCTGTCTTAAAATCTGTGTTTTTATTTTTATTTTTTCCAAAAGACCATTTTGGATTCAGTGCTCACATGCAGATAATTTACACTCAGCTCGGTGTATCACTCAAGCTCAAACTAATGCAAATAAAAGTTATGCAAACATTGCACACTACGTTGTGCTGTTGCGTTTCAATGCTCTGCAGCATGTCACACACCTCACAGGTTAGATGATTTTAGTTTCCGGAGCAAACACGTTACCTGATCATCCTATCTCCTACTGCAGATCCTCTGGAATTAAATCTATATTTGCAGTAAAACAATCAATGGCAAGACATCACACAAAACTCAGATCAGAACGTCTGCCTCTTAAAAGCCGAATACATGAAGGGAGTGTTCGTATCTGTGGCGTAAGAGAAACAAGCGCGTCTTTTTGTCCAACACACCTCTGTCCCTGTCCTCTGAACCTTGCTGATGGGACAAGAATCGGGTCATCGTCGCTGTCTTCAGAGTCCTGGTTGCTCTGTGCCGGCTGGCTCTGGCCCTCCTCTCCCTCCTCTCCAGCAGGCTCAGATCTCCTGCAGTCCCCCTCCGAACCTTCCGGCTGGCTCCTCTCCTGCAGCGAAGCCGCCATGCCTTCACCCTCTACTGGGCCCCGAGTCACCGGGCTGCTGACCGCTGTGGAGCAGGACGCCTCGCATTGAGGGTCTGTGGAAGCAGCTAGTAAACTCTGCTGCCTGGAGGACTCGCTGGTGACTGTGAGAACATGACACAAAGTATTTCACGGTCTGTATTTGTCTACTGCACAGTATCAGATAAATAGAACAGTTTTATTTTCATGGTACTAAAGGAGATGACTCACCCTGCTCTGATGTCGAGTTCTCTGTAGACAGATTCTCTCTGCTCTGAACAGCAACAGTGTCTGATGTCTTGGGGCCTCCGCTGACCAGCGAGCTAGACGTGCTGCTGCTCCTGCACCGAGGCAACATTACCAGACAGCAGTTATGGGAAAGAACACAAAAAAACTAAAGAAGATCAAAGGAAATATTAGAAATTTGGAGGAGACATCTCTTCAAAGTTAAGACTAAACTCGTTTTAAGGAGTGACAGCGAAGTGCATGTGGCATAATTACAATCAAAGGAACGAGTTTGGGGGCATCATTTTTAATGAAGGTCATGCTTATTTTAGCAACAGAACATCAACCCGGTTTCTGCATAAATTATAAGAAAAGACTGCAGTAAGCAGCTCAATTCATATCAGGATCTACCACCTGCTACAAACATGACAAAAGAGACTCGTAGGTACATAGTTTCATTTTGTCCCATTGGCTTTTCGGGTTCTGCAAACTCAAATTAATGCGTCTCCAGCAAAACAATTCAATCTCTCTGCCCTGGCGTCACTCACCATTCATCTGTGAAGTCCAGCTTGATGGTGCTGGTCGTGGTGCCTTCTGAGCTGTAGTGCAGGCTGAGGACCGGCTCTGCTGCGCTCGATCTGGCGGTGGAGGTGGGAGCGCTTCCGCTTGCCGCTGCAGGAGCAGATTCATCGAGCGGAGAACCTACAGCTTCTGCCGCTCCTGAGCATCACGGACAGAAAACACACAAAGCAAACAAGGAAGGTTCATCCTAGTGAAACACACTTTAATAAATTGCTTGCAACATGTTCGTGTACAGCAGCACGCGGGAATTCCACAACCATCAGTTGCATCAGTTCCCACTGATTAGCAACATAATACAGGAAGGGAACATGCAGCACAAGTTAACAGGGAAGACAAAGGACAGACTGGAACAGAGATGTTATTTACTTTCAAAGTCCACAGCAGCAGGACAGAGACACATACAAGTAACAGCCCCCCCCCAAAAAATCCTCTCACAGTTCAGCTGCTTTTTATAAGCAAGATTTCGAAACAGATTGTTGCTTTGTTTTAATACTAATAAGAACTATTTTTACTTTAATTAATCCCAATTGGGAAATTTGCTCTGCATTAGACTCATCTCTACTGAAGAGCGGGTGGGCTGCCATGTTTTGGGACTCAGGGAGCAGTCGGGAGGGGTGAAAACCCACTAAAAGCTACCGCTCCCCCTTAAATGACATGTTTCCCAATTGTAAGAGAAGCAACAAGTTGTTGGATTTTAATGAAGAAGTATTTCTATAAGCTGGTAATTAAAAAAATCATTTTAGTTCTATATATAAAAAATGTCAACATATTAAAATGTCCACCTTGTTGAAGCTTTAACAGACACATCACTACCATGGCATGTGTTCAACAAGATTTTCTCTTTTCCTGTCTAGTTGTTCTAACATAAACACATAAACGATAGGGAGAAGTTGCTTCCTGTTGTGGTAATGAATTCATTGGAGGGAAAAAATCAACTTCAGGTTTAATACTTGTTAGACAGTAAAAGGAATAAGGACCACAAGCAGGTCAGAAGATCCAGCTAATGAGATTGTATTAATTCATGAGATACATAATAAGTTATCACAGAGCCTGGGATGCTTCCGAGTCGACATCTAGTGTCCATTACTGGTACTGCATGTCTCCTGAGGCCTGACGCTCTGCTCTGTCTCACATAAGGCATACTCTGGAAGCAATGTTGAATCAATCTGATTGGTTGTTTACAGGAAACAATAAAATAACAGACGAAAACCTGATAATTAATAAAACTTGTTTATGTGACATTTTTGCCTCATGTTGCAGTTTATGTACATTTTTTATTAGGACATTGGTATTGTAACAAGACGTGGTTGCTGCCATTTCTTTCAGTTTGGCTTATAAAAACTACAACGAATGCAGCTGGTCAGGTTGGAAGAACTATCTAGTAAATAATAACTAAGTTTTAAAATGGATTTAAACCTGCAGATGAAATTATTGTAATTGGAAAAACAATTATGTTCTCTCTTCAGCATATGGGGGATTAATGTAAAAGATCTGATTGTATTAATGATATCAGGGGAGAAGAAATGAAGATATCGTATTGGAGTTTAGAGGTTATGTCTCAAAAATTAACAATGAGTGAAATAACATGACGTAAAGTATTTTTATTTAAGAAATGAGAAAAATAAGTTTGTTACGCTCATTTGTTTTTATCCTTGTTGGCCTAGTTTATGTATTTTATATGGGTTTGTTTAGCTTTTTTTTGTTGTGTATGCGGTTTTTCCTCAATATATGATCTATAAAGATTAATTATAAAAAAATAAAATAGACCAGCAGTTGGAACAAATAATAAACTAGAAAATATTCCTTCGTATATTTTAATTCTGACAGCGTCATAAAATACTAAACA
>JBAMHX010000014.1:10932436-10943764 GCA_037177515.1 Pseudomugil tenellus | reverse complement strand
TTTTCATCTCAGTCATTTCAGGACAAAGAAATGTCAACAAAAATTCCTTTTATGATACTCTGTAAACTGTAAAAATAATGGTAAACAAGTTGTTTAAATAGACATATTTGCTTCCTCCTGTGATTGGATCGGTGATCGGCCGCTAAAATCCTGATCGTGTAAAGCCTAGTTGACAGATTGATGTGATTCAGGTGTGCTGCAAAACAAAAGATCCTAAACTCAGGGCAGCAGCTCCTGGGGACCAACTTTAGACCCTCCTGCTCCAAACCAATCCAAGAGTGTTACCATGGATACCACATCTGGCATATTCTATCTGCAATGTGTGAATCTGTGGGATGAGTCCCTGAATGTAATGCATGTTTAGCTACATGCACAAACACAAAACTTGAATCAAAACAAAAACTACATTAAATCCAGAAAACTGGGCTTTAACTGCATCCATGTCTTAAAAAGCATTCCAGCACATGCACAAGGTGAGGAGTTTGGCTGCGATAACAGTGTTGACATTAGCAAGAATATTTCCTACACAGAATCTGATATGAATATAAGTGTGTGGTCACGCGGGTACCGGCAGAACAGTGCACCGGCTCGTTGTCGGTGGATCAATACCTCATTAAGGCCTCATTCTGTTTCATCATCACTGAATGGCTCTGCTACAATCAGTGATATTACACTGTGTTCAGTGTGACTGCAAGCTCAACACGTCTCAGCCAGACGGGATATTTAAGTGGTTCCTGCAGTGAAATCCTATCAGATGTATAAAAAAACAATCTAACACAGAGATTTGATGACAACCGAATTCAGAAGATAAATTATAACATTAAGTTATTATGACATTTTAAACATCTTTCCTCATATGAATTATGATACAATGTATTTAAAAGCACAGCATGACAAAAGCATTAGCTTTCACTGCAAGTGTTCTGGTAATATTTTTCTTTTATTGCTACATAAAAACATCACACTTTTTACTCACTTTGCAACATTTAACTAAGCTCTGCCTCTTATTCAGCACATTAAACCAAAACCACCCAATGTCACATGGAGCACAGTCACCCAGGAAGACACGTTAGCTGATCCACCTCTTACAAGTATGAAGCAACACAACTAACGTGCTGCGTGGATGTGCTTCTGTTCATTTGTTATTGGTGCCAAACAACCTCAAACTCCACCTTTTCTCTCTCTGAAAATATATCACTGTTTAATAAACAATCCAAGAAAAGTACCAGCTGTTATGCCTGAACATATATTCTGTGGCTACAAGTAATGTTTTTCATTTCAATACTGAAACTGTGTAATCTAACTAATCGTCTTAAACTATCTGCTCTAAGATTTTACAGACTCATTTTATTTTTAAATGTCTTTAAATAATTGAAAGTTTCTGTGAAGGAACCTGAAGCGGAAATCTATGAAAAGGTTCTGGAAACACTCGTCTAATTTGTTTAGAGCAATGAATGCACATTTATGCAGCAGTTTTTTCACTACACGTCTTTTGGTGAGAATATAACCTTGCAGCACCTGTGGGTATAAATATTAACATACTTGCTGATGCATTACGCGCATCACCGGAGGATTCTGCTATATCTACTCCAGACAACTGAAAGTGCATAGATTGGGTGCAAACAAATAATGAGGTCAGTAGTTTGATATGAGGATTACAGCAGAAAGACGTAAAACTGCAGAAATATTGATGGTATTTCAGGTAAATATATCAGGTGGTGTCGTGGTTAGCACAGCGAGAAGGTTAAAAGGTCATCATTAATGTACAAAAACAAAAAAGCAAGTATGTCTCCTGCCTTTTTAAATAAAACCATTAAACCAGGTAATCTAGGTTTGGTTTTTACAGTTCTTGTGAACCAATAAACACTCAATCACCATCATGCAACCAAACAATCCTAATTAAGAAAATTAGACTATTTTCTTCCTTTGAGGCCATTATTTCAGCAGAGCTAAAATCACCGTCTGCAACTGTCCAAAAAGTACCTTATGTTTAACCACACAGCCTGACAGCTGACATGCAGAATCTCTCAGCTGGTTCGAACATGGATAAAAACATGGATAAAACAGATCATTCCCCCTAAAAAGAACATAACAGCAACCATTCCCGAGTTCCTGCTCTAAAGCGCAGCTTGGCTTGTCGTGTTTGTTGTGTTTTAGACAGCAATGCTCTGGCTGATAGTGTGACAAGATTCGTGACTACTCTGTCAGCTTCGGGTTTCTGGAAGGCATCAAGCACCTGACCTGCAAGTCAAGAGATCTGTTCCCCCTCTAGATGCACGCTGGGCAAAAATAACATGCTGCGTTTTCTTTCGACAGGAAACACAAACCATTTGAAACAATAATGTGGGACACTTACGCAGCCATCGTGCACGTTCAGCGTTGCTTCAAGTTTAAGCCTCTGGACGAATTCTCTCCTACCTGTAGAACAGAAAACATGCACGTTTTTATCATCTTTCATGTTGGATTTATCTACCAATTCCATTCAAGCACAGCAGAAATGCAAGAGGCAACTTCCTGTCACATTACACATTTGTGCTCAGTGTTCTTGCAACATGTGCTGTATTATTCATGCCATGGATGCCTTGTTTGGACCAACACTCAGCTTGAACAACAGAGAAACCACAAAGTCTGTGGTTCAAACCACAGTTTTTAACAGACAAGCGCCATAATGTGCATTAACGTTTATACATTTTTCAGGAATTTAATAATGTTGCTGACTTCAGCAGGGGCAAAATGGAGGCGGGACTGGTGTCAACTTTGATACACATTAAACACCCAGCATGAATGCATAGCTGAATGCTTTGATTACACATTTATGTTACTTGCATGTGCAATCACACAGCTTTGTTTTTACAGCCAAGGTGGTACCATCAGCATTTTATCATGCATTTTATCGGTTGTTGACAGCTCTGGGCAACTGGGGACAGAGTTTTTCACAACAGTTGCATTATTTTACCTTCTTTTTCCTCGGCTGGTAGCGTCTCTGAGCTGTCCGATACAGACAGCTTGGTGCATGCTTTGCATGCTATGTCAGAGATGCTCTTATAGGTGGAAAGGCATCATAGGACATCTGCTTCCAAGCAAACAGGTCTAGTCTTGCATCACCATTACTACCGCTCTTCTTGTACGTTGTGATAAACGTATGAAACATGCAGAGATCCACATCATCTGTTACAGAGGCCACTGGGTTTGTGAATGACACAAAACGCTTCAATGCAAGCTTCAATGTTTGCTTTACAGTCAATTTGCTTTTTTTCCATTAACTGATTGAAATGTGGATCAAAAAGACAGCTTACAATGCGGATTATTACTCCATCCAAATAAATAAAAACTGAAAAAAACCCTTAACTTTCAGTTAAAAAAAGATGCCCACCATATTAAAAACAAAAAAGGAAAAAGAAAGACATACATGTTGATCCAACATCATTAAAATAAATTCTTTTAATTTCTGAACTGCATAAAAGTGTCAGATGGTCATCAATCTTTTGACACACTAGTTGTTTGTAAGGTAAATTCCTGCAAAAATTAAAATTTACTACCAAAGCTACAGTTATTACACAACAAACTACTTGCATGTTAAAGGGAAACGGCAGTAAAACCTTTAAGAAATACTTTGATTGTGACAACAAAGCTGCCATTTTCATCCTTTGAACAAAATGTCAGAGAAATTGTGAAAGTCTTCTGTTGCCATTTACTCAAATGAGAGATTCGACTTGTACCAACAGGCTTTATTGGAGCCACAGCAGTCCATGGCTGACACACACTCGCATAGAAAGAAATGAGATAAAACTAACATAACACTACAGTGAGAACTGGGCCGTTCACTGAAGATTTTTTCATCTAATATGAAACTAAAGTCACTAATCAGAGATTAAAAAGAAAATTTATTTATATTTTAAAATTTTTATGTATTGACTACTTTGCCACAAATGTTGCTATTTAGTTATAATAAAGTTCTCTCTAATCTAAATTCAAGAATTTAAACAAACTAATTATATAATTATAACTCAACAAATACATATAGAATAGAGAATTTAAAATAATTAGTTGTTTAAAAAGTAAAATCCATCGCATTTGTTTAACACATGACCTAAAAGTGGTGAAAAAAGTTTTTAACTACCTCAGTTTTTATTAGCAGATATATACTTTTATTCTTTTATCTAAAACTTGAACAGAACAGGACACGAGAATTTTCCTTCATCTTTTCAGGATGTTTCTCATTTCAGCTTAAAGTTGTTTCTCCTCAACTTGTTACCTCCAACTAAATATATCCTTCAGGAGCTGACCCACACATCTGTGCATGCATCCTGGCCCACTTGATCTCAGCCAGGCTAAATACAGCGCTGACCAAAGCTCTGAGGCACCGGCTCCACCTCGACTGGCTCATATCTCTTCATTCAACCACCGTGTGGTGCCGACTGTTTGACACAACACTGCAACAACAAGTTGGCGTTTTTATCCTCCGTCTTGCAGCAGCCATGTCCTCTGGCTTTCGTCGCTTTTGCTCTTCAGTCTCAGACACTTTTTTTTAGTTTCGCTTTGGTCCGTTATCAAAACACAAGCAGGATTTTAAATTCCCGTTAAACACATCAAACAGTTAAGTTTTCACCCTCAACACTAAACAGACCAGCTGATGGGTCTTTAGGGAGTCAGCATGTGCATTAGAGCTCTTATCTAGAGGTTGTGCGACAAACAATCAACGTGTTTTGTACTTTTGTGACCATTTCTTCTCGTATCTGCAGGGCAAGAACCAGTGGAAATCCAATAGAGTCCACAGTGTGAGAAGCTGTTTTAAAGAGCTGATTCTTTCTACCGATTATATGTATGTTTAGAATTAAACTTGGTATCAAAACGGTGGTTAGGAAAGAAAATAATTAGCTAAATGTAAAATTAAATATAAGACAGGAAGAAAGATGGCACGGTCAATAAACTAAAGAATGCTGCAGAATCCCAGTACAGCCATACAAAACAAATACAAACTAAGATCAAGGTCCAGTTTATCTTCCAATTTGCCTTTCATTCATCATAAGATCCAGTTCAAATTTGATATTTTGTTCTCTTTAAATTATCCCGACAGTATTCATCAACTCCGCTGTGACAGAGAATCAATTTTTTGGTACATCAGAATACTCAGATAAGCCTCAGAGCAGATAGAACATAATTAAATCAACATAGCGAACGAAACCAGTGTTAAAAACTGTGAATAGTGACAATACATCCCTGTGTAAAAACCCAAGAATCCACCACCTCTGCTATGCACTTCCAGTATAAACTGGAACGTTAAGGTGTGGCAATATCTGCATGTAATCTCACAGATCCCTCCAACTTCTCTTACACATTTCCTCACCTGACTATTTAGCGAGTTTTCTTGATCAGTTTCATATTAATTATAAAGATTTTCCAGTTGATAAAACTGATGCATTACATGTAAAATCATAATAATCTCTTTTTGTTTACAAAAGAACACACTGCATCTTACTCACAGCTCAATGCTGGCAACCTTCACACATCGAGTAGGATTTAAACCCATTTTATGCAGAACTTACACTCAAATTTAGATTGTATTTTAACAGCTTCTGTATGTTTTGATGATAGCTTGTGTCATTTGACATATTGTGTGTTTTGAAGACGACATTGGAAGCAGTGTCTCACTCTAAAAGTACTTGAAATCCACCTGAAAATTACAGGATTTAACATTCTTTTGATTACATAATCATTTCTAACATTTAGAAGCTTTATTTTAGTGATTATATCACATATATGGTGATGTAGCCTGCTGGTGATTGATTTATGGAGCAATCCAGTGAAAATAATGGAATATCAGTATGGGGGAAATGAATGTGATCTATGTTCTGACAGAGAGCTGCTTTATTAAGGATTATATATAACCTTTAATCTCATCTGTGAAGCGATTCAGCTCTGAAATAGCACATATCCTTAATCATGATCAACTGAATGTGCAGTCCTGTGTTTACATAGTAGGGGAAGCTGCAGCTCACTTCTACCAAGGTAGTTTTATTTGGCTTGGGGCACAGTTTTCCTACCCGGTCATCTGATTCTGCACCACAAATACAGTCTGCAAACGCACAATCTTACATTTACACGTATTATCACACATGTCACAGGAAAAATGTATGTATTGTACTTACCTAAATAGTTGGTCCTGATGGTATTAGGATTGCTGTATCCAATTAAGCGTTTATTAACATCCCAAACAAGATTGCCAGAGCAGGACATTGTGACCATATGTCGGTTTTAATTGAAAATAACATTTAAACTAAGCTAACCCTTCACCTGACGATGTCGCCTTTTATCTACTGTCGGTTTCCCATCCAGTTTGTTCGATGTGTGTCTGACGGCGCAGCGTTAGCTGACGGCGGCACCAAGCGTTTGCATTGTTGAGCGTGAAAGACTCGCTCCGTCCGGTCTTCGCTGTTCCCCCCCCGACTGTATCCCTGCTCTCCGGACGGCTAAATATCTCTCCTGCTAGCCTAGCCTGGCTTATTTCCTCCAGCAAACAGCGGTCAGCTGTGTCCAAGCAACGCGAGAAAATGCGAGTTTTGACGGAGCGATTAGGTGCGCTCGTTTTGTGAACGACTGTAAGAAATACGACCGGAGTCTACGAAGAGACTGGATGTTTGTTTGTTTGTTGTAATTCATTTCCACAATTTTCACAAGTTTTTTTTTTTTTTTTTTTGAGAGTGACAACATGTTAACATAAAAAGAAAGTGTCATGGAAGCTGAAAAGAATATTATTCATGAGTTTCTTTGTCAAAATGATCTTTTTTAGAGAGATAATAGGTAAAGAGATTTTAAATATATGATACAAAATTAAAAAGACCAAGTTTGCAACATTTAGAAAATATTTTAAGCTTGATTATCATATTTATTTTCATCTTTTTAATAGAGAACCATCTTTTCAGGTATCAAATGCAGGCTACCTGACTCAAAGTTTGTAGCTATGAAATGGCTTGTAAACATGATTGTTCTTATGTTTTATAGGCTACTACCTTTTCGAATATTATTGACATGAAATATTAAGCAAAATTGCCACAACTGGAATTATTTCTTACCTTATATTTAAAGCGTGATCTTTTCCAATAATGCTCTTAAAAACTGGAATTTGAGTGTTGGCTTTAATTTATCTTTAATGGTCTGTCATAATTTTCAAACATGTAGAGATTGTGAAAATAATGAGAAAAATCAGACAAAATGCATAATAATGCATAATTTAAGTTTTAATAGCTACATCATATTTATGTGACACATAATCAATGCACTATTACATGTGTATGCACTTTATTACTTTGCTATATAACATTTAGACATTTAGTTAGTCAGTGCTTTTCATTGAAAAATTAGCATTAATTTTGCCCCTGTAGCCTGTGAAATTGCCTCCGGTTTCAAAACTATTATATTAAATAAAGCCATGGTAAATAAAATAAAATACTTGAGCCTTTTCTCAGTGCCATCTCAAAGGGACGAGTTGAGCATCAAAATGAACGATCTCTCATATTAACCAATCATATCAGGGTTCTTATCGTGTGGACCAATGTGAATCGTGAAAACCTGAAACCCCGCCCCTCACGCGGAAGTTTGCGTCGTAGAGAAAGTCACCTCGTCTCGTCGGTCAGGGCAGAAGCTAGTGATACTTAGCATGGTCATACTGCCACCCGGGGAAGGTCGACAGTAGGACAGTAACATCCTGTTTTAACTTTACACCTTCCTGTCTTATATTTAACCCATACATATAGAAGTGAATTAAGTCCTGCTGTTGTTAAAGATAGATATCACTCTAGCTAACCATATTGTAAGCTAGCCTCTGTAGTGTTTTCTCTTTCTCATATTTGTAACATCTGCGATCATGGCTGCGCTAAGAGCGTCCTATCACAGGATTTTGGACAAGATTGAACATATGCTGCCTGCCAAACTGAGACCTTTGTACAATCACCCAGCAGGTAATGTAAAAAGCGCAGCTTCAACCGGCAAATTAGCAGTGATGTTGAAGTTGTCCGCTGATCGTGGATCGGTGTGCAGCTGTGTTGGAATTGACGTTTATGTGACAGCACTGCATCTTACACAGAAAACGCAACCAGTCATCTAATCTGGATGCCTCATTTGCACAAAACTAATTGTTTTGATATAGCATGGCTGCTCTGGGAGACCATAATCTGCTCTAAGCTGTCCAGTCTGTAAAGAATTAAGGAGTTAAAGTTGTGCAGATGAAACACAAATACCACAGATAGAAAAAAACGTAAGCTTTTCCTGACATTAGATGGTGGCATGTTCTGTAAGATTAAGGGAATTCAATTCACAATGGAGCAGCTTTTGTTTTACTTAAAAAAATTCTTACATATTTGTAACCGATTAACTTTTGGCCTAATTTATTTGTTCAGACTAGTTTTAAAGGGTTGCAATGCAGGGTTAAACAAGACTCATTAAGGTTTTTTGTCAACCCAGTTTTCTTCCAATGAGGGTGGCATAAATACAGGAGGACTTGCCAAGAGATGACTGTACATTTAACATCACTACAAACAATACCCTTAAAAAAAGAAAGGACATTTCTCTGCCACCGCAGGGTGTGTTGCTTTCAATTGGTGCCCTTGTTAAGGTCAAGTTCATCTTGCACTGAATCTGAAGCATCATTGACTCAGATATTAACTGGAGCAAACTGAGATTAAGGAGTAACTAGCGGACGCAGCTCTTTGTTTTGTTTTTGAAATCACACTAAAGCTCTTTCCGACACGGGCATCTTTTTTTCCAACTTCCTTAAAGATTATTTATAGTGATAGCCAAACTCTTGTGTTTATCCTGTGTGTTGGTTGGGAATACTGGTTTCCATTTCTTTTTAACAGAGTAAAAGCTTGATAGGAGTGTTACTGCCTTAGAAGGAAAATATGCAGTAAAATGCGCTTAAAGTTGAAATGTAGGCGACTAATGTTGAGATCACAATGGTCTAGTTTGTGTTTCTGCAGTGTTATTGTGGCTGTTCAAGAGTCCAAAGGTAGCGTCAGAAAAAAAAGTAGATATATTTACATATTAAACTAAAATCAAACCAGACTTTAGAAACACAATCATATTTAACTCGTTTAAGGCAGCACATATCCATCTTGGGGGTTTATTCATAAAGAAGTTGAAAGAGACCAAAATTATTCTGAATATATGAATAAATTGAGCTTTTGACCATCACCAGCTTCTTCATGCATGCAAATTGAAAGTGTGTTTTCTCAGTAAAATGTTGTTTTAAACATAATTGTGTAACATCCACATTACTGTCAAATGTTATTTTTCTCATATATATATTTTTTTTCTTAACTTTAGGTCCAAAAACCGTTTTCTTCTGGGCCCCGATGTTTAAATGGGTAAGTGTTCTTTCACACAGTGTTAACCTGTGAACACACAAACACCAGAGGATCCTAAACATTTCTGGCTTTTGACCTACTTAAATAAGACCTTATGTACTTATCAGCCCCCCTTGTTGCAAGTTGTGTATCTTTGTTTGTTAATGATCAGCTTATATTTGTTTTCTAGAGGTCTGAAGATGTAAAATGATTCGGGTTAACCAGCATAGGATAAAAGTATGCAGAGTTTGTGTGGAATTAGATGAAAAAGCAAATCAGTCCAGATAAGTTCTTTGTCATGGAGTGAAGACAGCGGTGTCCCTTCTCTGCAGGGTCTTGTCTTCGCTGGTTTGGCTGATATGACTCGACCAGCAGACAAACTCAGCACCTCCCAGTCTGGAGTGTTGACAGCTACAGGTGAGTTGGGATTTCAGTCGGACTGTGATGTGTCTGTTTAATACATTAATGAGTCTCACTGTATTTTAAATAGTGCCTGAAGAACAACGTTATTGGTACATATATTTGTTTTTGCAATTTCAGTGCTCAGTGAGGTCAAAATATATATTTTTTCCATTAGTTCAAATTCTGACACATTTTGCTTTGGAGCATCAGACACCCTGTTCTGAAAGATGTGAAAACACATCCACAAATTGTGTGTACTCAAATTTTTGTAAATGTTTCAACTGTACTATTTTATCTGTCCCGTGTTCTGAGAGAATTCCTCAATCTGTGCTAAAGGTTTGCTGCAACATCTTCTTTTGCAATCTCTTACTTCAAACAAACCTTATCAGTAACTTTTTTGCTAAAACATAGACTCTGTTCTGATAAATAACACCGGTTTAACATCAGCATGCACACCCTTCACTGTTCTCTTCCCACAGGGCTCATTTGGTCCAGATATTCGCTGGTTATCATCCCGAAAAACTGGAACCTTTTTGCCGTCAACTTCTTTGTTGGCAGCGCAGGAGCCTCCCAGCTCTACCGGATCTGGAGGTGTGTACATCTGTGTTCGGTCTCCTTACTCATAAGGGATTTAATAGTGGATTCTGTCCGACCTAATAGTCACATTTGAGTCCTTAAGATATCATCTTTACTCTAAAAGATACAAGATGAGTGCACAGTAGCATCTCGATATCATATTCTTCCAAAAGATATGAAATCTTAGCTGTAAGTTAAGTGTACTGGAGCTGTGGTAAATATATAATAAGCAGAAGTTTTCTTTAGTGTTTTCTTCCCCCAATTCAAGAAACAACAAGGTTAAGAGTTAAAATTTGTCTTTTAAAGCTAAAACCAACATGAACTTGATATATGAAGTGACCAGAGATGCATAAAACTGAATGAATGGTGATAAAAGTAGTTTTTATGGTGGGTGACTGGATAGGAAAAAAAACTTCCTTTTAACAGGGAGGAAAAACTTCTGGCAGAACCAGTTCAGGGAGGGCGGCGATCCATCTCAACCGGTTGGGGTGATCATTATCTCGTCATTATCTCAACCTGAGGTCACGAGATGATGTAAGAAAATCACCAGATAGGAGCTCCTCTGTAAACTTTACAAGCTTTTGAAACAACGCCACAAACTAGTTCCCGCTCTTCCTCCCATCTATCATCTCTTTCATCTCGTGGGATCATTTTAAGTAATCTCATCCTCCTCAGCTTCACTCTGGGTTGCAGTTAAAAAGCCAAACGAGAGTATTGTTCATGCTTCCAGACATGTCTTCCTGCTTATACTCATAACGCATTGTGATTTAAACAGCAGCTGAAAATACTTGGAAAACAAAAACATGTTGAGTCATTTATATGGTAATATGGTATAAAAAGTCACATCACTCTTGGTTCTGTTTAAAGGAGTGTGAATATAAATAAAATACTACTACTATTACTACCACTAGCTCCAAATAAACAGCAACAAAAACCTGACAGGTAATGACATAACACATTAAATGTGGTTTGTGAGCATTGCAAAACACACACACACACACACATATAT
>JBAMHX010000014.1:10913173-10931827 GCA_037177515.1 Pseudomugil tenellus | reverse complement strand
GTATATGTGTATATATATATGCATATGTGTATATATATATATGTATATGTGTATATATATATGTATATGTGTATATATATATGTATATGTATATATATATGTATATGTATATATATATGTATATGTATATATGTATATGTATATATGTATATGTATATATATATGTATATGTATATATGTATATGTATATATGTATATGTATATATATATATATATATGTATATGTATATATATATGTATATATATATATATGTATATGTATGTATATATGTATGTCAATTTATAACCCGTTATCTTGTTTTTCCTGACAGGTACGAGCAGGATAAGAAGGCGAATGCTAAGGAGACTGCAGAATCCTGAGGACGCTCCCGTCCTTCTGCTGCGGTGCTGCTGATTCAAAGGGAGACTCACATCATCATCATCCCATCTCATAACATCCATACCGTTGCCATTGTTACACCACATTCAGCCTGGTGTCCCTGTTGGAAATATGCACTTTCACTCTAAGTTTCAGATTTCTTCAGGGTGTTTTTAAAAAAAAAAAGAAAGAAGAAGAAAATAACTTAACTAACATAACTTTTTTTTTAAGTGTAGTCAACACGCTTAAGAATGATGTTCATCAACGCACAAGTACTACTTGTTCAGCAAGTCCTTGATTGTACAATGTTTGATTTAACCTCATGTTTTATTTTTCATGCACTAGCTGGGAAGTTCTGCTTTTTGCATCGTCGCCTTTCAGTTGTAGCAACAATCAGTACCTCGAGCAAGTCTCTACACTTATAACTCTTGGATTTGTGTCAAAAGTGGTTCCAGGAATGTCGAAAATCATTGATTTAAAAAGGATATATCATCAAATTTACAAGTCTCTTATTCATAATTTGATTCAAGCCCAGGCATGTGTACCTCAGCAGTAATTAAATCATGATTGATTACCATGTAATGATTCCTTCCATTTTAGTGGTTTTAAGTCTTTTTATTTGTGTGAGAACAAATCCTAACTTAAATCTCGCAAAATAGTCAAATTTTTGTAGAGATACTGTTATTTTCTAGTTGTAAATGAGAACTATAGATGGTACATATTTAACCTGGGTGTCTTTTTAACTCATCATTGCAGCGAGCCAATGAACAAACTGACTGACTGTACAAAATCTTTATCATCAAATTTGCTTTTAAAACTTCTTTCTTCTTCTTATGTAGATATTTTATATTTTTGTGCAAGAATAATGGTTTGTTTAAGATGTTCACACTGTATTTTTACAGTATAACTCCCTGATTAATTAGCAATAACTGGTATAATTACTTAAATATGTTGACTGTTAGAACAAATGGCGCTTTGAGGGTTGATCATAATGTAATGTAATGGCGATGTAATAGTAATAAATACTAACACTTAAAA
This sequence comes from Pseudomugil tenellus, assembly GCA_037177515.1. Lineage (NCBI taxonomy): Eukaryota > Metazoa > Chordata > Actinopteri > Atheriniformes > Pseudomugilidae > Pseudomugil > Pseudomugil tenellus. Next base: position 10,930,431 of record JBAMHX010000014.1, on the reverse strand, counting down.
GTATGGACATCTCATAGAGACTTCATGATTATTTGGTGATCTGTATGATTTTGTTTAGAGTTTAATAAGACAACAGAACAGTTTTTATAAAGTACAGAAAATGACACGGACGTACTACTAAAAATCACAGCTTCATTATAATCCTATTCTTTTATGTATTTAAGCAAAAAAAATACCGTTAGCCTCCAATCATCCATGGCTAAGTCATATTTTGTGATACTCTCTTAACACTACTGATTCCCTGTGCGTCATCATCTCTGTAAACCTTAAAATATGACATGGCCACTTATGCTATCAGGTTAATTATACACAACCTCATATGAACAACATGAGAAATGTATCTGCATTGATCAGATAAAATTGTTAAACACAGTTATTACTCTTATTCAGTACTTAAAAAGATTAATCACATTAATCAAGACAATTTTTCCAGTATTCAAATTTGTTTGAATAGCGCCATTTTACAACAATGTTGTCTTAAGGCGCTTCAGAGAGATCAGCCAATTTAAAAAAAAAAAAAAAGCTCATTTAAGGGGAGCAAGATTGCATTAAATCTTGACTTTGATCTCCCATCCTGAGCAAGCATGAGGCGACAGTGGGAAGGAAAAATTCCTTTTAACAGGAAGGCAAAACCACCGGTAGTGAACATCCTGGCAAATTGGTGCATTTGAGCTTCTTTTGATGTGTCTAGATAATTTCTGGTCTTTCACATCAACTGTGATCTCCTATATCTTTTTAAGACAACGTATTCTGACGGATGTTAAAATGGGACAAATTCTGTCTGAAACTGGGTTCTTAAACGGCGTAAAAATTTCTAGTGCCGCAGTGAATCGTCAAGAGAAAGACTGAAAAGCAAATGATCGTATTGTCCCAATTAACCATGTCAACGAATCTGAAAGAAATCTTAAAATATTCATTATATTAAGAAATTTAGCTAAAATAAAGGAGTGGATCTAAATTCCTCCATGGTGATGTTAAACTAACATCATTTAGAAAAATACTTTAATTTAGTGGCACAATAGTAAATGTAATTTATGTACAATTTTTGAAGACTTGATAAGGCTTATTGGTAGGCTGTAGCTCAGGAGGTAAGAGCAGTTATCTGCCAACCTGAGGGTCGGTGGTTCAATTCCAGGCTTCCCCTGACTACATGCTGAAGTGTCATTGGGCAAGACACTGAACCCTATGACCCAAAAAATGTAAGTCGCTTTGGATAAAAGCATCTGCTAAATGACTGTAATGTAATGTAATAAGGCTTTGATTAATTCATCAAAAGTCCTGATATGAATGAAAATTAAAGGATTGCGTGCAAACATCTGGTGCGTCAGTCCTCCAGCTCTGTCACAGTAAAGGAACTTTTAGCTGAAAATATTTGTATCATTTAGGTCAAAACAGCAAATACCTGTTCTTTGTTCCAGTTCTACAATTACCCTCCAGCTGCACTCAGAACAAACATTGTCTGCATTTTCTTCTGCGTAATGCGTCAACGAGTGTCAAGTTGACACAATTTCTTCTTAATAAAATGTCACAAATCAGAATACCATAAAGCTCCTCTTTAGCTTTGTGAGGCTGCTGACCATGGAGGGCTGGACTAAGGGTACATTCACACTGCCACTGGTTCGTTTCCACAGATAGTGGGAGTCATTTGGCGCAGTGGGAACACCAGTGGCACTCCGAAGTGGACCAAGTAACCAGACTGGTCAAATTAAAAGTGGTGGTCTCAGTTCACTTGCAAACAGACTATCCAGGGACCAAACAGGAAGTGTATGTCAAATGTGTGAGCACATCATGAAAGAGGAGGTGGTGATGAAACACATGACAACAGAAAACTAAAGGTGCCATGTGTAAAAATGTTCTTTTACAGATTTAGCTGACACATAATCGTAATAATGTTAATACTTTCCTGGTATTTAACCCATTTTTCTAACATCAACATATTAATACATTCCGTTTAAATAGGACTTAATGTAAAATCTTATATTTAACCTTTAGAATATTTATTGTCACTACACACATTTACAATAAATTTAAAACTGTTGCAAAATAACATTACAAAGAACAGTGAAAAAGGTGTATAGAAAGAATAAAAGAGCATAAAAAAAGCTGTTTATATTCTTTAAAGGAAGTATTTGTAATCTAGACGTGGTGCATAGTCCTGAAGATAATTGTAGACAGTAAATATGAAGAGTTTTAGGATATAATTATTACACAAAAGTTCTGAAAAATGTATATAAGTATAGTATTTACACAGTAATCAAGTATTAATATGTTACATGTTCTTTTTAGGATTTGGGGTGTTTCACATTTAAATCTGAGCAAGTAGGTCTTAAGGTGATTGTTGCTTTAGGAAAGAAAATGTTTTTTTAATCTCTGTTATTCCTGATGCACCTGTAGTGCCTCCCAGAAGGAAAACAGGTCAAAACCAGAGTGGGAGGTGTCACTGCTGAGGCAGCGGGAGGTGCAAGTGACCATCAGGAAGAGAACAGCCAATGATATCAACTCTGTAAACTTTAAATATTGATAAAATATTTAGATCTAGCTTTTAGATGTTGCAATATCCAACAGATTTAAACAATTCAATATTTATAGTCCCATTTAATATTTTACCTGTATTAATATGTTTAATTGCAGGAAAAATGTGCCATATACAATAAAATGATACTAGAACTTATCTTTATACTAGTTACACATTATGTACATTTTAAAGCCAAAAAAAACTTGCACCGATAAGCTGATGATAATCAGTAGCAATGATGTATAAAACCAAGATGTGGGTCAGATGTATGCATAAACGTGTAAGCAGGAGCCTTTTAGAAATTTTATCCTCCAATTATTTAATTACATACACACACAACCCCAAGTTATTGATACCCACAGGGTTCAAATACTGGGAACCCTCAGTCTGGGTATGCGAAACCAATATGAAACCATGTCTGCTTTCTTAGGAAACTACGGAGAAATCACTCGTTTAGATCAGCAGCACATCAGTCACCTACTTTCACCATTTTCAGAAAAGTTGAAAATAGTGGTTAAAATAAAAAAATCAGTAAATCAAAAGCAAAATGCAGCTGCCAACATAAAGTTTTACTGCTCAGATTTGTCTCACTTGGGATCCGGCTTGAAGATCGCATTGCAAAATGAGACAAAAACCCCACACGACTCCACACAATTTCATTTGAAAAGTTAACATTAGCTGTAGCCTTTTCTCTCTTAGCATTTAGAGAATTTGTGTTTGTATAGAGCAGTTGTATGTCAACCTGAAGGTTGGCAGTTGACTACATGCTAAAGCGTCCTTGGGTAAGTCACTGAACCCTATGATCCATAATATGTATAAAAGCGTCTGCTAAAATGAATGAAATGTAAATAAAATATGTTTTATGTATTGTTACACTGACATTGTACTGCAATACTAAGAAAAACAAACCACACAAGTTGTCTAGTCAGAAAATTTTATTCACAACCATAAACAGCGTCGAGTTTAGCGTTTTCCACCAACACGGGGTGCGCTGACTTTCATGGGCTTGGCGATCTTGGGTTTCTGTGCAGTCTTGGTAGAAGCCTACACAAAGAAAAATATTAAGTAAAGCTCACTGTATATTTAAACTATAAAGTACTGATGAGTTTAAACAGGTAATATCATTCCTTTGCAGCTAAACACCATCAAATAAAAAACATGTAAAGCTGCCAGGGATTACCATGACCCCTACAATAGAGTAAAACCTAAACATCGCCATAAAAATCCAATAATGGAAACACCTACATTTAGGAAACAACTCAATGACTTCTGAGGTTTTTCATACGTTTTGATATAAAAGCATAATCATAAAAGTGTAACAAACAGTTTTAACGTATCCTTGGATGAGATATAGCAGGTCACGCAAACCGTTTGTAAGGATGGAAGAAATAAAAACATAGAATTTTACTGTGAATTATAAAAGGGAAATGAGACGGGCTTCAGAAGGTCGCGGCAAATTCTCCGTAGCAATTAGAGAATGACAAAATAACCTTGCATGAGCCAAAATTCTCGGAAAATCTTGTCAGTTGGACGACATTTTCTGTAAACTGCGGCTTATCTGCTAAACGTAGTTTATCAGAAGCAACTGCAAATCACAATTGTTGCGACAGACTTTCCAGATAGATGCGCTAATCCCTGATCAATTAGATCCGATTGAACTCAAACAGCTGCAGATCTCACCTTTGCAGCTGGTGCAGCAGGTTTCTTTGCTGCCTGCTTCGCCTTCTTGGCCTCCTTGGCAGCTCTGACAGAACGCAAAAAAGAAAAAATTACCTTTACTCATTCAATAAGGAAATTAGAAAAAAATTCTTATTTAGGTGGCTAGCAGGACGTGGTTTTTAGCTTTAAACTGAAATAACAGGTCTAGAGATATTTACATGAACAATTCATTATGAGCTCAACTTGAGTTTAAATCCTGGACTGGGATCACCTTTGATTAAATGGTTACAGATTTATTGCTTTTTAACACTTTTTAATTTCAACTTTAAGTTAATATTTAGAGGTTCTGTAACATCAGACCAGTCTATGCTGGATTCCAAGACATAATTTCATGACTGAACAGACTTCATTCTTCTTTTCAAAGCCAATTGTGAGTTCCAAAAACAAAGATGTCAAACTAAATCAAACTACTTGATCCAACAGTTAATTTACAAGTTATGATTTCCGGGTCCTCTTCTCACCTGATGGCCTGCTCCCTCTGGGCCTTGCGGACCTCGGGCTTCTGGTTCCTCTTGGCCATGATCTCAGCCAGGGAGGCCCCAGTGATGGCCCTCTGGAATTTCACTGCGCGGCGGGTACGCTTCTTTGTCACCTCTTCCTGTTAAAAATCACATTCAAAGTTTGTCATATAACCTAAAAACCTATTTATTCCGGCCCACCGAAGACTTATAAGCATCAGCAAAGCAATACTTGCTTCCATTGGATGAATGCATAATATGCAATATTATAACGCAATACACAATTAAATGAACGAAAAATACTTTATTTATAGCAGAGGGACATTATTAATATCTGTAAATAATCTGTAAAGTTCAAGTAAATGAAAGCAATTTAATAATGTGCAACATTAGGTATTTAAATTAGGCTCATTAGTATAATAGTCCAGTACTGATTCACAGAAAGAAAAAAAAACAATGTTCACACTCCAATCAATACTTTTGCATCAAAAGCTTCACATTATACTTGCAAGTAATTAGTGAATCCAAGATGGCACTTTGCAAGTAATGAGTGATATTGTTGGAGAGTTTGGAGGCTGGCCAGTGGTGAGATGTCAGTGATGACGTCAAAGGCCAGTACTATGATCTCCAGATGTTCTATGGCTGCTGGTGTGGAGTGAGAGCTGCTGCACAAACTGCAAGACGAAGTCCAGCAGCAACACATAACATAGACCAACACTATGCACACCACTCACCCGCAGCCAAAGGTTAATGTGAAAAATCGGAGCTAAGATATGATAGTTAAGACACGCAAAGAACATTGTACTTATTTCCAAATCAACAAAGTTTCTTTTGAACATAAACTTAGTAAATTATTTGTTAAAATGTTCTTAGAGGAAGACGGTTTAAATGCAGGGATTTTTATCTACATAGTTTGACACTTGAGCCTTCATTTTAAGGCATATAATCCGGTGTACTTACAGACTGGCCCTTCTTGTGCTTGCGCCTGTAAAGCACAGTCCAGTTAATCTGTCTGGGGTTCCTCTTGGCCAGGAAGGCAGACTCACACTTGGCATTCAGAAACTGGAACACCTAACAGAAAACATAGCTGTTACACAATGTTTTTATACTGCATCCCTAATCAACAGCGTATTGGTTTCCCTTAATCCCTTCACCCATACACACATTTAAAAACACAGACAGTAATGTTAGAATATATGAAGGCTGTGACTTTAAATGAAGTGGAAATGTTGTAATGCTAACTATAGAGCATTTACTTATGGAAACATGTGCATTGGCAGATTTAGATGTCCTTTGAATGCACTAGATGCTCACTTGCAAGATTAAACTTGTTAATACTTTTTAATGTTGACTGCACTTTTCCCAGAATCAGCTCTACTATGGTTATGCAAATAACTGTGGCAGAAATACGTGACAAAGGTGAAGTGAAACAATTTGTTGAAGAAATTGCAGCTAATGCTGCTACTCAGGGACGCTAGCATTGAGGCTATCATTAGCTAGTTATAAGCAGTGTTCATTTATACCGAACAGAGTTATTCCACTAAAATAGTAAAATACATTCAACTTTATAGATGGTGACCGCTGCCATATGCTGCATACTGTATCAATGGACAGACCAAGGAGTAGCCGGTACAGGCTACTTTGTGGTACGGTTACCTTTCCGTCTATCCTGGCGTATCGGCGGCCATGGCCGGGGTATATTTTATAACCGCTGAAACTACACAACTCGACCCTGGAAACGAGAAATATGAATCATCACTGAAAGAAAATTTACCAAAATGTATCATAATATATGTTACGTTGTAAGAATGTTTGTTTTAAAGTTGAGATGACAGTTGATACTAATTCACAGACTCACTTCATGATGGCTACGAGAGGGCTCAAAACCGGAAAGAAAGTTGACGGAAGCGGAAACTCAATTACAGGTCTTATATAAATAATTGTTAATGTTAAATTTTTTTTATAGAAAACCTGCAAACTTAATGATTTTTTGCAGTTTAAATATCCAGGGAAAAAATGTTTACTAAATAAAAATACTATAATCGAAATGTACAGCTGGCGTCAAAGTTTAGCAGTTGCCTCGTTAGCACAGAGCTCGGTCTCTGTGTATCGCTAGCAAAGTAATTAAACTAATTAACAATTATGCGAAATATATTAATTACTTTTAGGACGTTTTGGTTATCAAAGTCATTAATAAATGTATTTATTTGTTTAGTTCACCCATTTGGCGGGTCACGTCAACAATACTGAAATGTTGTAGTCTTTTTTAAGCTGAAATATGCACCACCTTAAGGAGCGTAAGAGATACTGAACTACATTTCCCAGAAATCTCATCTGGCGCAGACTGACTTCGCACCGCTTCGCACAGGCGCTTCTGTCTTTCGTAGTACAGCTCCAGAGTTGAAAGCTAACGCTTGGCGTTGTCTTACAAGATAGGATGGGTGTATCAGATTTACAGTTTGATACAAATGCTGGTAAGTAGTCGCGTGGACTTTGTTTGACAAAATAATAACGCGAGTTTCTTTAATGTTAGCCAAAATGTTCGTTGCATCTACTGTTAGGTTGTCAACGCTACTAACAGACTCAAAACATCCGCTGTAAGTCCTCCTGTTTTAGGCTAAACCATCTTTAAAAATCACATTAGCGCTTATTGTTTCACGTTATTATTCTTCGTGTCTTAGTTGTTGTATGAAAATATGTTTTTGGACATATATTGATTTCTTTGTGGCATTGATATCCATTTCCAAACATACTCCCACCTAATGTCTTGATGTCAACAGCGACAATTACAGTACTACACCAGATGTGGGGGGACCTTGGCCCATATCCTGAAAGTTTTCAATGTCTCCCTGTTCCACCACACCAGATTCCAGTTAATGAATCACTGTGCAGATCTTGATAAGCTGTGAGGTCCATTTGATTTGAATCAGGTGCACTGGACCAGGCATACATGGAAAACCTGCATCCCCTGACCTACACAGAGACTGGATCTAGCACATTTCCCTTCAGCATTTTTTAGATATCCTATTATGCAGATGTGCTTTCATGCACAGTACGTTGGGGCTTCTTTACAGAACTTGGACTAAAAGTGGAGAGAAATCTCAGAAACAAACAATATTATAAACATATATATATAAACAGTACTGGATCAGCACAGTCTAATAAAACAGAATATTTGAATGTGTGTCGTCTAACTCAAAGTATTTCTAATGTTGTTAGTTTTTGGGGTTTATAATTAGCTGATGTTGGCTTTCAGTTGATCATGGAAATGGATAGACACAATTATGCTGTTTTTCTTGTCAGCCCAGTATAATTACTTCTCCTCCTAGGACCTGTGGTGGATCTCTCTGATCAGGGAATGCAGAAACTGGATCCCAGTTTCGTCTGCTCTCAGGACACCCACACTCTCATCTTGGACCGAAACAACATCATGAAGCTGGATCACATGGAACGGAGTCCAAGCCTCCAGCAGGCATAGAAACCTTTTTGTTCACATTAATTAGCTTTATTTTTTACACACAATTGGCTTTATTGAGTCATAAATAAACGTTTAGCACTAATTCATTTTTAAAATCTTTGTCGTCTCGTTTTCAGCTTTCTGTGGCCAATAACCGCCTGGTGAGAATGATGGGGGTGTGTCGGTTGACAGAGTTGAAAGTTCTCAATCTTCCCAATAACAGTATTGGCTACATCGAGGGACTGCGAGATCTACCACATTTAAAATGGCTAAATTTATCTGGAAACAATATAAAGGTGAGGAGACATATTTTAATTTGAATAATTTACCCCAAATTAAACTTTGGTGTACATAATAATAAACGTGTAACCAATTCCCCAATCTGTGACAGGTTATTGAGCAACTGAACAACTGCGTATCGCTTCAACACTTGGATTTGTCTGACAACAACATATCTACCATTGGTGACCTGACTAAACTGGTGGCATTGAAGGTAAGTGTTAAAATGAGTTTAAGAACAATGTCTCACGTATAATGTCATAGTTTGAAGCGTCAACTTACTCTCACAGTGTTTACTTTTACTTAATGACACTTCTGTTAAACTAACGACTCATAGTAAGAGCCTGTTGTTTGCTGGTTTGACAGCAGCTAAAAGAATGAGATTATTTCATTAGACACCAACAAATATAGTCTCAGAGAAGAAATTTTCACTTACTCGTGATCTCTACCAGCTGGAGCTCTGTGGCTCGTTTACACTATGCTAAAACATTAATTGTTGGTCAAAGCTACTGGAGAAAATCACTAATATGCTGTAAATACTTATGGTTCATTTCAACCATGCTTTTTCTTTAATTATATCGTTATCGTAATGTTTTCAATGTTATGTTTTGCACATTGTATGTACGTGTCTTGCACCAGCTTTGGTATCTTTAGTTTACATATATGCAACACTCTCTCTGTGGTTGTTGTCAAGATGGAGAGGATGGCTTTTGTTTTTCACCACCTGTTGTGCTTGGATTAGGAGATATGCCCCACCTCTTTTTATTTATGAAAAATGAAATGAAAAATACTTTATTTATCCCTTTTTGGGGAAATTCCAGTTGTAGTAGCTTTAAAAAACAATAATAAGATTATATTTTTATTTTTCATTATTATTATTTTATTTGATTGTATTATTATTTTATTATATTAAAATATTATATTTTATGTATATATAATATGTGTACGTAGACCTGTTTATGCTCATATGTGTGTTTATATGTAGGTATGGTTTCTTGCCTTGATTCCATCATGCTGTGTGAGGGGATGAGTGGGTGTGGGAGGGCAGTGGGAAGTAAGGATCCTTTTTACTGGTGTTGTCCTGATAATAGGAAAGATGTTTTATTTGCCCCTAGAATGTAAATCACTCCTGGCTGAAGGGTTGCTATGAAAACAATGTTTAATTTTAGACTTAAACAAAAAAAATATTTTTGTTTTTTTTTTTATTATTGTTTTGTTTTTGTTTCACGTGTCCTTCATGAATATTCTGTAAATTTGCAGACACTTTTACTTCACGGAAACAGCATTACAACACTGCGTACCGTCCCTGCTCATCTTCCTCCCCATCTGTCCATTCTTTCTCTGGCAGAAAATGAGATACGGGATCTAAATGAAGTAATAATCTTTTCTTCTATTTTATTTATATATGATTATTTATATCGTAGAAAGAAATATTTTTATTCCTCTTTAATCTGATTATTTCCTAGGTGTCATATCTTGCACCTCTTCATGAGCTGGAGCAGTTGTCCATTATGAGCAACCCTTGTGTCATGGCGACACCCTCCATGCCAGGTTTTGATTATCGACCATACGTCATGAGTTGGTGCCTGAGCCTGAAAGTCCTTGATGGTTATGTAGTAACACAGAAAGAAGGGTGCGTCCATAAAGATTGATTATTATCAATTATTGTTAATATGTTTTAATCTTGTCTTTGTTTGCATGCAACTGTCATTTTTCCAGTCTGAAAGCAGAGTGGCTCTACAGTCAGGGTAAAGGTCGCTCGTATCGTCCAGGGCAGCATGTGCAGCTGGTTCAGTACCTGGCCACAGTTTGCCCTCTGACTGCATCGCCAGCCTTGGACACGGAAGAAGATGCCAAACTGGAGAAAATTCTCAGTAAGCAAAGGTACAAATCTGACTCTAGCGGTGCTGCTTTACCATCAGAAGTCCTAATCACTCAGTGCTCGCTCGCTAACGTACATATTTGATACTTCAATACCTAAAATGTTCAGTTAAACACCTCATGCTGGAACTGGCATCTTTGTCTCAGGTTTCATCAAAGGCAGCTGCTAGAGGAAACCCAAGGAGGTTGTCTCAGCCCTCTTCGCCCAACTCAGTTAGATGTGCAGCGACACAGTCCCTCCCAAACAGTTCCACTGGGGGCAGTCAGAGAGGAGAAGAAAGTCACTACACCTGGACCAGCTGCAACTCCGTCAGTCCAGGAGAAGGGTAAGAGTATTGCTGGGTCGCTTTGTGAAGCCTTTAAAGGGCATTTTACTTTTGCTTGTGGTGTTTTTTTCCTTACATATATAATCTAAACAATTGTTTTTCTTTAGAGCCGGTCGTGCAGTTTAACACCTGGGTGGCCTGCGATTCATTACACCCATCTCTGCCAGTTGTCCGCAGCCCAAAGCTCGCAGAGGAACTCATTTATTTAGAAGATGTCCAGACTGATGAAGACAAACTCAACAGCAGCATGCTTTCATCAGAATCCACCTTTCTTCCCTTTACGTCCGATCTGGAGCCAGTGACGACGCACTCTGACAGCGAGGACGAGACGGAGACCTTTGAGCCGGATTCTCTGGCTCCGAAGCGGCCAGTACAACCCAGAAAGTGCAACGCAAACAAGACGCATCATTCCTCGCCAACTGGTAAGAGTGAAAGGAAGAGTCTTGATGAGAAAGTTGTTTCTCTTGCCACCACAACAGCTGGATCATCTGCAGTCCGAGTTGGTGCGCGGCATGATCCAGAAACATCCTCTGACTTCGGTAAAGCAGAAATGAATGAAGGCTGTAAGCAGGAGGAAGTGATAAATAAAAGGTTGTTGGAAGCAGACAAGGCAGCAATTAAAATCCAGTCATGGTGGCGGGGGCACTACACCCGACACTGTCACCCCGATGCCAGAGAGGTGCGTTGTGAAATCCGTCTGCGAAGGATGCAAGAGCACATCCTCTTCCTGTCGGACAAGTTGGACATGTAAGTGACCGACCAGCAGCACAAACTCTTTCATCACCATATTAGTTTATTTATTCATGATTTCATGTGGTTGCAGCTTCGTTTACAGCTGCTGAAATGAAATGTGTTGTGTTTGCAGTGTGCAGAAGCAGTACGAGGAGGAAAAATTGCAACGGCTGGTTCAGGAGGAAGCTGTAAAGTTTCTGTGGAAAGAGGTCAGGCTTTGAAATGACTGCTTATCCACTGATGAAAATATCTGTTGCAGTAGGTTAGAAATTACCTGAAGGCTTAAAGAACAAAAATAAAGCGTCCTGCTCAACATTTCAAGCAACACTAGTGAAAAATGACTCCCATTTGTACAGAGTGAAATAAAAATGAACAAGTTTGTTCTTAAATTCTACTTGTGAAGTTTTTATGAATATTTTCGCATTAACCAAAATCGTTTGTTCGTGAAGGAACAAATCCCACAAAAGCTTTTTGTTTGAGTGTTGACACATTTAAACAAAATTAGGGTTTGTGACGTTTTGTGTTTTCAGTTCATTAAAATACAACAATCGAGTTACAATGTTTTGTCAGATTTTTTAAAGGTTTTATAGATCGCATCCTAATGTCAGTTCCATCGGGGGAGATTTTACTGTTTTTCATCCAGTCGGATAGATTAATGGTCTTCCTAACAGCATGGGTTCAGAGATCCGTTCCTTTAACCACAGCATCACCCCACAAATGTCCAAGTCACCTTTAACTCCCAGATCCACCTGCAGAATGTCATATTTAATATTTATTAAACATTCATAGACATCATAGAGAGGATGATGCCATTTTGAGCCATTTATCATTTTCAGGTCGGTCACCAGGGGGCGCTCAAACCTAAAAACTTTTGGCTGTATCTGAAACTATTCCTCTGATTGAACTCAAATCAACTGCAAATGAAAGGTCATGACCTGAAAATGTGTCACATAATGACTTTATACCCAAATGTTTCTGTATTTAAATATATATTTGAGGATTGGGGAAATAGAAGATTGGGAGTGTTCGGGGATAAACCCCGAGTTTCGGATCCGACGGCGTCATTTCTAATTTGTTTTATGGTGTGCCCCTTTCCTCTTTAGCCACGGATGTGTATTCTGAAGAGGTTGACGTGAAGATTGTTGTGTAATGGAATGGTAATGAGGGCCATGTGTTGTACATCGGACCCATTTGGGTGTTACACAGTTCTGCTGTAGGTTTCAGAATAAACGGTTAGCATTAAGTCCGATCTCCGTCTTACTTGTAGCTATTAGAACCCACAGTAAAGAGATTTAACACAACAAAGATGAGTAGCTTGTATGCAAAAAGGGATCTGGGCACCAATTTGATGAATAAAAAATGTTTCATTGCAAAAAGTTAGGTGTCAAAAACAGATTTGCAGAATCTGTGTGGACTCTATGGCCAGTATGTGGAAATTCCCACTGATGCTCTGTATCAGCTACAGAACATAAACAAAGATACTAATCACATCTAGACCAATCACAAGACCTCCACATCCAAAACCACAGAGGTCAGGAGTTTCTTAGCAGGAAACAGACTCCTTCAGCTGGAGTTAGTCAGTAATCTTCATACAGGATGCTGACGATCACACACAAAACAGCATGACACAAGAAAGTGTTTCCTGCCGTGCTCATTAGACCAGACTGCAAGCTGACTACCCTGAACAAAGAAGAGTTTTATATGATTTGATCTAAAATTTAGTTGTTCTTTATAAATAATTTAGAACTTTTAAAAAGAGGAAAATCAGCCTCCAATGCACATATTTATCTTTTTTTTGTTTTCATTAACCTTTCTTGTCACCATGCTTGTTATTTGTTCTTGTCAGTCTGGCCGACCGCTGTGTCTGCTTGCACACTTCTCATGTCTCATGACCTGTTTATAGGCATTTTTAAGCCTTTACATATGCAAAGTAGAGCCAGCTGGTCAGTCCTTTCAACTTGGGGAAAGATTGGTTTTCAATCTAAGAAGGAAGATAAAAACACTGTAGTAAATCTGACGGAGAGTTTGTGTAAATACTTATTAAGTACAAACTAAGAACATATTTGAAAAGATTCACAAGATGTTAGTGAACGAGGCCCGTTGTTAGAAAAAACGGTGATGATGTGAAGGCTTCAGAAGTACTCTCAGGCCATCGTGTGCCAGCTATCACCGAGTCATGAGCCCTGCTAAAGTCTAAGATTCTGGAATAAAAAAACAGATTGTCACAGCGCAGCAGAATACTGGATAACCGGACAGCTTGGGAAGTGCTTTAACCGTTGCTGCTTATTTCTCTTCCCTTTTTTCCATTTTTTTGATAGTTTTGAAACTCTAAAAGAGAGAAATAAACTTTTTTTTGCCTTTTGGAAACTAGAATGAATGAAATGTATTCAGGAGGAGCCCTAACCTCTGTGTTCGGAAGATGTTCCGCGTGTATGCACTTCATTAAAAGTGCTCTTTTTCTCTGTGTTTTTTCTTGCAGCTCCAGTCCATGCAGCAGTGGAAGCAGTCCATGGAGGACCAGCTGACAGCTGTTACACAAGCCGTCACTGCAACTCATGCCTCGTCTGCATCCTGCAAGGCAGCGCCACCCGCTGCCTCCAGCACATCAAACCCTCCCAATACTGATGTTTCCTTCCCAGACTCTGGCTTCCAGTCTACCAACGAGCAGCAGCAGGCACAGGAGGACAGCTTCCTGAGCAGCGGAACAGCTGAATCTCTGAAGACGGTGCGAGCGCCGAGTCCCGTCCGAAGCAGCTTCGAGCAAGGCTCGGCGCCCCGCGGTGACGATGGCGCGGACAGTGCAGACTGCAGCCTGTTGGAGAAATACCTGTCCTCTGTACAGCAGCGGGAGGAGGAGGCTGAGGAGGTGACGGGTGAGAGAACAGAAACACCACAGCCCTCTTCACCGTCGTCACCCAGCAGGACAGCACCCGTTACCTCGCCAGCACAGGAGACAACTCTCGGTTCCGCATGAGAGTCCATGCCTCATGAAAACTGCACTTTTTTTCTTTTTCTATTTGCTTCTGCAAGTCATTCAGACCGATACGCACAACAAGCGTGAAACACGACCTTAATGTGAATGTAACTTGATATTTTATACCACCTCTTCTTTTGTTTTAAGATAGTTTATTTGTTGCGATGTAGCGTGTTACTATTGTTAAATGTTTTTTATGCTTGCAGGTTTGCACGTAGACTAATAAAAGTCTGGCATATTTAACCTGTTTTATTTATTAAAATGCACTGCATTATATATTTAGTGAATTAGGATCAATTAGAGCTCAACATATACAAGCAGCTGTTGCGGTGCCAGTCACAAACCTGTTTTTGTTCAACATTATCTGATGATTAACAGAAAAATGTATTACTTTAGAAAGCATTACAAATAAATATGCAATTACACATTCAGAAATGTTCTTATTTTTGGATTTAATATTGTGTTTAGAATTGTAAGTACGAGTACAAACGCATCTTATATTCCTTATCTGCTTGAGATAGTTATTCTGATTAGATTATCTGTTAGAAGCAAACTATCCATATCAGCAACCAGCAGGGCAGACGGCCAGTACAGCAGAGACTGCCAGCTGAGTTCAAACAGGTTTTGCACAAAGTTCGCACCAACACTTTGTTTTTAAAGTGTCGCGCTGTAGCTGATTCCTCCCACGCAGAGAGAGGAGCCAACGGAGGAGTAGGGGGCACGTCCCATCGTACTATGGGAGAAAGGGAGGCTTGTAGGAGAGGTGCTTGTGGAAATGAATCCCCAGGCTGATGATTGAGAGCAGTTTGAGTTGGGATAGAAGAGGAGATGATAGATGGAGTTCAGCCTGAGAGTAGAGTCTGCAACAGAAGTGTCCCCATAGTGGAGCTCTGCAGCCAGGCTCTCTTAGATCACTCCAGCATCCCTCTTAAGCAACTTTTGAATAGTGTGCATTTTATTCAAAAAGGAAATTCTATCATTTCCTTAAGACTAATGTTGTGGAAACTGATATTTCATATCTACACTTTCCCATATCTACAGTTTAGAGAAGATATGGCATGCGAGTTATACTTTGGATGAGTGAATTAGCTAAATGAAGATGTTATTCCTTTTCATTTGTTAACTTTAATATGATCATAAAGCTTTTTAAAACAATTTTGTATCACAATAACACTTGATTTCATTTAAATGAGGAAGTAAAATGATCATTTAAAATGCTGCGTGAGGAAAAGTTGCACAGTGAAGTGCAGGAAAAACTTGAAAACTCACATTGGAAATGCTTTCAAGTGCTTGAATCTGATTTTGCACGGAGCATTCATTTCATAAGGCTGCCACTGTGTTCTGTAGAACAAGGCGATGCTGACTGAACAGATGACCTGAAGACATGTATTTATTTATACCAGCCACTAGATGGCGCATGCGCAGTACGTCTCCATCTGCAATAAGAGGCTCGTTTAAAACGCCTCTCTGTGTTCCAGGATTTGCTTTGTACCCACCCCCCATTTCTTACCAACAACTGTCGTCATGTGACCACTTTAACCGTCCGACATGATGCTAATATGTAAGTATATGATAACATTTCACCACTAAATTGCACGCATAAGCTGTACTAACACCATCTACTGGAGCATCTTTATAGAAATGACCATTCTGATACCCCATAGCATCCACCCTTTCTTTGTAGCTGGCTCGCGCATCATTCATGGAACTGGACCAATCGTTTTAATATAATTTAATATCTAATATTACAGATGTCAACATGGAGTCGAGTTTTTGGGGGTTATAATAATTAGTGGCTTTATTTTCACAACCATGTCGGACTATTTCCTGTTGATAAACCTGCTTGTTTAAACATGTAGAAATACAGAGATTTAAAAAACAGGAAGCGTATCTTCCATAAGCTGAACGTCCAAACAACCGGTCCTGTTGATTAAATTGCTAGTTTTTATTTTTCCCTTATATAATATTTAATCTAATTACATATAAAGTAGTCTATTGAATTTAATTTAGTGTATGGTGTTCGTAAGATAAAGTTTAGTTGTGGATATTTCTCTATTTATTTATTTACGCCAAAATGTACAGACTAAAATCTGACCTGGTTGCTGGAAATGTAATAAATAATCATTATAAGACATTTTTATTTAAAACACATAAAAACAAGGACACTATGCTTTTTATTCAAATCAAAGTAAAGAAGTAATAAAACAAACTTCCAACAAAAAGCAATTTAAACAGAATAAATAAAGCAGTGAACGATTATTTGAAATGCTCAAGAGGTTGTAGGAAAGTTTAAACAGGTGGGTTTTAATACAACCAAAGCAGGAGGAGGCATGTGTCCTGCTCCCTGCTGAGCTGGTATGTTTTACTTGAAGTAAAGTATATCTGCTCTTGTTTTGTGGCAAAACAAGAGCAGATATATTATCATCTAATCTACACTTGATTGACTGAATGCGGAAGATTCACTGCAAGTTTTCTGTAACCAGCAATATTTGCATGTTTTATGGGAGCTTTCAGCAGAATCTCATTTTCCAACACAGTGCAAATTATCACTAAAAATGACTTTCATTGGTTAGTGTGTTTCCTATTAATAAACAAACCAGTGAACCATGCGTGGCCAGCAGCACTGAAATGGCTGTAAACTAACTAAACAGAAACCAGCTTCGTAGGACAGAAAACCCAGTTAACCCTGAAGAGAAACTCCAGCTTCGTAGGACAGGAAACCCAGTTAACCCTGAAGAGAAACTCCAGCTTCGTAGGACATGAAACCCAGTTAACCCTGAAGAGAAACTCCAGCTTCGTAGGACATGAAACCCAGTTAACCCTGAAGAGAAACTCCAGCTTCGTAGGACATGAAACCCAGTTAACCCTGAAGAGAAACTCCAGCTTCGTAGGACATGAAACCCAGTTAACCCTGAAG
>JBAMHX010000014.1:10891639-10905406 GCA_037177515.1 Pseudomugil tenellus | reverse complement strand
CTTATTCTCAGATGTAAGTCGCTTTGGAGAAAAGCGTCTGCTAAATGACTGTAATGTAATGTAATGTAATGTAATCTTGATGCACCATGTTGATGTTACCAGTTGAAGTGCATCATAATTGCATAAGTAGAAGTGCATCGTGTTTGAAGCCAGTGCTTTCAGACTAATGGGACAACCATAGTAAAATTTTGTTATAGTGGTTATTGCTGTTTAGCATGGAGCATGCTTAAAATGTGATTGTATTTTATCCTGCATCCTCTGAACTTTTATCATAGTGTTTACAGAATAAAGTTTAGATATAGACCATAAATACTGGCTCTACCTTCTATAGCAACTATCAGCATATGGAGCTGTTAACATTTAATGGACTTTAAATGACATTTCCTTAAGTGAATTTGTTCATGTTTCATTTAACAACAAGTACTTTGTTTATACTGAGCACCTGTAATTCGTGTCTATTAAAAGCACATTGTGTTAAATAAAAATAAACTGTTAAATTTTCATTGTTGTCATCTTGTCTTGCCTGTAAGTTGTAATGGTGCAGCGAGCCATCATCAATAGATATTTCCGGTTAAAGTTAGAGTGTATTCTCCTACATTTTGAGTTAGAAAATATAAAAGGTTTTAAGTGTATTTCTCCTAGATTTTAAGTCAAAGGTGTTGGAAATTATTAGTGAATTTTCCCCAGATTTTAAGTTAAAGAATATTGAACATTTCAAGTGAAGTGTTCCATAATTATAAGTTGTGGAATATCAAAATTTCAAATATAAAAACATTGAAATAATTTAAGCCAACTGCACATGTAATTTTTTACTGTAGGTAAACTTAAAACCTTTAATAGCATTACTAAATATTTTTGTGTAATCTGTTACAAAATAGTTTTTAAGTTCAAATTACAGTTTATGTTAAAAAGTGTGGAATGTATAATAGACCTAATGTGGTTGTTTGTTATTTAATTTCCAAATGTGTTTGGTCTGTTTGTCAGTTTGACCATCAATTAAAGGGAGGAATCATTAAGATGTATTTTAACAATTATTCCCTCATATAATTTGTTTCACATTTTAAACACATACAAAGGAAGAAAAACTGGACATGAAGTACATTTTACCTCATGTCACATTCAAGAGACTAAAACTTATCCTAAGATGGGAGCAACTTATATTTCACACAAACCTCTCTCCTGCCCTTCTACTCTTTACTTCTTTGTCTTCTTCTATCTGTACTCTCCGTTTCATCTGAAATATTTAAAAAGTTGTCTCCACCTTGCTAGTTTTTCTGAGGTAATTTCAGATTTAACCTAAACATTTTGAAACATTTTTCACCAAATACACAAATATAGTGAAAATGTGATTTCAATATTTTCCACATCTTCTATAGTGAGACTATACTTCTGCTGTTTTCTTTAATGTTTAATGTATCCTGTAGAAACGTCTGGAATAATGAAACATCTCTGTAGTCAGTAATGACTATGAAAGTGATATGAGACCAGTCAGCACAGCAGCATGTATTTATCTCTGCATTTATAATTATCCAATTAACCAACAGTCAAAATAATCTTTTTAAAAGTGATTATTCTCCGCCCTATGTATTAAATACTTTTTACTTACAGATTTTTTTAAAAGTTCAGAGTTTTATTCAAGTACTGACTAGTTTAATGACGCCTGCAGAAGTAATAAACTACTCTGCAATGAGTGGAAGTGATCTTGGGGGTGTATTACTACAGTGCAGTTATTTATTTTAACATTTTTTATTTAATCACTTATAACCATGTTTAAGCTTTTACTGAATATTGAAATAAAACATGAAGCTTAATTTTTAAGATTATGGGAACTTCTGTTATTTAAAGAACAATACAACCTAAACCAGCAGACAGATGTAAATCACTTCCACACCTCCACCTGCTCCACCAGAGCATGCATGCAGCACCTTCATCACAAATTTATCACCTCTGCTTCTGTGTCCTAATTCAGTCCTGTTTTTTTTGCGCATCTTTGTTATTTTTGGAGCAGAAATATCTCCATCACAGTATTTACAACTGGACAGAAAGCAGGGAACGAACTGTGCTGCTTCAGCGGAAAAAGTAGTTCCTACCGATTCTTAAAGTTCAGTTGTATGTTATATAAATGTGGGTATAGGAGCACAAGTGCAATGCGGCCCTGCAGGAATCTTCTCCAACTTCTTATGGACACCATTGAGCTGTTGAGTGAGCGTGCGTGCCAGTGGCGGTTGAGAAACAACAGAGCGGACGCGCAGTGGTGTCACCAGCAGTTTTTTTCTCAATCCATTCAGGGCTAAAGCCCCGGGAAAAACGGCTCGCAACGCCTATGGTTAATACTCAAAGAAAACTACATACAACATATTTGGTGGACATATTTGTGGAAACTTTGTTTTGATTATCAGTTTTGGTTTTTTTTTCATCCCTTTTGCATAAGATTTATCAGTTGATTGAGTCTCTTGGTAAATTATTTTCTTCCACATGTTTTGCCTACACTGTCTTACAGCTAGAATAGTTGTAAAACAATGCATTTGTAACTATTATATATATTACCACTGCTGCATAGCTTAAGGCTTACATCACGTTAATAGCCTTACATAACATTAAATTAATTGCACAAGGACAGAACTACCTCCAGAAATATCTTTTCAATATTTCAATATTATTTCAAAGGTGACTAATTAAAAAGCTACTTTGACCCTGGACACCCTTCTAGCTCCACCCATGGTAAAAAAAAAAAAACAAAACAAACCCTAACATACATTTTCTTGAATTTCTGTCTTTGAGCACAAGCTTGAAAGACAAAACAGGATTTATTTGTATGATAACCAATCAGTTTTTATCGCTTCCAGTCTGAGAAAGGGCAGAATACAACCAGGAAGTGCCTCGGATTCCAATAAAGCAGTCCATAAATGGTTCCAGTACATACTGATAGCAACAGGAAACGCTTAGTTCTATAACAAAGTATCTCTAAATACACCATAAATTACTGTACGGTCCAGCAGAGGTCATGCTCTCAGTGACAGAATGAAATGAATCCAAGGCCTTTTGTAACCAATTTTATTTAAAAAGTTACATGTTTTCTTTGAAAACTTAACTCTTTTCTCTCAGTGCTAAAGCCTGCACGGTATAATTTCTCTTGGAGTGAAAGTTAAGATAAAGTTCATCAGTAAATTTGGAAAAAAAACCCACAGCTTTGTACAAACTAAACGCCAAACACACCACTGTGTACAAAATCCTACTGATGGAGTTTTTTCACATCTGGGAAAACAGCCTCTGAATGCAGTCAATAAAACAGTGGCGCCTACGATCAGAAACACCCAAATCTCACAACAAAAACAGGCCAAAACAGAAGAACAAGGTGATCCTGGAGGTTATAAGACGTGCATACATTGACAGGAGTGTAAATGAGGCTACAAACATGGGCCCAACCATGACTAGAGGTTTTTAACTTATGTAGAGAAGTGATGTTTCCCAAACAAATATAGGCACGGAGGGTTTCATTTTTGTTTAGATTGGATAAATTGTCAAAATTAATTCAGTTTCTTTGTCAAAATAGGAAAATGCTGTATGATGCTATGAACCTGAGCCAATGCAAGTGTCAAATATCAACCATTTCAGCTAAAAATAAGAGTAAAAGGAGCGTTAAAGTTTCATGTATGACCTTTGATATGTAGTGTGGATATATAACTTTCACAGAAACTGATCAAATGAAGCATAAAAACAAACCCTATGAAAATATAGAAAATATTATATACTGTAGGAGATTTGAAGGAACTGATGTTCACCGACATGTATAAAATAAGAAAACGAAAGAAACGTGATGTTTCTGATCAAAACGCAATGCAGAAAACGTACGAGACACCACAGCAGCACATTAAATTTACAGGGAGATCACACGTCCTGGACGTTCATGGCCTCCTGTGGCCAGCTGTATGAGTCCAGAGTGAAGGAGTCATAATCGGGACTGTAGACGTGAGACAACACAAACGCCTCCTTGTCTTTGGGCTCAGGATACACAGAAGCAATGTTGTGTTTGTATGCATAGTCGACAATCTATCAGAGAAAAAAGCAGAAGGAGAGTGTTGAGCTGAATCTCTGACCACATCTACTGCAACTCAATTAGAAAAACACCAAGTCGTCCCGTGGAGCAATTTGTAACAAGATCAATAAATGAATTATGACTTCAATCAGGAGGCATGATTCCTTACAGTGTCTAAATGTTTAAAGATTCCCATCAAACCTCATTGTATCCCTGGTAGAAGGAACTTTTACTTGGTGTATTTTAAACTACACTTTTTAACATTTAATCTTACAAATCTAACAGACACATCTTTATATCCATCATTCCGCATGCAGGAAAACTATATGACAGCATATAGTTAGTAGGAAAAATACCAAATATAAACATCTTGAGTTAAAACATCTGCAATATGCACATGTATTATATATGTACTCTGAGTTTACATAATTAAATTACATTCCAGGAGGCAAAAATTCAACAATAAACAGAAACAGATAATGACAGAAGCTACGGTGGCCTACCTTCACTGCAATCTTGAAGGACACCTCTCTAATGGTGTTGAGTGGAGGATAAAGCCTTCCTTCAGCCAGATGTTCCTCAGTTACCATGTCAGCTATTGCCTAACAGAAGAAATAAGATTTTAGGGTACAAGAAATTGCATGTCATCAAAAGACCAAACATGTATACAAAAATGTTAATTCATTAATCAATTACATGAGTTTTACTTCCATCCTCATAAACTGATGCAAATCTACAGCAGTTTGCAACAAGCACACATAAGGGTTCACGTTAGTAAATGAGGATCGCACCTCTGCAGTGGTGAGGAAGATTTCATCAGATACATGGCGAACGCCGCAGGCTATGACACCCAAAGCAACTCCGGGGAAAACGTAAGCGTTGTTTCCCTGTCCGGGGTAGAAGGTGCGTCCGCCAGCCAGGGTGACTTTGCTAAAGGGACTTCCACTGGCGAAGATGCCTCGACCCTGATCAAACACAGGATAAAGGAGACGATTTGACAGTCGTTTGCATGTATGTAAGAAAATATACTTAAATGGAAAGCTGGTTTTTAAATCAGGCATGAGGAAATCCAATCCATTCCAAATGTTACATCACCTCTGTGAGTTGGTAACATTGCTCTGCTGTGCACTCTGCCTTGCTGGTAGGATTACTGAGCGCAAAGATTATTGGCTTCTCGTTGAAAGTAGCCATGTCTTTGATGATCTTCTCAGTAAACGCGCCTCCAATTGCAGCCACACCTGCAGGACAAAACCAAGAGTCACTCTTGGATAACTTCACCTGCTTCAATGAGACCTCATTTGTAGGGTTCTAAACCGGGTGCGACCTCGTCCGTTTTACATGTTGGTCCCAGAGGTTTGTTCCCGTCTCAAACTGATCAAAACAAAGTGCTTCATAACCATGTGTGCTTTATTTCACCATCTCACCTATAATGGCAGTGGGTTTAATGGTGTGCACCACTTCCTCCAGTGTCTTCAGGTGAGGATGCTCATGTGCAAACTCGGCCTTCTCGTGGTTCAGATGGCTTCTTCCCTGTTGAAGAGGGAAAACTTCTTTTGTTGCTTTTTTCCCACAGTTTTTATGTTATGATTTTTAATATGATAATACATGAATGGATGCACTACCTTCACAATGAGGCCTTTTGAGTCCACCATCCAGATCTTCTTAGCAGCCTCCTCTCTAGCTAACCCCTCTTTGGCCATGGCCATTATAAGAAGGTGGGCAATACCTAAAGCAGCCTGGTGGAAAAGAAAAAGTAAAACAAGCAAAAAGAATCAAGAGATCATTCTCAAGGTTTCTGTTCCAGCTTTTTCTTCAAAACAGTATCAATGAAAAGAAGAAATCCTCTCACCTCGCCGGCTCCCTGGAAAACAAAAGTGTGGTCTGACAATTTGTTTTTGGTGATTTTCAATGCAGCCAAGATTCCAGCAACAGCTACAGAGGCTGTGCCTGCAGGGGGGGAAAATAACCTTTATTCTTGCTTTCTAGCGAGGTAACATGCACGTGTGACTTCTCACAGCAGGTTGCAAGTCCTGAGCAATTTGACCAGGTAAAGACTCATATTCTGGGAAACTTGGCCTAAAATGTCTGTTTACAGTAAAGTTGAGACCAGTTTAAGAAATGCATCCTAAAAGGATCCATCCATCCATATTCCTAATCCGCTCATCCATTTCAGGGTGACGGGTAGTTAGAGCCTGTTCCAGCAGTCATTGGGTAAGAGGCAGGTTAAAGATAAAGATAATCGCTCATATACTGTTTAAATACAATAAATCTACAACCTGAAAAATGAAATGAAAATACTTTATCCCTTTTCAGGGAAATTCAAATTATGTAATATGTACTATATGTTACACAAAATGTAATAATTTATTAATGGTTTAAAATAATACAAATAATAAATAAAAAATTTGTTATACAGCTTATATAATATATTTATATAATTTTCTATAATAATTATTATTATTATTATTATTAATATAAGAATATTATTATATATGTAATATATGTTACCTTACATAAAATATGTAAGGGATAATGTCTGATGAGATGCCCATTATCAGAAATTATTGAATGACGTGGATCCATGAACCGTCCGATGTAAATTAATAATCCATTAATGCTTATTTTACTGTTAAAATTGTACATTTTTCAAGGGCTGAGTGGACCATTTAATATTTGTTGTGATGTGTTGCCAAGGTAACCGGCTCTGGCTACAGAACCTGCAGCTGAAATAAGTATGTTATGAGTTCCTGTTGCCACGGTTACCAACTGAGCCAGTGCAATAATTTAGGACGAGACACCCCGGAGCCAATTGGAAACAAGTATCCACTTAGACAAAGGCATGAACAGCCTTAAAATGATTCCATAAAGATGTTATAAATGATGTCTTTATGCACTTTATAAAAAGTCACTGTTGACTATTACAGCTATAGATACGTAGTGATGAAACTGTGTGGCACATGTCTTTTCTTAAAAGCTTATTAGAGTCATGTAGGACCACTGACATTTACTGGTTATTGTAAGCTGTTGTCCTACAGTCCTAAAGGTGGATATGTACTGCTATGCCACAATACTGAGTATTTTAATACGAGTAAATGATTCTTTACTGAATGTGGTAAAGCAGGATCATTAGTCTCCTGAATCTCCTGCTGTCCTAAATGATCCTCAGAATAACCTGAAAACTCACAGAACCCCTTTCCAGCTACTTGAATCACACAATGAGGCAGTTATGTGATTTCAGAGAAATGGGGCCTTGTTTCTCTTTCTCTTTGGTCACCTACTACTCAGAACAAAATGGCTTCAACACAGCAGAAACTTCTGAAAACATTTACTCATTAATAAATAAATCTCCCTTAACTAAATTTCCAGTACAAGTCCTGTTAAAACCATCAACTTGACTTGTCTGGCTTCTCCTGCTGTTGAATCTATGAGGAAGAGGACCAGTACTACAGAACCCTCTCACTGGAGAAGTAATTTGGCAGCAAGGTTTTGTACAAATATAAAAAGCAGCTGCAGAAGTCAGTTTGTTCACATGTGTGACAGATCTGGGGTAAGAAGGACACCAGCCATGAGGACAAAGTTTCCGTATTAAGAAAAGAAAATCTTTATGATGTATGAAAACCTGATGATTCATTTGCAACACCTTTAATCTCTAGTTGATTTCGTCATGTCTCACTAGGTGCTGTGATTTACGTAAAAAACGTTCCATCTACCTTGGATGTCATCATTGAAAGTGCAGTATCTATTCCTGTATTTATTAAGGATGCGAAAAGCGTTGCTGTTGGCAAAATCCTCAAACTGTATCAGGCACTTCATCCCATACCTGCAAAAAGAAAGACCCATTAGATTAAAGCATCATCAGGACATTTTTTTGTTATTCATGTTCTTACTCACTTGTCTGTCACGGCCTGCATGAACTCATCGATGAGCTCGTCATACTCTTTTCCTCTGATTCGCTTGTGCTTGAGTCCGATGTACAGAGGGTCGTCAAGCAGCGCCTGGACAAGAAAAAAAAACAAAAAAAACCAGTACGCTATAATTTTTTTTATTTTAATATTATATATAAAATAAAACCATTTTCAAGCCTCATCAATAATTCTCTAAACAGGTCCGATATAGGGGTGTGTGTCAGCAAGAATCTGGTGATACGATGTGTATTACAAGAGGTAGCGATATATTGTGATGCTATAAAAAGGCAATAAATTGCTATTTTTCTTTACTAGAATTTATTAAAAAGTAGAAAAGAAAGAAAACTCAGCCTAGTAAATGTCCAACAAAAAAACACATTTTATTTAAAAAATACTAAAGAAATTAAAATCTCCCTTATAAGTAAAAATATGCTCATAAACATATCGTTACAGTTCTTTTCCATATCGTACATTGTCTCAAAAACATATTGCGATTTAATGAAATATCAATATTTTCTTACAAAACTTATTGATATGGTATTCAGTGATTAATGATAAGGGGCAGATATGCAGTGAAACACCAGCTCACGCTCACCTGGTTGTCGGTGCCAACGTCCAGCAGCACAGGGAGACACTGCTGAGGTCGTACCCCACCGCAGGCTGTGTACAGCGCCAGCTTCCCAACAGGAATTCCCATCCCATAGCTGCCCAGGTCTCCCAGTCCCAGGATTCGCTCCCCGTCTGTCACCACAATGGCCTGGACGGAGACAAACACACATTAGGAACATCCGAATGAAGCACCTTAGCTTCTCAGGAGTGAGCGGTCATGAACTTGAGTGTGTGGAGTGTACCCTGATGTCATTTTCAGGCCAAGAGTTGAGCATGGTAGCGATGTGTCCTCGGTCATGGATGGTGATGAAGAGTCCGCTGTGAACCATATTAACAACTCAGTGATTCACATCATTAAAAGCAGTTTATGCACATTATTTGCTTTCATTCATATTAAAGAGTCAAGCTAGGACTCCTACATTTCCTTATAAATGTTGTCTTTAAACTGTCCTCAGTTTCCTTAATCCATGCTAAGGTGGGACACAGATACTTTGTAAACACACAGAAACAGTGTTAAGCTGACCGTGGTCTCCTGAAGGCGAGTCCGTACTGCTGACACGCAAGGCCAACGGTGGGAGTGTACACGATGGGCATGAATTCCTCTATGTCGGAGGTCAACACACGGTAAAACAACTTTTCGTTCCTGTCCTGCAGCGTCATGAGCAGTATGTACCTGAACAAAAAAAACAAAAAAAAAAAAACCATGCCATTGTGATTACGGTTGCAGAGATCAAGAGAAAAGCTTTAATATAAACTAAAAGTGGCCATTTCTGCACAATTAACCAGATAAAATGAAATCACAAAGTAAAAATTAATCAACGCTCCGTGTCATGAGCCATCCCAGGCAGGAACGTGCCTGGAACACCTCACCAGGAAGATGTCCAGGAAGCCTGCTAACCGGATGGCTGACTCCTCTCAGTGTGAAGGAGCAGCAGCTCTACTCTGAATTCGTCCCGGATGACCGAGCTTTCCACCCTATCTTTAGGGGAGACCCCAGTCACCCTGCAGAGGAAACCATTTCAGCAGCTAATATTTATGTTCATTCGCTCACTACCTACAGTTTGTAACCATGTCATGAGCAATTAAAGGGGATTTTTATAACTATAGAGTGCAACGTATTTGAAGATGTATTTGCACAAGATCTATATTCTGTGAAACACATTTATGTGTTATGTACCATGAGAGCACGCAATAGCACACGCATTAAACCTCGCTCACACAACCACGCACCAAAGAAGCAGAGACACATGCAGCATAAACAGATTTCTAATGTTTTCTAGGTTTATTTTTTACCAGATGTCTGTTTTCTAAAAACTTCTCATTTTGAGATAACTGTACAGTAACAACCCATTATTGTTACTGGTAATCCCGCAGCTAAATCAGAGCTTGTAAACATTTTTAGTGTCAACTGAAGCACATATTTACTTAATGCAATGAATGCTGTTCCTGCTTGAGTCCAACCAACGATATCCTTGCCCTGTTTTAGCAATAAAATGGAGTGAATGTGGCAGCTGCAGTACATGTTGCTGCTCCACAGCCTTTAAGTTAATCTGATGAAAGAAAGAAAAAGCCATGGCAACAGGCGTTACATGCTAAAGAGGATATGACTCGACAAAAAGGGACAGTAATGAACGATCTGCATTGTGATGGTCTTGAACAGCCCCAACTGTGAGTGTCTGCATCTCACTTGTCCAGAGGGCTGGTGCGGGTCTCATAGCTCTTCATGACACGTAGCACTTGCACGTCCTGCGAGAGGAAGCAGGGCGGCAGCAGGCCATGGATGCCCAGCTGTAAACGCTCCTCCAGGGTGAATGCCATTCCCTGCAGGATGGAAAACGGGTCATTATGGGGAGAGTTTCACATGGCTGAGCTCATAAACCATAGAAAGGAACATTTCCCACCACAATGACTCATGTGTTTGGAATGGCACTGAGATGTTAGTTATGACTCATACACAAAAATACGGACGGTTTTCTTTTACGTTTGCTTCTAGTTATAACACTTTTGCACAAGTGAAAACTTTATATGTAGGAAAGAGAAGCGAACAAAAGGTAAAGCTGTTAATCTACTAATGTTCTGCCTTGTAGGTATAGTTAGGGCTTCTTCTCTGTTTCTGTGTTGGCAAACTCTCCAAACAGACACTAGAGGGGAGTGTGAGGCTTAATCTATTTATTCTGTCCAATGGAGAGGGGGCTTGAGCCCACTCCCCTGTCAGCTCCACTTCCCTTTCTTTTCTGCTGTGTGTCGCTGGTTCTCTTTCCTCTTCTTGCACAGCAGAAAAAAAAGAAACATGACCTTGATGAGTGTTTTGTACCGTTTATCTTTATGTACCCATGCTCTGATAACTCATCTGTTCTGGCTGAATCAAGCAGGAAATCTGATAGTTGGCATTTACAAATGTAACTTCTTCAATTTCAATGTTTCTCACTGAGGGGCATTTTTGTGAAAGATGCTACAAAAAGTAGCTCCAGCTAATAGTTTTGCAGTCTAGAGGCAGACTTTGTATCACGACACAATGAGATGTTTGCAGTTACAGTAGAAGTCACTGAGAGAGGATAAAGATACACAGCATCGCTAACCAGATAAGCGCGAAACAGGATAGGAGAAAGTCAGCTGAGAGGAAAACTCTCTCTTTAAAAATAACCTGACAGTGATTGTGTGGCTGGAAAACTTACTGGTTGTGTAAATATAATAAAAATTGCAATAAAAATAAATAAAATGAGGTGTCAGATTAACAAAGTTACACTATAAACTTGTCAGATCCAGCAGCAAAATATGCTCTAAAATAATCTAAGCAGTTGCAATACAGTTAAATAAACACATGAAGAGGAGAGGCATTAAAAAATGTGTAGAAACTAACAACTGCTATTAAAATCAACCTTTATCCAGATCTTATCGTGACTGCTGTCAAGTTCAAAACATACTATATAACTTTATAGCCTGACACACTGAGAAGAACAGAAACCGATTCTCATATCCACTAAATTTCTACTTAATTACAGTTTGTCATATCTGCATAAACAAAGAGGTCAGCAAAGTGTAAAAACACATAAAAAAGGAGAATGTACAGTAACTGTTGCTGCTCGGCATCAAACAGCTTTGCAGCAAATGGAAATCTAAGTGGAACTCCACTTCCTGAGCGTTTGCACTTTACGACCTGTGAGTCAGGATGAGACTGCTGAGTGAGCATCTCTATCGGAAAGAACAGAAACTGATCTCCTATCTATCACAATAAAATAATAAACTTAACTTAAGCAGCAGAGTTAGTTCTACTGTCCATGCAGGGTTTGCATGAAAACTATTGTTGATACTTTTTTGTTATTATTCTACTATGGTTCATTTCAATAAGCTAAGAGGACATCAGTGGTCTTTATCATTACTTTACATAAATAAAATCTAAATAAACCATTATAAACATCAGGTGGGATGCCTAATCTAAAGTATTATACATTTACCTCCACATATAATGTCATGTTTAAGCAGAATATGAGGTTAGCGTGTACATGGACTGCCATTACTGTGTAAAGAGCATATAATATATAAGAGTAAAAGGTTTCTGTTGTGTGAGATGCACTCCTAAAACTGTTTTCTGACTTGCATTTATGTGCCATTTTTACTGCATTTCTTCCACTGTTGTTGCGTTTTGTGCCAGTAAATTAATCAAGAAAATAATGTGATTTATCTATAATGTCAGTGGAATACCTGTAGCTGCTGTTGCACTTCATGCAGACCTTTTTTAACTGTACATCAGACTGCAGAGGAGTTGTCAGTCTCCTTTTAAAGCTGGTTAGATTCACCTTATTGAGGTGGGGGTTCCTGGTGATGTCATAGCCCCGCTTCCTGGTATACATGCTGCCTTTGTGACTTGTTCCTGAATGACAGATCCGCACAGCCTGGAGAATGGTCCTGTCGGCCTGCAAACCAGTAGGGACACCTGGGATAGTCGCCAGGACACTCATCCCACCGGTGGCCGCGCGTCTGCAAAGAGACATAGCGGCTTTTCCTGGGAGGGAGTTCATTCTGCCTGCAGAAAAAAAGAAAAACACATGCAGCATATCCGCTGGTAGCAAGTCACCTTATAGTTTTGAAAGAGGACCCACAACCCCGACATGCCAGACATATCAGTTCAGCTTCTGTCCCTCTGTAAACAACCTTAAGCGAGTACATCTGATCCATTAACCAGCTAGCTTCAAGCTGAGTCACTTCAACGGTGACAAACATGTCGCATCCATACGATGATAAATAAAAATGCTTCGACAAAAGGTATTAAATAAGCAGCTAAACTGTTCAATGTGTTCATAAAGAATCCCTCTTGTGTGCAGCACCATCAGCTCTACTTGCTTTTGACAGCTACCCGCCGCTTTCCTGATGTTTTCCTGATGGAAGAACCGGCAAACGGCTAAAGCTAGCGTGAGCTAAAAGCTAAATGCAACCAGCCTCACCTGCAAACTGCGGCAAGCTGCGGTGCACCTGCCTCCTATTTTCATAAAAACTCACCTTCGAAACTCCCCTCCGCTTGTATTGGTATTGTGTGTGTGTGTGTGTACTTGTTTTAACAGGAGGGAGACGTCACAGCTGATCTAAAACCCTTTGACATTGGCAGTTTCACTTCCCCGGTCAGGTCAATCCGCCTCTCCGAGCTCCGCCGTAACCAATGAGAGAGCAGCACCGGGAGGCCCAATCTTCATCCCTCTTACTCCCACACTCTTTATACTGTCAATGCGGAGAACACACAACACCTAATCCTCATCTTCTTCTTCAGCATATTATTTCTTACAACAGAAAAAACAATTAGAAATGGTGCCTTCAAATTTACTTATATCATAAAAATTCAACAAAGACGTTTTCCAAACATTATTCATACAAGGAAAGAACGCATTCATGTAAAATGTCCCCCCCTGCTGGATATCCCATGTATTACAGCAATAATCATTACAATGCTTTTCATGGTCTTCTTGTTTTGAGGTAAATTTTACCCTCCATTTGTCTTTGTTTTTATGTGGCTGTTGTATAAATAAAATATCATTGTAACAAAAATTCAACAGAAAGCAGTGAACCAACTCTGTGTTGCTCCTCACAGGTGTGTTCACAGCTATGGTTCACTGGGATGGAAATACCAGCATGACTCATTCACATTATTACACACACACACACACACACACACACACACACACACACACACACACACACACACACACATATATACATATATATATA
>JBAMHX010000014.1:10875205-10891137 GCA_037177515.1 Pseudomugil tenellus | reverse complement strand
TTCGGTTGCCATGATTTAGGTTTAAATAGCAGAGATCAGCTGGTTCATTTATATGCAGAAATGTCCATAAGGTGCTTTGCGTTGACCATTTATAGCAGAATGTGGGCGTGTAGGGGGTGGGGGGGGGGGGCTAGCAGCAGAATTCACTTGCGCAAGCTTTTTAATTGCTTGCACCTGTGCGCACGCACGGTTTTATAAATCAGAATAAGTTGCTTGCGCAAACTCTGGATTCTTGGCGGACGTCCAATTTTAGTAAGAATCCTACGCAGAGTTTTATAAACGAGCACCCAGAACATTACATTTTCAATATCACATTTACCACCAACCCATTTTGTTTACAACCTTCTTTGTCATTGTGGAGAAAAAGATGGAAATGTTTCAGATGACTACGCTGGTGCTGCTATGGGAGCCTCTATCCTAAGAAAGAGAAAGCAAAAAGAGACAAAGGTGAGGTTGGACTACAAGAAGATATGTGCAGGTAGAGAAAATACCACAGAGTTAAAGAAGGACAAGAAAGGTGAAAAGAAAGAAATCAAAATGTAAATGATTCAATGCAGATATCTTCAAATACAAGTCTGCTTTAGGATAAACAATAAGAGAAACGATTGATATCTACATCAGCTCCTTTAACTGAGACGATGCAAAATTTTGATTTTTGACATAGTATCCATAATAACTTCTAGACATATGATTTTTTTTTTAAAAAAAGTAGTAAATAAAAAATGAAAAACGTCCTAAATTAATTAAATTAAAGTTTTGAGCGAATTCAGTTCACCGCTGTAACAAAAGCACCTTTCAATTTCTATACTATTAATCCAATTCAGGGTTACAGGTAGCCAGATCTTATCCCAGTAAGTAGCAGGGGGAGACGGGGTACACCCTGGATAGGTCTCTATATATTGGGCCTACGATGGACTAAAGACAAACAACAATTCTCACTCCTAGGGAGAATCCAGAGGGACAATTTAACCTCACATGCATGATTTTAGGTGGTGAAAGGAAGATGGAGTACCCAGAAAGAACCCACACATGTATAGTAACAACACGCAAACTCTACAGACAGAAAGGTGTCCATTTGACCCCCCACTCCGCCAGGTCAGAGCTCGAACCAGCAACCTTCTGTGAGCCACACCCCCATGCAGCCCACTCACATAAAATCCCCTACATGACCGAAATCAGGTTCCCTCGCCAAAAGAAACTTTTATGTTTAATATGACATTATGATATCAGATTATGCCTAAATGCGATAAAAAAAACTAATCACTTTGCGTTTATGCTTTTATTTTGACAGCCCTACTAAAAATCCAATATTTAAAAATAATGTTTGTTTTTACAATGATGTGAGAAGCCTCTGAAATTATGTTGGGACATCCAGTTTGGGAGAGGCTGGTCTACACTGGTCTACAATGCTGTGTTGTGTTTTCCTGGTACAACACACCTGATTTAAATTAGAAGCTTGTCATTTTCTACACCTGCTTGTTAATGATCCACTGATTTAAATCAGGTGGACTGCAGAGAGAAATCGGAATCAGAGCACAAAGCTCTAACATGCAAGCACACAAAGTAAAGGCGATCAGAATTCTGAACCAAGAATTTGGCAACATAACTACCCAAAGGAGTAAAACATGTTAACAATGCAAGCTCACTTTGCAATATGTTATTCTTTATGTGGGAGTTCACATGACTGAATTCTGTGTCGCTCCAGAGATGTTGTAAACAATATGCTTACTTACACATCACTGTATTTACATCTAAAAGATAACTTGTCCCGTCTATAATTTTAATGTATCACACAAATTTAGGATTCTTGGTTTAAAAGTGCTTTGCAGCATCTTGCCGCTCTGTATGAAAGTGGAGCTGGAATTAAAGGGAGAACCAGCAAAGCATCACGGCTGAAACCGGAGACTTTCAGCCGGTTTGGTGTGTGTGGCTTACAGAAAAGCGATCGTAGTTCCTGCGTCCTGACTGGAGCTCGATGGAGGAGTAGCTTGGTGGTTTCTCAGGCCAGTCCCTCCATTTGCCTCCTCCTCTCCTCCTGCTGTCCTCCTCATCTGAGCTCCAGGACCCTCTGCGATGCTGAGGAGGGGAGTAGCTCCTCTCTTTCCGAGCTGCTCTGCGACGTAGCTCCTCCAGCAGGTCATCCCGACTTCGGGCGCGTGGCCTAGACCCGCCTCTTCTCCTCCCAGCTGAACCTCCTCTGTCATTCCTCGAGTCCCTGTGTGGCGCTCTTCCTCGTCTGTTGTCCCAATCGGAACCATCACTATAATCTCGCAGGATCCCCCGTCTGGGAGGAGAGACATCTCTGTCTCTGTACCCGCGGCTGTCTCGGGGGCGGCCTCTTCCAGAGCGGTTGGTGCTCCCGCTTGACTGGCTGGACATTCTGGGCCCGTCCCTAAAAACGTCTCCACCCTTACGTGAAGACAAGCTGGGTACATGCTGGACAATGGGAGGCAGAGTGATCACCCGTCTCTCCGTGCCTCTCACCCCCATCTCATCCAGCGCTGACAACATGCTTGGGGGCCCAGGTGTGTAGGGGACCGCTGGAGGAGTGAGCTGGGGCTGCAGCTGAGGCACATTTTGAACAGTATGTGGAGCTATTTGAAGTGGTCCAACATCCAGCCCCCTTACCTGGTTCTCCAGGTAGTCCAACACCTGATTAGTACCGTTGCTGCGGAAACTCCCGTTGGCATGATGATGAGGTGGAGGAGGCTGCTGCTGCAGGGGCATGGCTGACAGCTGCATTGGAGCCATAGCGAAGTCCTGCTTGGTTGGGAAATCTGTGTACGAAGCTGGAACTGAAAATACATCGAGATCCACAGCAAAGTAAAACATTAAACCTGCAACATCAATTAGTCACGCAAAGGATGGCAGCTGATATCTGAGCACACTAGACAAATATGTACAAACGCAGGAGATGATATCATGGCTCTGTAGCCAAACCAAACAACAAATAAACCTTTGGTAAGTCAAATCTTTAAACCATCAAAGTGTCATCCTGCTTTTATTCACCTGAATACAACATGGGCACACCCTGGGAGGAGGCATTGGAGCTGATGGGAGCATAAATGGGTTGTCCGGTCATCCAGGGAGCCATAGCCTTCTGAGCCTGGCGCAGCATTCGGTGCTGCATCACAACTGAAGCCGAGAGATGAGACGTTACAATGATACATATTAGTACAGATTTAAGCTTCGTTACATCTCAGTGACATATAATAAAACTAAAAGGAGGCTGGGACCAGTTCACCCAGTGTGATCTCAGCTTGTTCTGATGAGAATGAGCTTAACTTTGTGAACTTTACTTTATTGTTTGCTTTTTGTTTCAATGTTTTAAATCTCTATTTACATGTGACTTATCATGCTGCTGTCTGCCTCTCTGGCTGTATCTTGTTAATTTTCTAGCTGTGGGATTGGATAAATAATTATCTTAATATAATAAAAAAAGAGCTCTGGTGGCAGATTTTAATAGCATCTGCAGAAATCTAAATTCAGTTACCATGCTTGCTCATGATGATTACATCAAATCTTGATCAAAGTCAAGATTCGATGCAATCTTGCTGGTTCCCTATATAAGGCTATTTTTTTAATTGGCCGATCTCTGTAAAGCGCCTTGAGACGACGTTGTTGTGAACTGGCGCTATACAAATAAAGTTGAATTGAATTGAATCTTATTGGAAGGCAAAAACATTCGCTTGGTTATCATTTGTTGTGTCTACTCATATTTTTCTATACATACACAAAAAATTTTTTAATATATCTTTCTGTGTTAAAAACAACAAATTCAATTGTGTTTAGTTGAAACCTTGCCTCGTTTAAATTTGTCAGCGTTTTGAGCTGTGTGTTGGCAAAATATACCTTCCTATGTTTGTCAGAGTTTTGAGCTGGGTGTTGGCAAAATATACCTTCCTATGTTACCTTCCTATCAACAAACATTTAGTGCCTTTCTTACGCTTTTCTGGGCAGCAGCACGTCTGAGGACAACATGGGCAGCGGACGTAGCAGCAGCATTTCTGTGGGCAACACTGGCAGCAGCAGATGCCCAAAAGCATGATGAGCAGGAGGAAGCCAATGATGATCAACAGGACAGTCAGCCAGTCTGGAACAGGAAGGCATCAGTGACTTAATGTTTTCAATTTTAGCAGAAGCGCAACAGCCTGAGCTAAAGGAAGAAACTCACGGAACACAATTAGTCTTATTTCCCGATCGGAGTCCCCTGTTGTGTCTCCAGCCGCGTCGATGCTGCAGTAATACATACCGTTGTCCCACCACATCACCTCGTTTATCACTAAATCAGCCACTGTTAACGGAAAACATCATATTAGTCTGAGCAAGTGCAGATTCCCTGCGGTCCAACACATAAAATCTCTTTTCTACAGAAAAGCTGCACCTGAACAGGAAAAAAGCTGAATATCTTCTTCTTTACTAATGTAGCATTTATCTTACCTTTTCAGAAACACAAATGATACTAAGTAGCATGCACAGAGTAAAGATAAATAAACCTTCTTCTGTGGATTCCTCTGCAGCAAAATAAATAAATAAATGAATGAATGAATGAATGAATTTACAGTTGCGGATGGTGATTTTGCGATTTCTGTACTCTGCACCCAGCATGGGCTCGTTGATGCCTCTCTTCTGGATCACTGTCCGAACTGTACGCTGGCGGTCCGGGCAGTCATCAGCAGGATTCTGACCCAGCTGCAGAGCTGCCTGATAAGCTTCAGAAAGAGGAAAAAAAAAAGTAGAACAGGTTTATTTCATTGTAGTTTTAGATCTGTGTCAGTAAAATGTTTAATTGCCATGTTTTTTCTTCTTTTAATAATATTTTCTAACTTGACATCCATCATCATTGCAATAGAATGGTGGTCTGGAAGCTGCTGTGTAAAGGAAACTTGCCCTACCAGGGGATTTTTTTTAACAACTCAAGGCTCTTCTTAGCACTTAAATATCTTTATATTTTAATTAATCTATTGCTGAATTAACAAAATGGTGGGACTGCACAACACCACCAGATGTTTAATCAAGACAGAAAAAGCTACCAGATGTGACACCTGTGAAGGAAAAAACCTGCAGCATCTTCAATGAAATAAAGCTGACAATCATCAGGAGGACCTATAAAGACAGATAAGCTGGAAAAAAACAAATAAAATATTAATCATTACAGAAAAAAAACAGCAACACAAAAGGGAAAACCAACAACATAACTATTGTTATTGGTTATTAAATTAATAGAAAAACACAGTGAATGCATCAGCAGAATGAATCATGTTCAGGGATCAGTGTTGAGCATTAACATGTTCATGTGCACACGTTCATTTATTTTTGTAAATGCTGAGCTGAAGGCAATACAGTTGCAATCAAAAATAGAAAACCTTACATAATCCAATTGGTTTCACAACAGTCACTGCTGACAATTTCACCTATAAAACTACGTTACCCATCATGCATTGCACACTCTAGCAAAACAAACTAGCAACGCTCCACAGTAACAGTTGTTAAATCTGTTTTGAAATGGAAAGTGGAGGTAAAAGATGAGTAATTGCAAAGGTGGTAGCATGTGCATCATATACATCAGGTTACTAACTGTAGTAACACAAATAGTCTGCAAAGGATACTGTCTGTAAAAATAAGATTTCTGTGCCATTTAATGTCTGCTAGCACTAGCAAGTCAGAATTTAAGCCTCATTGACTTCTAATTTACAGCGTCAATCCTTAAACAACACTGTCGTGAATAGTGTGATTGTGCAAATTCAACCACACCCCTACACAAATGAGACGTAACAAGACCTCTTCACATTCCCATTTGGCATTAGCACACTTCCTTTTAGTGACCAGCTGCAAGTGTGCAGCATGATCCGTTCCCACAGCATGGCTTGTAGAAACAGTAATAGGAGTTGATTCATGTTTAACATTATTCATCGCATTTCCTGTATGACCAGTCTAAACAGAGCTACCATGAAAAGGTAAAACTACAATGCAGAAAAAGAAGACAAACACCAGTGTGCACAAACTTTACTGGAAAAAAAAAAGTTAAATGCTGTTTGGAAAGTTTGTACAAATGGGAATGTTATGAATAAAAGGATGTGGTTTTGTAGGAAAACTAGGATCTTTGGACTAAACCAGATGTGGGGACCCTGGTCCTCGGGGGCCACAATCCTGCAGGTTTTCCATGTATCCAAAGTCCAGACCACCTGATTTAAATCAACTGAATTCAACAGCTTATCAGGATCTGCACCAGACTCATTCAATTGAATCTTGTATGTTGGCGCAGGGAGAGGTGTAAACCTTTCAGGATGAGTGCTAAGGTTCCTCCCCTCGGCAAAAGCTATATCTGATGTTACTCACACAGAAAACAAGCTGTAGCCATGTTGTACTTTTCGTTTTATCACCTGGGATTGGCTTGTTTATTGAAGTGTATGTTGTATATTTTAAGCAGATGTTCTTTCCACAGAAATCCAAACTATTATAGTACTGTGACTTACAAAGATATTGAAATACATAGAAGTACTAATCTCATCTAGAATAGCTGAAAATGAACCATTATCTTTTGAACTGCTGCTTTTTGTGCATTCCAGTGCAACAAGTGGAAAACAAATATTTATGCAAATGTATCTCTTTGGAAATCTACCAATGTAAACTTGGACACATAAGTGAATTCTGAAGCACTCATCCATCTTGCTTGGCAGAAATTATGGTTAGTG
Source organism: Pseudomugil tenellus (assembly GCA_037177515.1). NCBI lineage: Eukaryota > Metazoa > Chordata > Actinopteri > Atheriniformes > Pseudomugilidae > Pseudomugil > Pseudomugil tenellus. The sequence continues at coordinate 10,884,442 of JBAMHX010000014.1, read as the reverse complement.
TGCAAGATGTGCACCATCAGTGGTTGCAGCAACTAGCAAGCAGTTTGTCTTTTCTCCTGCAGCTGTGTTTCCATTTCCAGTGCAGATTTCTGCAGAATACTCCGGAAAGTACCACAAAGAAGAGGAATGATACGAGCATCTAAAACTCAAAAACAACTTGTAACTGGTGATACAGGTTTTTTAAAGGACAGACAAGTGTTTTCTCTTCTTTACTAGAGCATTTTTTTAGGAACATCGATACATTAAGCAACAGAGTATGTGTGTGCCCTTAAAAAATGATGGTTTCATCAGAGCTCAAGTGAAAAAACATTTGAGTTTCCTACTGCAATCCAAAGACAAGTGTCACACTGATAATGTGACAACATCTGAAATAAGCCTTTAACACAGTTTTACTTCATTCGGTCATATCATGCATATACAGCTACCATAGTAACAAATACAGTGTCACCCGACTCTAGAGATTACTCATTTTAAGTTTGACATTATTTAAACATTTTAAATTATTCCTCGCTGATTGTTATGTCATTGTTGGATGCAAGTACAATATCGTCGCCCCCCCTCCTTCCACAGAAAGCCTCACCTGCAGAGTAGTACTCCAGAATTGGGTCCTTACAGAAGGACTTGAACCTCCAGGTTACCAGGACATCCTGGGCAACTGCTGAAGTTGTGTAGTCGCAGCGAAGAATCACGGATGCAAATAGCATCGTTCTCCTCTCCGTTTCTGGAACAAGCACCTGAATGGACAGCAGCTCTGACACCAACAGGGAGATAAATCCCGTAAATTTCATGCAAACATGACACCGTTCAGTTCAGAGTAACTTCAGGCTGCTGATATTATCACATCCTTTATTCTTCCTGCTTTATACAGCAATAGATATATTTACAGCTGTGTAATGTTCTTGTGAAAATATATTGATGAAAGGAAGCAGCTACAAATAAAATGTTAAAACATTGTTAATCTAAAAAAAATCTTAAATCAGTGACTGAATTTTTAAGTTGTAATAAAAACATGTTGCCGCTTTTGGTTTATGTGTCGGCATATTCTAAAAGTTAAACTTGGCATTAATAGAGTCATTTTTATCATTTCTTTATCTCGTCATCATATTTTGTTTCCTTATGACTCATTTACTTGGCAATAATGTACAGACAAAAACTACTTAAGTTCAAACTGGATTAGAGTGAATTTTTAAGCTTCCTTATAAAGCTAAATAACATCCTATTTAAACGTCAGAGTTAAAATAATGGCTAAAAGTGGAGAATACATTTATAATATACAATATAAATTACTAAATCTATATATGATGTTATTTAACAGAACCACTAACTAAACCAGCTAAATAACCATTTGTCCAGATGCATCAGGAAGACAAAACTTCCCAACAGGGCCCTGCAATTATTTTAGCCAGATGAAAGAAAAACAAGTTAATGACATTTGTCAGGTGAGCTTATTTATAATAAATAAAATTATTCTGATTCATTTAAATAGCCACAAACAGCAATGCATGTTATCTTCAGTGTCATAAACACTGCAATGTCATATTTCTTACAAATAAATTAATATAGAGCTTAGGGCCTTATGTAGATACGGCCATAAATATAGAAAAAGATTCAAATGAGCTTTGACCACATCAGAGCTGTTTCTGACAATTTTAGGTTGAAGTTATGAAAGCTAAGGGAGGGTTTGGGAATACTATTCTGTTCTAATTTATTAAAAGGTAACTCCAAACACATTGATTTTCTCTTTTTAAATGTGCATTTTAAGAACGCTATTACAGCTCTCTCAAATCCTCCAGAGAGTTGATATGGGTACTTCTCCAGACTGCAGATGCACTGGTTGAAATCTGTTTATGTTTTTAGATTATTTTGATTACTTTTGTGTGTGTTGTTTAATTTGTATGCCGATTTATGTGTGTATTATTTTATATCTTATGTGTGTTCTTTTATGGACGAGTCTGATTAATAAAGTTTGAGTCACATTTTCAGCCAAACTTAAAAAGGAAAAAAAAAATCATTAAAAATTATTTTTTACCACTTTATTGCAACATTGACTGGATATTACTTGTATTTTGCAGCCTGACTGTGAAATTGTGCCCAGATCCATTATACAAACCCATTAAACATTATATGACTGGTTAAAAAGAATTCAAATATAATAATTTGATTTCTACCATTTGCATCACCACAGAGCCAAAAAGTTTACTTTAGTCCAATAAAGAGTTTCTATTGCTGCAGTATATGATATATATATAAGGGGACTAGTTGTCCACAGAGAGAGAAAAAGGTGTGTACACACCGGACGAGAGTCGACCTCGTATTGTTTACACCTGTTGATAATTAACTTGTGTCCGTTGCTGTTGGTCTTTACTTTATTTCATTCATTCCTCCTTCAAATTATTCAGTTCAAGCAGGAAAAGTAAGTTTGAACTGTCAAGTAACACTTATGACTACTACGGGTTAAGTATAAGACCTTTAAATCCTCACCTGTAGGCAGGTGGACCAGCAGCAGGACTATCACAAGCATTTTCCCCATTTCGTTGTCCTTTATCCTTCCGCGGACACTTCACGTCTTTTCATGCAAACGATTGAAAATCCACTAAATAAATCCGGAGTATTTGTAAAATAAATAAAAACATATCAAATAAATACCAGTCTTATCACCTACAACGACACATTAGTCAAACGATGTTTGTTTGCAACTTTCCCAACACTTTGCTGCGGAATGGCGGAGTCAGAGCTCCCCTCCCCCATCCGGCTTCAGGTGACATCACTAGCTCCGCCTCCTGTGACAGGTGTATGATGGAGGGAAGAAACATGAAGCAGGAAAAGAGGAGGTGGAAAAAAAATCACAAACCTACACAGAGAGATTTCACTATTATGCTGTTGTTCGATATATTGTGGATATTGGAATAAAATGCCGCAATCCCACTCAAAATGTGCTCAAAGGGGACTATTTTCTTAAAAACAATCGCATTTTTAAACAATGAATCAGACACAAGCTTAGGGAATTAAAGTAAAAGAGATATTTGTGTACATTTTTGCCCCTCGGAGTCTTTGTTCACAGCTTTAAGGAAGCAGCAGCAGAGGCAGCTTGAAGTAAAACTGTGTTTGGATGAGTTTCCATCACATGTTTGCCAAACAGCCTGAGAGTAAAGTTCACTCTCAGGATGAATCATTTTGAAGTGGTGCAGCTCTTTATGCGAGGATGTTTACACCTCTTATTTGACAATGGCCAGCTTTACCCTGAAAAACACAAAACCATTTGAGCTGGCAGCTCGCTGAAGAGTGCTAGAAAACCACTGAAAAATGCTGCAGAGATGAAAAACTAGTCACGTCCTCCACACTCCACTGGCCAAATCCTCAATTCCTTCTTTATCAGTTTCCAGTGAGAACAAGCTGTTCCCTCCATTGAAGCACAGTGTGTACTAAATATCAACACTGCAAATTAAAGTCTCCTATACGAAGCTTTTTGTTTCATTTCTCTTTTTGCTTAAAAACTGTAGTAAAGAAAAAGAAACACTGAGATAGCTGATGCATAAACATATAAATTTGCACATATTGATGCTAAAATGTGGTTCTGTAGTGATTTTTTAGTGTTTTTTAGCTTGTCTGTATTTATAAAACTATAATACAAATACTAGCTTTTCCCCAAAGCACACGTGTACAGTCATATTACAGTTACAAATGGTTTTGTGTGCTAATATGAAAAAATGTTTTGGTATTAAGTCAGCTGAGTTCAGTGAAAGATGGAAATAAACAATCAATCAGGTTAAAAGAATATAATAATGAGATTCAGTCTGTTGTGGTCAAATCATCACCATAAATTAGCAAATGTGATCTTAAAATGATCTTTCTGGCTCATAAAAAGTGTAAATATTTCCAGATTTTTATTATTATAAGTTGTTCAAACATTAAATAAACGTTTTAAAATCTGAAGGCTGCATAGATTTTTACACTGTATGTTCAAAACAACAAATGAGACATAAAAGGTTCCGAAATAAAAATCTATTTTAACATTTTTAAACCAGATTATAACACGTTAATCTGAACAGATGATTTGAGTTAAATATGACTCCATGTGACTCGAACCTTGAAAAAAGCAATAATGTGAGAACATTTTGGGAAAAACAAAAAAAAAAACTTGCTTAAATGGGACAATGCAAATGAACAAACATAAAAATTAGTCGTAAATATTCAGCAGGTTGCTAATTTCCATCTGTATGAAGAAACACATTGAAAATACACAAGTAATCTTTACTTTAAATTGTTTTTTAAAACTTAAATTACTTTTCAAGGAGCGTCTCACAACATCTAGCAAGGATGTATTTTTTTCTGTTCGAACCATGTGATTTGGACAATTTTCCTCCTCTGATTATGATTTTTTAAATCTTTAAACCAGTGAAATAGTTGTTTGACTTAATATTAAAATATGTTTCTTTCTTTTTTAATCATTTAATTTTCAAAATATTCTTTTGTATTCATTTCCAGTGCTAAAATGAAACCAGATTAATTGGACAGAAATCATTTGCCATCAGTCTAAAAACCAGTGAGACGCATTATGAGGAATGAAATGTAGTAAAATTGTGTTTCAAGTAAATGAAAAGCACGATGACATGAAATCAGGACCTTCACAACCAGATCTTTAATTATATTATATTACTTATATTTCTTTTAAATTCATTGTGGTAATTTATTTATGGTTTATTAAATTAAACTAATTCAATTTAAATAAATATCAAATAGTATTTTAGAATTTAATGTGACAGATTTTAGACATTTTGAGACATTGTAGCACAACGTTCTATTTTCTATCTACATGACATATTGATACTCCCAGCTGTAACATGACCCGTGTTCATGTAAAAGAATCAAGACTTCAGGAGAGGTTTCTTTATTTAAAAAAGTATCTAAGCAGTGCAATAATAAGACACAGAACACAAATTCAAGATGCAGTACTTACATTTACTTACAATTAACAGATTAATGCAAGATACACTGTAAACCTGAGTTGCAGAGTACTGAGGCAGAAATATAAAGACTGGAGGCTGCATACAGTTACATCATACTATTCTGAAAATGGCAAAAAGAAATAAAAGCGTCTTGGCACTGATGTAAGCTCAACTCAGCAAACTTAACACACACACACACACCACTTACATACCATTTCTACAAGAGACATGTAGAAACACAGTTATTGCAGATGCATTAGAATCCATAAACCGTCCTGACCTTATAAAAACTGCACTCGATCCTTTGTGCATGTTCATTCTTTAGGCTTCGCCTCCCCTACTGCTGGTTTTCATTGAGGTTATGTCAGTGAGATGAACCCGACGTCATGCAGACGATGATGGAGAGGTTAGTTTACCCTGCCTAGCAGGACGGTTATAATGATTGGACTGGCTGCACCGTGTGGATCCAAGTTGAGGAGCCTTGTCACACTATGAGAGAGTCCCTGCTCAGTGCAGTGCTCTGTTAGGGAAATACATCGAGAGCCACATGTTAGAGATGCTCATGCTGGGTTAGTGTTGACTGAGATTTAGTTTAGTTTAGAAGATGTGTAGCAGAAGAAAAAGTAAGCAAGAAAGATTTGTAACACTGTGGTGGTTGCAAGAGAAGTCTGATTTTATAGATGAACAGTTAACTTCTGTTTATTGTGAATGTAATCTAAAAAAGCTGAAACAACCTATATAAGTAACTAAAAAAAACTAACAAGGATTCAGTGCTAAGGCTGCAAAAGTCCAGGAGGCAAGGACATGAAGCACATAAGACTGTAAAATATCTTCAGATATTAAGGAAAATGCTGCTTTAAGTTAGTTTATTTTTCTTATTGTCAACAAATGTCATGTTGTGCCAAAGTGACATGTTCCAGCTTCAGATAACACGTTTTGACTTTTAAAGGTTGTAATTCTGTATGAGTCCACTTGGAGGCAGCAGAGCCATTTATAATCACTGACCTATTTATATGAGAAGACGGCTGCTGTGTTACACTCCCAGCAGGTCTAAAACAGCTTTAAATTGTATTTTTAAGTTGTGTTCACAACATTCTTATGGATTTGTGTCTAATACTCACTCTTCAGGCTATTTTTAGTCTTAAACATGGCACATTATCTCAATAATTCAAACTGCTTTTTAAAGAAATGTTGTCCTGACTCTGTCAACGGAAGCAAAACCAAAACAGTGAGCATCAAGCAATGTGCCTAAAGACAATAAAACAGGACAATGTTGAGGAAAACAGTAAAGACAAACAACAAAGGGCCCAAATGGTCTCAAAGTATAGACACATATAGATCATCCAAGTGTACAGCCTGGATGTTGTGAATCTGGTTGCATCGCTTTATGCATGTTTTCATTTCACTTTATTTATCGTGGATTTCATTTTCTTTCTTAGTGATTGTTCTGTATCAGGCTTGTTAGTTGTATAATTTGATATCTTTCTATGGTCAACTGGATATTAATCCAATAGTTTTGATCAGTTTTCTGGCTGTTTGAGTTCCCTTTAAATCACACTGGGGACAGTTTGTCTCTAATTTAGCCTTTTATTAGCATAATGTTATGGTTGTTTTGTCTCATGTTTAGGTAATTTGTATATCTTTGCAACTCTTGTTTCTTTCTGGTAGCTTTGTAATCGTTTTATATTCCTATTATTATTTTCTGATTTCCTTCCGTCATTCTACATCACTCCTAAATGCTGTTACATCACATTTTAGTCGTCTTGGGCATTCTTTAGCCTTGTCTTTCTTTGCTCATTTTAACAAATGTATTTACACCTTTTCATTTCTTTGTTTTGGTTGTTTTTATTCCTTTTCCTGAATGAAACAATTCACTGCTAAACTTCTGTTGACAGTAAGAAAAATAAAGGATGTTACCAGACTTAATTTGTGACTATTTTCAGGATGTGGAGGCTCTTTTCCTGAAGGTCCGACCATAAAGGAAGTCCTTGTTCCTGCTACAAATAACTCACCAGGTTGCGGCCCCTGTCTCGGTCCTCTCTGCGCCCCTGTAGCGTCTGGGACAACCCCCCGTTGGGGCGGGTGTAGGAGAAAGGTTTGGATGCGTTCTCCGTGGTCCTGTATCTCTCTGATCTGGGAGGATCTGCTGTGCGGTACCGATCTGAGGTCAGGTCAGCCCTGCGGTACCGCTCTGCCTCCAGCTCAGAGTACGGAGGCAAAGGGTCCTCCTCATCTGGACGGTTGCTAGGTGACCGGCTGTAGTAACTATCGCTGCCTTTACCTCTCGAGCTGCCTTTGGAAGGAGTGTCACTGTCCTCGTCCACCCTCCCGGCCCCTCTGTCTCCTCCCCGCCCCCTCGCCTTATTCTCCAGCACTCTGTTGAGGAAGCTGTCATCATAGCTTCTGCTTTGGGGTGGTCGACAAGGCCGGTCACTGTCCCACGTGTCCCTTCTTTTTTGTTGTAACGGTGAGGGGCTCCGACGGCCCCAGCCATTATCTTCCTCTCGATAGAAGCGCCTGGGAGGACTGTAATCCCGTTCATAGCGTAGGTCTGGTGGTTCGGCCCGACGACCACGAGAGTTGTAAGACTGGGCAAATTCTTCCAGCTCATCCAGGGAGCCAGTGCGCCCTCTTCTGTTCAGCGTCTTCCTGTGCAGGTGCTCAGACCGAGAATTCCACCTGCAGCACAGCCGGAGTACGTGGGAATTAATATCAGTCAATCAATACATCATTCAATGAATCAATCAAGTTTTCCAGACCACAAACCAAGAAGTTACAGGAATGTATACATACATGACATATACCCATGAATAAAAATACATACAAATGATTTTCATGTGCCGTCCTAACATTCGCATTGGGGGAAATTAAAACAGTGGAAGTTTAAATAACAAAAGTTAAGCTTTCAAATTAAAAAAATAATAAAATAGGTAAAATAAGATTAAAATAATTTTTAAAAAAGTCAAATAAAATAAGATCAAATAGGACACTAGCAAAGTGGGACAGAAAAATGGGTAAAATATTAAAAGTTCAAAAATAATGTGAAAAATCGTAATTTTGTATAGAAGAAATTACTAAAATAAATCTGTAAAACAATTACAAAGCAACAATAAAATCAGATTTTACATAAGAGACTTGGAGAGAAATCAATTAATATAAATTCCAAATGAGCATTTGAAAAAGATTTTTATTAAACGGTTTACAGGAAAGGTCTTAAGTTTAAAATGTTAAACCAAAGTAAGTTGGATACCTATTTTGGAATAAAACTTTTAAGATTTTTAAAAACGAATAAAAGTATTTTAAAATCCATCAGTTATCTGTATCACTTATTCCAGTGAAGGGATGTGAGCAACTGGAGCCTATCCCAGCAACCACTGGGCGAGAGGAGGGTACAGCCCGGACAGGTCACTGGTCCATCACAGAGATAGACAACCAGTCACTCAGATTTGGCACAATTTCAATCAACCTAAAAAGCATATCTTTGGATGGTGGAGAGAACCTGAAGTATCTGGAGAGAACCTACGCTAACATGAGGAGAACATGCAAATTCCACACAGAAAGAGACCAGCGTTCAAACCAGCGACCATCTGTGAGGCTGCGGCGCAAACCACCACACCACCGTGCAGCTCTATTTCAAAATAAGTATATAAAAATGAACTTACATTGTTGGTAACCATGGAAATGTCACAAAGACATGGGAAGTAAACGTCCTTATTACCTGCGATCCAGTTCATCATCGGAGTGCATGCCGTTGTCCGGTCTGGGCCTTCGGATCTGCGCAGGAGGTGCCACTCGCAGCTCATCATCCTGGTCGGCAATGGGCGGGAGCGCCTTCATCTGGACCGTCTGATAGGTATGTCTGAAATCTGTGTTCCCCCCATCATGAAGAGAGCTCAGCTCTGATAAACTGCTGGCTATTGGAGGAAAACACACGACCGACAAGATAATCAGGACTGATAATAATGGCAACGTTTCTCAATAGAAGAGTCAGATTAAGTTTACTGGGATTAATATGTAGACGTTTAGAAGAGCTTGTTCTGATCAAGATCTTTAGATTATCCATCCATTTTCTGCTGCTTATTCCCAAACGGAGTCGCGGGGGGAGCCAATCCCAGCTGTCACAGGGCGAGAGGCGGGGTACACCCTGGACAGATCGCCAGTCCATCACAGGGCAACACACACAGACAAACAACTAGGCACACTCACACTCACTGCTATGGGCAATTTAGAGTCTCCAATCAGCCTATCCCCAAGCTGCATGTCTTTGGACTGTGGGAGGAAGCCGGAGAAC
>JBAMHX010000014.1:10861890-10875105 GCA_037177515.1 Pseudomugil tenellus | reverse complement strand
GAGAACCCAGTGAGAACCCACGCTAACACGGGGAGAACATGCAAACTCCACACAGATAGGCCACCGCCCGAGCCGGGCATCAAACCAGCAACCTTCTTGCTGTGAGGGCACAGTGCTAACTTTGCAGCCCTATGCTGTAATGTGTATTTTAACCCTTTAAAGCCCAACCTAAGAACAACGGGGCAGAAAAGTCCAACTTTTTAACATTTCAAGTCTTTATTTGACATTTTAACAAAAATTTTTTCATTTTATATTTAGCTATTTTTACTATTTCTTAGCATGTAATGGGTCAAAATTATAGTAGAGTAACCTTCTAGTTTAGTGTACAACTGGGTTTTATTAAAGTTTCTACCACTAAGTGATGAAAACTATGTGTCAGATATATATTTGGCTTAATGGGGTTAAAGCAATGCTAATTTTTTTTCAGACCAACCTGCCTCAGCAAACTCAGCACAGGAGTAAAGTTTTAATGCAAAAGTTTCCAAAGAGCCTCACAATAACATCTGCATGTGAATCTTGCAGATGTTGGGGGATAACTATAATTTCCAAAAGAGCCTGAAAGAATCATGGACCAGATGCATAAACAGTGTAACACTTCATGGCATTATCCATGGACACATAAAGGCAGACATGTACATATGTGTAACTGTACTCTATATATTTTGACCATTGTATATGTAGAAAACAAAGCTTCCAATACCATTTAAACCAATAATTTTTTATGGCCCCATATGTCCATGAACGTCCCAGGGACAAAGCAGCATGTCGTCCCCACTAACTGTATCATATCAAAGTGAGCTTAAAGAATACATGAAACTAATCTGCAGCTTTTAAGTAAATCCCACCATGAATGGCACAGGAAGGAGAAACAGAGTATTACAACATGGCCAAGAGAAAATCCAGATTTTCACGCTAAAATGAAAGAAAACTTCCTAAAACAGCAAAGAAACTGGAGAATTATAAACTGGTGAACCCAAGTTGGAATCCGTAGCCTAATAATAAAATGGTCAATTTTTTAAAAAATCAATTCTGATTTTTGATTTTAATAAATCCCCCCCACTGTATATATATATATATATGAGACAGAGAGAGAGAGGGAGTGAGAGAGAGCGAGAGAGAGAGAGAAATGGAAAAAAACAGTTCTTTTACCAAAATAATTAAAATGCAGCCAACCAAGAAATTTACCTGTATGAAAAGTGCAACTAAACAAGCTGTGATACAAGCTTGTGGCAGGCGCTGCCACTGTAAACAATGAGCATATAACATGTTAAGTGCTTTTCCATAGCTGAGCTAGTTTTTAAGGTTGGAGCATCCATTTAAGAATAGACCTCAATTGACTTGTGTAACTTTATTTTAACATAAACAAACTAAAAAAACATAAACAAACTAATAAATTATTAAATAAAAGCTCCTCCTTTTGGAAGCAAAATAGTTAGTCTTTTTTAGAGTTTTGACAATAAATAACCAAAACAAATTTTTAGAATAATGTAATAAAAATTTTAATTTATTTTAACATGTGTTACAAGAAAATCCACTTCTTTTATACAAAACAATATTTTAAGAAATACTTGAATGTTAACTAAATTAAAGCTATATTTTATTTTAAAAAATAATCGATTAAATTGATTAACAGCCCTAGTTTGAAGACTAATGTTTAGAGAATTTACACCAGTGCAAATAATTAACATATAACAGAATTTCTGAGTTGAGTTGTTTTGTGCATGTGTGTTTCATATGTTTCATTATTAATTGCACAAAAGTCAGATCCTTCATACGAATCCAACATAGATGTTAAGAGATGAATGTTAGGACAATAAGAAAACTTACACTAGCCAGGTTACACAAATGATGCTCAAGAAAGAGACGTACAATCTCAAACACACGCTGTCGCACATGTAACAGAAATTGGCCTAATTTGTGCAGGCTTACATTTGAGTGCAGCCATCTTGCTGGATGGAAACTGCGCCAGCTCCTTCTCTATGTAGTAAAGAACTTTCATTTTGTCCTGGTCAGGAGTGGCTGTCAGTCGATAACCACTGCGCACTGTGGATGTGGATACACACACGCACACACACCCCCAAACACGCACGCATGTGCACACACAGGGACAGAAACATGCAATGACACACAGATGCATTAAGTGTGTAAGAAAAGCTCATGAGAGACAAAAACATGAAAATGAGCATTTACAAGCATGCATGAGACTGAACGATGCAGACGAGAGATGAAATGATGGTTAGTCAAGTCACAAACCAAACTGCAGCTATTCACCCACCTCCAGGCAGGTTATTATCCACCGAGGGAATCGAGGGCATCTTTGGGTCCAGGTGGGATGAAGGTGCAAGTGGGACTACAGTAGGTACACCAGGAATGTAATAAGGATACACAGGAACCTGAGCAGACTGCTGACTCTTTGCCATTTTTCCTGCTTCGTAAACTGCACACATTTACAACAATATATAAAACATCAGAAAGAGGAACACACTAGCAACAAAAGAGGTATAATGTATCCATTTTTGTTACTCACGGTGTCGTGGACAGCAGCAGGTTTCGGGACAACAGCAGCAGCGGACGTAGCAGCAGCATGAGTGAGGACAGCATTGGCACCAGCAGACCCCCACCAGCAGCAGGAACAAGACGACGCCCAGCGTTACAGATCCCACAAACGCCCACTCTGGTACAGAGACACACAAAAAAATGATGAAGCAAACGATTAATAAGCTGCAAAATAAAGACAAGATGGTCACAGTGATCATTTTAAAGAGTTTTTCATGGCGATCATCACTTTTCCTTAAATATTAGGAAAAAAAAACCCGACAGGTTTTTATAAACATCCATCAGCATGCGCACAGAGTCTTACAGGAAGAACTTGTTCCTCACCATTAAAGGCCTACACTGCCTCTAGCTGCTGATCCACAACAATGAATTACGTTTGAACTGCTAATCCTATCCAGATGTTTTAAAAGTCCAGTAAAGTTGAGGATCTGGGCTGCTGTTTTTCTTTTCTCTCTTGTTTTGTTCCTTCTATGTTTTTCTTTTCTTTTTTTTTAATCTTTATGAATGTTCTTGTTTTGATTTGCCAGAGACTTCAGATGGAAAGAAGCCATTTGGCTAAATATAGCATATTAACATTTTTCTGTTCAATAATATGCACTGTCCCTTTAAATAAATAAACTTAAACCTCTTTGGAAATAACTTAATTAAGAAACCTGACACCTTAAACGCCTTGATTGAAATGTTGTATTAAATGGAACCTGAAAACACACACACACACGCACACACACACACATATACAAAAAGAAAAATAAAACAGCAACAAGAAACACAGAGGACCCGAATCCTTATATTGTTTCAGCATCATCAGATTTAAAGCCTTTTTCTTTTCTTGCTTCTTGCACATAACCTAACAATATGATTTCTTCTTCTCCACACCAGCGGAAATCTTGCCCTCTACATTTATTTAATCTCTTGGTTGTAATCCTGTGTGGCACTGGCTCACAGTATAAGTGCTATGTTGTCACATCTGAGGGGGATGTTGTGTAAAAGCACAACAAAGTTTGCTAGTACTGCTGTTATCATTTAAAGCTTATGCTGATGATTCCGACCAATGATGCACCCAAAGACAACACAGCTCTAAAACAGGGGATCTAAGGGACTTCTGAATGATTGTTATCTCTCACCGCATCTCCAAACCATCTGAATGCTAACAATACATTTCCTCAGGGTGTGGCGAGGAGCAAAATCCACACAAACCCTTCGCAAAGTCAACATATGCCTCAGAATAACCTAAATTATTACCAGAGTTGAGACAGAGATTGACTTATTTTGATTCAAAACTAAAATTATGTTCACTAATTAGTAAAGAGAATTAAATGGGTAAATGAAAATGAAACAGGAAGACGCATTAGAGAAGCAGGAAAATGCCGGGCAGAGAGAAGAAATTACAGCTGAGGGGCCGTACCTGGCATAATCTCCAAATCAAACTCAGGTAGTAGGTCGGTCTGCTCACCTTTCCTGCCTGCAGAGAGAGGGAGAGCACAGGTGAAGGCCGGCAGAGGAAGCAGGAAGCAGGGGCCAAAAGATAGGCAAAAAAAAGCTCATTTGGTAGCAAAGTGGATGATTAATGGTCATGCACTGTCTGAGGAATCTAAAGTACTGAGTTCTTACACAATCAGCATGAGCAAACATACAGCAACACAACGTGAAAGGTTAGCAGTATGAAATATGAATATATGAAGTCCAGAGTCAGATTTCAAACTCCAGAGCTGCTGGTTCACTGCTTTCTAAACTTTAATCTTTTAGAAACGTAGTGCTGATGAAAACGAACAAATCCAGAATAACACGTTGAAATCACACAAATAAGCATGTTAGCACAAAACTCAAGACAACTGATGAAGGCAGCGATACGTCAACTGTGATGTTTTTGAGCTTGAAATGTCTGGTTTTGTCAGAGGAGTCTGGTTGCTTTCTGATAAATTCATGATGATTATAAGTTCATTCACATCAGTGTAAGTGTCTGTGTGACTACTTCTGCGAAGCATAGCTCTAACATACTTTCACAAAAAAAACACACTATCCAACATCCAAATGCAAGTCTTATCCACTTTTACTTAAAGACATCAATGATTAGTAGAGGAGGAATTACACTGAATTTGGGGTAATCTGAAATCTGTATAATTTACTATTAACTAGGGTTAAAAAGATCGATTAACCGATTCTCATATCAATTCCCAAAGATCGATCCATAAGTCCAAAGACTGATTTATTTAATACATTTCCCTTGGTGAATGTGATGGCTATCTCCATAGCTACAGATCTAAGGCGGTAAAACACCATGTACCAACATGTTTTCTTGTTTTCATTATTTTCATTTAGTTGTAATGCTTTAGTTTGCGCACACATTTACAGCTTTGTATTTTTTGTTGAATGTCAATATAATCCTTGTATTAATATGTTTCATAACTATATATACGTATAATTTAACAAAAAAACTCAAAGACTTTGATAACACTGAACAAAATCCATATCTGAACAGAATATCTGATATCTGATTGAATTGAATCGTGAAAATCGATCTAAATCTTGAGAATCGGAGTTGAATTAATTCTTGAAATCTGAATCAATGCCCAGCCCTAATATTAACTAATATTTTCTGTACAAAAATATATATCTGCAGCTTTAAACACTGAACAGGTGACAGATTTTAAACTACGCCATGTTTAAATGTGGCTGAACTGATGTAGATCAAAGAGGTGACTTTAGAAATCATCATACAGTCACAGTAAACATCGTAGCATGTTGATGCTAGAATTATCGCCTTGCTAAGGTCTCTTATGTGATACGCTGTGGAGTCCATGCTAGCATAGCGTTAACTTTTCAAAAAATGCAATGACTCTGATGGGGTCGCACAAATGAATGACTGTTGTTCTACACACAGACACATACAACAATTAAAATCTAGCGAGAGAGGCGGGGCAAGGGGAGAGTTTGCAAACTAGGACACAGAATAATTCCAGGACAATGATTAAGCTTGGCAACTCATCAAAAAAAGGACACACAACTTGCAATGCAGCACAACAATGTGTTGTTTGTGCTTTATGTTTGTGCACAACATAACGGCGTCAAAAACACTGAACAGTGAGAAAAATGTTGCTTCCAGACTGAGCTGCAACTGCAGGTGTTCATGTTTTTCCTGAACATGCTTATTATGAACCTTAAAAGACGGTGATTACAGTAAAGACCAGTAACAGTCTGAGCTGTCTGACTACATGGGTAGACAAAATACAGCTGACACACCCGTGTGCAGAGGGAGCTGAGTAAGCCGTTGTTAGTGAAAGAGTAAAAGGTAATCTTGCTGTCATGGCCTCGCACATTCATCTACATACCATCTGTAACAGTGAGTAACCTGAGTGAGTCGGGGAACTTTGCAGCCCTGAAAGGGAGGGAGCAGGAAGAACATCAAGGAGTGAGGAAAGAAGGAATAAATGGAAAGATTTAGCAAGAAAAATAGGAAGAAAAGATAAATTCATCCAAACATTCTGAAGCTTCAGACAAAGGGACACCGAGACTTATTACAGGCAGGAAGAGTTTGATTCTTTTGTGTATTTTGTAATATAAAAGTTTCCTCAGTTTCTAGTTATTATTATATCCCCGAACGCAGAATGTCGGGCTAAACTGGTTTCATCATGACCGCCGCCGTGTCCCACACTGGCAGATATTCTATGTTTTAGTGCAATAACTCGAACAGTTTTCACAATTGAAATTTGATACTCGGGGTACCTTATTATGTCCCCAAGAGGACGATCTCCATCGAATTTCAGCATTTTGGGATTTATGGTTTCCTCACTAGGTGGTGCTTCATGCACGAAAAATCACATTTTTATCACATATTTTTTTATCTCTAAAGCTCTCTAATGACCAAAACTTCCCTTTAATGTGTCAAAGTCAGGTCCTCGAGGTCCGATATTCAGCAGGTTTTGTTATTTCCTGCACTAACACACCTGATGCAAATCTAATGGACTCAACAGGTTCTTGTCAAACTTTTCATTAAATTCATTCAGCAGGGAGATAACATAACCTGGAGGGACACCGGCCCTTGAGGACTCTGACCCCCCTTGCTTTAATCCATCAAAAACATGGCAATTGTATTTTGTTGTTTTTTTTTTCCTAGAAAGTTATTTTTTGTGTTTAACCATTAATATCTGTTAGAATTGCTTTATTTGTGTGGCAGATTTATTAGAAACGGAGAAACAAGGAGAAAAAAGTGGACCAACTAGTAGTAATCGCATCGCCCATTTAAATGCAAGATCTGATGATTAGCAAAGTGATATTCATATTTTTATCCCTATTTTTTGGTGACTTTCCAAAGGTAAAGTGGTTTTAAAACTTTCAAATACAATTAACATTTTTCTGTTGTCATATTTAGGGAATTTTTAGTATTGATAATTAGGGTTGTGATCTTATTAAAGGCTTTTTTAAAAGTTTTTCCTTTTTTTACTCAAACTGTTTGAATGATCTGTTTTCATTTACAAAGTCTAACCAAGGACAATGCATGCATGAGATTTACTTTTTATGACGCATGAAACGTTTCATATTTGCTTATAAGGACAACAAATAAAGTGAGATATGATTTTAGAGTTTTAATATAGAAGTTCTCTCTTCCCCGCACCAGATCCAAACAAACCATCACATTAACTTAAAATGATAAAACCTGGAGGTTGCATCTGTTTTCAGTATCTGAAAACATTAAAGTAAATCTGATAGAGAATTAGTTCTACATGCTTTCTCATTTCAGCTCCTAAGCTGCCATGAAGTAAAGCTTAACAGTGTTCTGCCTCAAATCCAACCAATCTCGTCAGTCTCATCAGCTCTCCCCTGTGAGCTGGTTATAATCAGATTAGTGCAGAGGAGCAGAGCAATGAAGGAACATCAGCTCACTCTGAAATGACACTGATGCGTGACTTTAGCTTCATCCTGACCCTGTGTACGTCTCTCTTTTCATGTCTCTGACTGTTAACTCTTCTACCTCATCTGAAAAGGCATGTTGCTATGGTAACAGCGTAATTAGGGCATTGAATCTTTCACTGAAAAAACTAAAGGTTTACAGTTAATAATTATTCTCTAACTGACAGTGAAAAATGTTAGCTACTGGGTATAGATGTGGAAGCTTTGTACAATTATTTACTGGTAAAAAAAAAACTCCCTAGTAACCGAATATAACACAAAAACTTTGTGCAGCTGAAGATACGACCCCATGCAGTGTCTCTGGCCCCAGCGCTCTAGAGCCTCACTGACTTAAGATTTCCCAGAACAGCCGAGTGCACATTAAGCCAGTAAAGTGCACAAGCAGTTAAACAATGGGGTCTGTCATGGAGGATCAAGACCATGTAAAGAGTCAAACATTATTTTGGCTGTTTCCATGGAAACTGCTGTATAGACACTGGAGAACGCAGCACACTAAAGACACCTTTCCTAAAACTTCTTAAAACTACATATAGCACAAAGTTACTCTGAGCTTAAAATGCAAACAAGCATTACAACAAAAAGAACTTGAGCCAGTTTGTTTGAGTGTTTATGTTGTTATTTCAGCAGAGATAAAGTTTGGGGGACATACCAAGCACCAGTAACTCCAGCTGGGCCTCATTCTTCCCCTCCAGATCATCAGCAATAACAACTTTACAGAAGTAGACTCCGCTGTCGCCCCACTGCAGCTCCCCGATACGCAAGTCAGCTTCTGCTTAGACAAAATAAACAGAGTTAGCAGGTGAATGTTTAAGCACTGGAGCTAAAAATCAACAATGAACACTGCTATCAGAGAACCCGTGTTTAGCCCTGATAAGGCCTGACTCCATGCATGAACTAAGGCTAGTAAAGGGGTTGTGGTCCTATGACTAATGTTTCAACTTTATTGTTGAGCTACAACAAAAGAGGTTTATTTTGAGAGAGCAGAGTCAGCTCTTATTCGTGTGCGGTTGCCAAACAGCTGCAGAAACTACTTAATCATGTGTTTTTCATGGAGGAAATGATTGACAACTTTACTGTTTATGATGGCGATATCTCTCCCTTTGTAGTGTTCAGCCAGCGTCAAGGAGGGTCCCTGTGCGGACGCCACAGCCCGGACCGTGCGGCTGCTGTCAGAGCACTCCAGGTGAGCTTTGGCTCCCAGCTCGGAGGCCTTGATGCCCAGAGTCTCCGTCAGCGAGAAGGACTCCCGTGTGCGATCTTGACAGTAGGACTTGTACCACCACTGCACCACCGGAGGCTGGATGGAGGCTGTTTGGTACTGACATGGGAGGACCACGGACTGGAAAAGCATGGCAAACCGCTGCTTCTCCCGCACTGTGACATGAACACCATCACACACACAGACTGACACACACACACAGAGAACAATACGTGAAAAAGCGTTTTTTTAACTTCTAAAAAACAGACACAACTTGAAAATGTGTCATTAGTGGAACTCTGATTCCACCACGTTGGTGTGTGGCACCCACACACCAATGTGGTGCAAATCAAGGCCATTCCTAACAGACCTTAAGCTGCATGAGACATATCCTGCATATGTTAATCTTGCTTCATATTACAGGCCTCAGGGTAGGCTGACACTTGCACGACTTTTGGCCACGATTTTGTGACAGGTTGTGACATTTTGAGGCACGAACCGGGAGGCTCCCACATTGTTCACGTCTAGTTCGCGACGAGTTCACGAATAGTTCATAAATACGTGCCCATCAGTGTCCGCATTGACACGAACTGGCACGATGAGTTCACGCATAGGAAGCACATAGTTTATGTAGTTCCCTCATTGGCACGAAGAGTTTGTGCAATTCGTACGGTGTTTTTCAGACTTGGGCATCCCATATAAAAAGGGAGCCTCCCCAACCCCAGGTCAGTGGAAGAGAAAACATGCTGAGTGCCAGAGACATAGTCATTGCAGAAAAGAGAAGATGCCTAGATACGGCACGCACTGGCACGCATCCTCCCGCATCCTTCCTGTTGTGAAGCACTGGAGGATGTGGACCCAAATGCAGGCAAGGAGAAGGCAGGAAGGCAGCCAGATGCAGAACAACAGAATTTATTCATGGCGATCCAAAGCACTAGACATAAACTTATAGTACATACAAAGGAATGTAGATATATATATGATGAACCGCAAGACGGAAAGAAAACCAAGGGTATAAATAAACTGGAAACTGAACAAGACACAGGTGAAAACAATTACCAAAATCAAACCAGGTGAACTAATGAACAAATACATGAAGCTGAAACAGAAAGCAACGGACAAAACAGGAAAAACTACAAAATAAAACAGGAAACCAACGTGAGCTAACCCAAAACCCTAACAGTTCCGATGACTTCATGACATGTTCACGTACAGTTGGCTTATAGTTCATGACCCGGTGGCGAGATTTTGTCCAGACAAAAATTTTGAACATTTCAAAATTCTCGTTCCAACATGGCACGCAGTCATGACGGGTTTACGCACTATTCTCGCCAGTTTACGACTAGCTTGCGCCATTGCGTGCCACAGAATCTTGCAAGTGTCAGGGTGCCCTCAGTTCTCCAATATCTATTGATATTTTATGTTGCGTGATAAATTATGAAAAAATAACATTTTACACTGAATAAACCCAAAGATGCAGAGTGTAAGAACGGATGATAACTAAGAGTAAAGATGAGCATAAACATTAATTAAAATGCTGCACAACACTGTGATGAACAGTAGCAAAACATCTAGTTTGATGGTTTTATCTGAGTGGATTCAGTGGCTGGTGCAGATGCCGGCACTGCTGTACATCCGTATTGACTTCTTCTATGCTGCTTTTAAGGTCTCATTTATCCCAAATTGTGCTTTAGCGCCCATCCAGCAAAGCCTAAAATGCTGCTTGAAGCTCAAATGGCTCTCACGTCACACACAGAGTTGTTTGTCCATTCAGAGACACCATAGCAAAAATAGTAACAGAAATATGTAATTTCTGTTTATATATAGTAAAATGGCTCATTCTGAAAGAATAAACATGTTTGTTAATGTAGTAGTTATAACATGGACTTTTTTTCACTGACCTCTGACGTTACACACTTAAATGAGTGCATGTTTTATATTTACCTGATAATAAATTAAATAATGAATAAGTACAATTGACAAATAACTGTGTTACTCATATGGATAAACCAAATTATGCTATTAAAAATTCTAAATAACAAATGGGTATTTAGCATGATACTTTAGGTGCACAGTGATGGTTCGGTGATCTGTCCTGGTTGTACTCTGCCTCGCCTGCTAAAAGCTGGGATAGGCTGCAGCTTATGCGCGACCCTGAATTAAAATAAGCAGTATAGAAAATGAGCAAATGAATTTTAGCTACACTTCACCGGCTATGACATTAAAAACAGGTTGGACCATGAAAAGTATGAAAAATATTCAGTTTTGTATCATGCTAAACATTACTGCCTTAGTTCAGTATTAAGTCCTGTAACTCCTGTAATCTATTTGAGACAGTGATAACAAATCAAGTTTACAGAAAGGCTTCTGAGTTAGTATCAGCTACAGTAGTTGTCATCAGAGCCACGCGTGTCACTCTTACTCATGTCAAAGATCTAAATAGTTCTTCTATTGCTGTTTATATGTCACAGTGTTGGCTACACCTGTCCCTAAACGGTCTGTTTGGGATGTTAAAACCTGCTTGGAGAAATGAATATATTCACAATCATTCGGAAAGCTTTTGTTTTGTTTCTGATTGGCACTAAATTCAGTAACTAGTCTACTGTCAGCAACATAAATGGTGAGGAGAAACGGTTACGAGGCTGAGCGAGCTAGTGTAAACGACAGCACCTTAAAAATGTAAATGATAAGTTGATAACTAACAAAACTGTTGCACGTCTCCTTTATCTGTGCAAACACTTCATTATGAGCAACTGTAATTTGCATCACATCAAAAGAGGAGAAAAGGCAGTAACGGAGATTAGGTGTGTGGGGGGACTCCTCTGCTCAGCACCAAGGTCAAGAGGTTAAATTCCAGAGTGTGTGTGGGGGGGCTGGGGAGGCTTTGGGAGAGGCATGGAGGTGGGGGTTGTCATCACACAGGGAGGAGATTCAGACGCTTGTGGGTAATTTCTGTTACTCATATTAGATGTAGGTGGGGCAGGAACCTCAATCTAAGCATTTCCCCGAGGACAGGAAATCCAAACAAAAGCAAGTCCACCATGCTTAGGACCAGAAAGAGGAGCATACACCCTGCGTTTACCACACTTATCTAAAATGAATAATTACACTAGTTTCCCTCTGATGCTAGAACGAGTCTACTCATTCCCAGAACCCTGCTAGAATAATGAGTTGCATGTTTTATTGATTACGTATTAATATTTCATGAAGTGAAAAGCCTTAATGTCCATTTTAGCTGTTGTCATTGCTCTAACAGTTAAAGGCCACAGATTTTATCTTAACTATGACACGAGATAGAGAAAAATCCCAGTGAATTCCTACATTCAAGAAGCCTGAAACATTAAACTTCATTTTTGCAAAAATACATCAGTATGTCGACAAAGGCTTCAGAAAAATGCCAAAGATATACAGCGTTGCTACTCCAGCTTGTCAAATGTCAACATTTCTGCACTGAAATGTTATTTTTTAGAAGTATTTTTAAAGGTGAATATATTGTCTAATTCAACGTAATATAATCTTCTGGTTTTTGTTCATCTTGACATGTGTCATATTTAATCTAAATGTTTTATTATATGAAAATGATTGTCTTAAGCTTTGAGGTCAAGCTTTCAACTCTGCTGAACATTTGTCTCAACTCCCGTTAATCAATTTTAAGGCTTGCGTTCTCATTTTAAACCAGTCCTGACGGTCCAGTATTATTACATGTCAGCTTCCTCTGATAAACTTTTAACTGCACAGCTTTACGTCCAGAACAAACAGAAGAAAAGGTGCTGAAGATCCTTAATTCTTCCCACGGAGGAGATGTGGCCTTCCCTTTGTTTCCTTTTACCATGTAGCAGCCCATTGTTTGAGCTTCCCCTCCTCTCTTGTCCCACTTGAGGAGCTGAGAGGGGGGAGAGGTCAGAGACAACCAGCCAATGAGAGTGTCCGGCCTCATCCAGCTGGATGTGAACAGACCAATTAGTTGCTTGAGATTTAATCCCAACCGTTACAGTCAGCTCCATGAATGTGAGAAGTTTGGAAAATCCATCAGAGACTTGCTGCCTCTTCATCCACCTGTTAACTGTTATTTACTGTGACTCACTGTAAGGTAATGATCAGGTTACAGCTTCTTCCTCACCACCTGCACTAACACCAAGGGCCTCATTTCAGGATTAGATTAGCCTTTACAGCAGTGTGAGGTATTCCAGGTCAGAGCTCTGCTGCTGGACGCTGAGCTTTTCCTGAACACGGTCAGACTTTTCCTCCCCATAGCCTTCACATTTCCTGTCTTTACTTTGCAGTGCATTCTTTCACATTGACTCATTATTCCTACAAAAACAACCAATAAGTCTGAATATAGACTCCGATTTATTAAAGGGATTCTCTACTAATTTGCAAAACAAGTGATGAGAGTATTTTATTTATTACTTATGAGCACTATCAGTATTAATTCCAAGCATCTTCAGACCTGATGTACACTTGTACTTACAAGTAATTTCATCCCCCAAAAATTTAATCCCCATATCTTAGTATAGATGTAATGTCAGTCATATTTTTACTTCAACACACAC
>JBAMHX010000014.1:10837098-10852700 GCA_037177515.1 Pseudomugil tenellus | reverse complement strand
AGATAGATAGATAGATAGATAGATAGATAGATAGATAGATAGATAGATAGATAGATAGATAGATAGATAGATGGTTATTTGGATAACCATAACCTATGTCCTTTGCTCCCCCCATTTGGAGAGGTTTGAGTGTTTCTTCTTAATGATATGCTGCATCACTGCTACCTTATTTTGTGACTCATTGACCAAAACAGTGTTTGATTGGTCAGCCATTCCCAGTTTAGTCTCACAGAATTCTTCACCACCTTTAATGGTATATCCCATTTTGAGTTTGTGACTTGTGGCCTGAACCCAACAACAAACAGAACATAGAATACTGTCTTTGTGTAATCTTTGCATATTTAACATGTAGCTGGTGCTGTGCTTGCTTCAACCTGCAGGCTGCAGTATTGTACTATTAAATACACAGCCTGTCCCCATGTAGTAAACCGTTGTGTACACCTCCTACAGTAGGACACTCATGTTTGAACAAAACTTCTTTGTGCAATTTGCTGTGGTCCTTTGTGTAGAGTTACTACAGAAAGATGAACGGTTTCAAGCAAACTACTTAATACATCATTTAAAAACCATAATTTAAACCAACTGCACAATAAAGGTTGACATTTGTTGCAGCACTTGGTGACATTTTGTCAACAAAACAAGAATAAAAAAGTTTTTTATACTAGTGTAAACAAAGTCAGAGTCGGAGGGTAGCTGGAGGCAGAGTAGACTACACCTTGAACTGGTTACCAGTTCATCATAGGTTCAACACAGAGACAAACTACTATTCACACCGATAGCTGTATTTAGAATGACAACTGAACCTCAAATGCTTGCTTTTGGGCTGTTGCATCACCTCTTGTTTAGCAAAATGCTGCACGCTTTTGGAATATGAGATGAAATGCATGAAAATGTTTGTTCTTCACCATTTCAGCACTAATGTGGATTTCAGCTCAGCAGTACTTTCTGGTCTCTTTCCGACTTGTTTTTAGTTTCTTCCTGTTTTCATGTCAAGATTAGACTTAATTTTATAATGTTTACAAACATTAAATGTATTTTTGCACCATCTTTTCTTAGTAAAAAAATATTCCAACAGAGACCCAGTTATTTATGACTTTTTAAAAAAAGAATTTCACATCTGGATTTATCAGACCACATGTTTTTCTATTTCATCATCCCAAAAGAGCTTTTAGCCCACAAAAGCCCTTTTACCTTCATTTTACCTGTAAGCAGTAAATACAGCAATAAACAGTAGTTTTCACAAATAGTCCCTGGGAGGTAAAGTCACAGTTTTTAGTTATGCTATTATGTGCTCTCATATTTATTTATATAATTTTATGTACCATGCCACTCGCCCAATGTCAGCTGGGATTGGCTCCAGCCCCCCTGCAACCACGTTCAGGAATAAGCGGTAGATAATGGATGGATGAATGAATGACTATCAGTGAATCTAATACTATAGTAATCAAAGTCTATATGGTAGGCTGGATTTTATAAAACAAAACTATCACTTTTTTTTGGCCAGTTACTTAAAATATAATGACTCAAACTATCCAACAACTGTTTCAAAACATTAAATAAGCTGTAAAGACATGAAAACGTAAACTTTATTTGTATGTTTAATACTGCAGATAATTAAAAAGTAATTTAATTACAGATCAAATGATACGTTAAGTGCTAATAATTGTATTAATTATTTTATCCACTGAAGTTCTATGTTTGTGAAAAGTTTCTGCTTGGATCTCATTGAGGACATCAGAACGGACTCTCTGAGTTGCTGGTTTAGATATATACCTTTGTATACATCTTTATAAAGATACTAAAATTTAAAAGTTTCAAAAACTGAATTCCTATGTCCAAAATAATCTGGAACAAAGTGCATGTTGTTAATCTACATAATGTAGTTTATGGTAACAGTATATTTCTGGATTGATTTTTGTATCATACTGATATTTTACTGTATATTACTGTGTAGAATTTTAACTTGAAAACTCCATTATTACTGTTAATAACATTTAGCAGAAGTGTCTTCAACAACTACAAAAACCAATTCCATTAGAATAAAGTAATTACAAGAAAAAATACAGGTTTTGATGCTTACAACTTATGCAGTTGTAAATATATATCCATAATTCTCATGTTAAATCTGTTGTTGTCATTCTAAAAATGTAGAATCAAGCAACTTATTTACAAACATATATAAAACCCTTCATGACAGGAGCGTAAACACGTCTCTGCAGTACTATGCTACAATCCATGTACTATCCATGCTCATCTTCATCAACATTGCTCTGCATTAGCACACCCAGACAGTCAATAATCAAAACAATCATTGAGACAATCCAAACTGTATAAAATTCAAAATGCCAACAATATCTAAATTGAAATATGCCGCAGGGCCCCAACAGAAAAACCAAGGCCACAGGAGTAGTCATGCCAATCCCCTGTCAAAACTGCAATTAATTAAATTACCAACACCAGGTGACATGCAAGAATGTGGGACTTCCCTGGGAACGTATTAACTGCCTTCAGGTTATTCAATCAACTGGAAAAGATACCAAGACTGCACCAACGTTTGCAGTGCTGCATATCTCAAATCTCTGATACATTAACTTGTTACGGTTCTTAAGCTATAATATAATTAATGCAAAGACTGTGTTGATAGAAATGTGTGAAAAGAATGTCAGTCTTTCCAGCATGGGATACAATGCAGACTATTATGAAGATACGGATAATGACTTATCATGTTTATTAAACTGCTAAATTTGCTAGTTATAACCTGCTATAATATCATGTTCAATGCTTATATGATTGGATCTATCAGTTTATTATATAGTAGGATGTATTAGTGCCTTACAGTAAGAAGCTGAAAACTTCATCTGCACATTGTTTGTGAGTAAAGGACAACTTTACTGTAATATTTAAAGTTTTTTATGTTGGAGAAATGTAACTCCATCTCTATGATTAAAAAAGAGCACATAAATCTGAAATATTATGAAATCACCAACATTCTTCTTGTTCCTTACTACAACATGTACAGAGATTGCAGAAGAGAAATCTAATTTAAAAAAAGGAATTAAATATAACAGTAAACTAAACATAAATTACACCTTTTTTCTTTTATGGTTGCTTTTCCCTTTGCATTAGCTGTAAAATATTTACTTAAAATGTCCAGCGACGGTTTTGCAGCTTTGCATGCACAAAGTGAGATGTTATGTGGATTCACATGCAATCATGTGAAAAATAAAAAACAGCTTGTTTCATTCTAAGAATCAATGTTTCTTAATGTGCTGAAAAAAACATATCTCTGGACTTCCATTGAAGTTGCCAGATGCTGCTCATCAAAGGCGGTTTATTCAGCAATCATCAACTATATAGGCTATAAGGACAATAAGGACGTTGTAACATGGGGATTATTATCAAATGAACAACATTCAAGAGAGACGAAGATTTTTCCTACAACCAGAATACTTTATTAATCCACAATCTGAAGAAAGAACATGGCAACACAGTTTAGTTTAATAATAAAAAAAACCAAAGAGTTTTGAAGCAAAACTCTTATGAAATGTGAAATGGTATAAACACATCAAGTACAAAGCTGAATATGTGGTGATTTGTACTCGTTTGGAGTCAAAACATGATGTCCACTGTTTAACAAAGTAGACTGCCATTTCAATGTGGACCCACTTGCTCATTTAGCAGAAACTAGTTCATGTGAGCTCAGATACACCAGGAAATATCCAACAGAAATGCTGGAAATGGAAAGAATCAAGGTGTTGCAATGGTCTGGTCAAAGTCCAGATTGAAAGGCTGTGGTGGAACTTTGAAAGACCTGTGCATAAACAAATATCCACAAGTCTCAATGAACTGAAGCAACATTGTGATAGGAGTGCAAGAAAAGTGGAGCAAAAATGCTCAACATCAGTATGAGATTATGGTAACATCATAGAAAAAATTACTTAAAATGATTATATAAGATTATGGAAATTAGGGTATTTTAACTTAGGTTTGTTTATTTATTTTATTATTATTATTTTATTGGGTGAGAATACCTAATTTCAAGAACTCATAAGAGCAAATGATTATATGTATACAAAAACAATAAAACTGAAGGAGTGTGCTCTTTTTGCAATGACTTGATAATTGTCCCTGGGGGAAGAAATGAATCTGGTTAAAATGAATAAATTAAAACTTTTTTCTCAAGATTTTGTGGTGATGAAAAACTACTATTTAGTAAACCTCCTGAAAGACTTGTTAATATTTTCGGCAAGCTGTTTCCTGCTATGTGCTTTTCTAAATCCGAATCTATAAGGACGCAAAACTAGAAAACATATTTAAGTATGCAAATAAACCGCAGTTAAAACCATAAACACCTTCCATTGTCGTGTGCCCTGTTTTTTCTTTTTTTTTTGTAAAGTGTGTGTTTGTGTGTGTGTGTGTTGCAGACTCAGGGCTGGGATTTCGGTTTAAATATTCAAAATGGCGGACGGAGGAGCAGCGAGTCAAGATGAGAGTTCAGGACCAGGTAATGATTACAGCATTTTACATATTCATACTCATATTCAAACTGTGTTACTCACAATTTATGATAACGGAATACTTATGAAAGGCAGAGCGACTGGCTGATGAGGACGATATTAAGCGTCGTTTTAGTTTGCAGAAAGCTAGCCAACTGTAATTTGACAGAGGAGGAAACGAGCTGTTGCAGTGCGACGGCAAATTACATGGAAACATGCCTCCCCCCTTTGTGTGATTAGACGGCTCTACGCCGCTACATATTCATACCTCTGTCGACAAATACAATTTAGCATATTTTATTAGTAATCGCCGTCGGTACTCTGTTTGATATGAAACGCATATTTATTACACGAACGCAGTTTGATTGAAATGAAGATGCTAGCCAGTTAGCGTTAGCTCTCCTGCTAGCGCTTGGCTTTGTGTTGATGCACACTGAGGCTTTTGAGCGAGGTTTGCATATTCATTTTTTACCAGCTGGGCAGTGGCTGCGCTCGCGTCTTTTCTAGCACTGTTTGTGAGGTTATTCATCTAAACACGGCATATATCCCTTCCGCTAAATACACGGTGTCAGCTCGGTGTGCCCCCAGATCCACGGGATTTTTGGAGCGGAGGATTTTCCCTCAGCCTTTTGTGCTCGGTGCAGCGGAGCCACGGCAGCCTGTTGTGTTATGCAGGCCTCCATCAGCCAGAGTGCGGAGTTCAGCATATTCCATCCACCGCTGAGAAAATCAACCTGACACCGACCGAAAACACTATTAATTACTCGAAAAACGAGATGTAAAGTGTTTAAAATAAACAATTAAAAACGAAAACGGGTGCTTTTCCCGACCAGCTAACGGCTACAACTTGGTCCAGTTTTTTAAGCTAACTTCATGTGTACAGTTATTACATTTAGATACATTTGGGATTGTTGTGTTTGGCTGCTGAAAACGACATAAAAGAGGCTGGTAGAGATGTCTTTTCTCTTTTGTAACAAATACACTTCGATGAAAGTTGGGCTGAGTACTTTTTTCATTTGAGGTGGGAGTAGCCTGGCATCGGGTTGATGCTGTTCTGTCTGGTTAACTGTTAATCAGCTCACCACGGTGAATAATAATGTTTGTACGCATTTTCTACTATTATTCATTTAGAATTAGGTGTGATTCTCCTGGAAATTTGGTTTCTGTCTGTTTGCCCTACTTTGTGGATGGAGTTGACTTTGTGCGACTGTGCTGAATTCAAAGATTGTACCTGTGTATCCCCCCAGGCACAGGGAGGGGTGGTGAGGCCCACTTCCGGAAGGCCACAGTAATAACAGGCAGGGCATTGTTATTATTCTCTCCACCGGTTTAAAAGCCGGGCAAGACACAGCATGATGGCACTGCTTTTCTCCATTAGCTTACATTTAGTAAATACAAAGAAATGCAAGTCATAAACTTGATCTAGATGTTAATGGTCAATCTATTACTTGTTTATTTTTTGCAACTTAATTATGGATACTTTGTGATTTTGCTTAAATGTGCTGGTTACATCACATCACAGGGTGCTTGCCCTAAAGCAGCAAGTGTTTTTTTTGGGATTAAAAGCTCTGAATGTGAAGAGATTGTGTTACCAAACTGTAGAAGAAAAAAAAGCCCAACTTGTACAGAAATAGTGATGGAAAGAATCTGAATGGAAAACATTTTAATAATTATTTCAAATGAGTGGATCTGTCTCGAGTAAAATTAGTAATCATACTGTAATAATGGTGCAAGTTCTTCTAGTAGCACTCAAGGGGGGTTATTATCTTTGATAATTTGAATGATTTAAACTTTTTTGATGTAATGTGAATATATGCTGAATACCTGTCATTAACTAAGCAGGTGTAATTTCTTTAAACAATATGAATAAGATGGATTCTCTTTCTGTGAAATTTGGAGGGTAAATGGCATAAAAAACCCCTCCATTTAAAATCCAAGACTGGATTTTAAGCTAAAATGTAGGCTCGGCTGTTGTAAATCCCAGCAAAATAAAGTATTTATAATTTTTTCACAGGGAAAATCAGCTGTTTTTAGTTTAGTTTAATCAATAATCAATGTGATGCAAGTTTCATAGACGTTCGGTACTTTGCCTGCATTCTTAATCGTAATTGTTAAATTTCAAAGAAACCTTTTTCTTCTTCAACAATGACATCATATTATAATTTTCTTATATGTCATATAATGCATATTGATGGCTATAATAAATTACATTTAATGTTTTAATGATGGCTAAGAAATTGTAATATGTTTTTGCATCCGCCCTTTAAATCTTAGTTTTCTCAGTCTTTTTGCTTTTTAGCATATGGCACCTGTTAGACGGTATGCTCATTTATGTAAAAATTAGCTGGTTTATCAAGCTAGGCTCCTTTAAAGAACAGATGAGAAATATTTCTGTCACACTTAAGCTACTTTTCTCATTTAATCAGTTTTACAGTTCCAGCCTCATTCCAGCCTTGTAGTCCCATCATGAATATTCATGGATGTAAACACATTTGCTATGAATAATGCATCACCCGCTGTAATAAATTCAGGACATGGCATCTCAAAGCACTGAGAGGGCCTCCATGAAGGCTCCAGTCAGACAACTCTTTTCATTCTGGAGGAATAAAGGTCTAGATTATATGAGTTTAGTGGTCTCTTTAAGACTTAATCTGCTTGTTTCTGGTGATTTGTGCTAAAATGATTAGTTCTTGACTAAATAATACTATACAACAATGCCATATCATGAATAAAACACTCCGCTTCAAACATTTGACCAAGAGTGTCCATTATCTGTTTTTTAAAATACTAAATGAGCATAAGATGAATGACACCAAATAGATATTAGTTATAATTATAATTATAATATTAAATGTATAGAAAAGAAGAGAAAAACATGGGCTGAGAACTCCAAACAGATAAAACGGGATGACCTACAAGTTGTTGCATTCACCAGGCAACAATTACCATGTTGTTCCTGAGAGCTGTCATGTGTCTGCCATGATTAAGATCGTTAATAAACATTTGCAGGTATTTCATTAAACCTTTTTTAGCTTCTAACAGGGTATAACCGTTGTAAAACACAGCACTCATTGTGAAGACAGTGGCTTTACCTGGAAAATATTCAGACTATTCAGAATTTTGTTTCAGTCCCAATAATGTGCCCTTTTCATTGGATAAAACTAAGCGCGAAGAGTTGTGGAGTAAAAAGCTTCTAAACAAGTGCAGTATTTTATACACCCCATGAATAACCAGAGGTTCATGCAAATATTATCTCCCGGCTGGTGAACTACACGTGAATCAGAGCTGTCTGCACCAAACTGTAGCTATGAATCATGTGGCTAACCCTTGCATGTGTTTAGTGGTGGTGGTTGAATATTCCTCCTTGTTATCCTCTGAGAAACCACACTTTAATTTGGTTAGATTGAATTTTCCACCTAGTCTATATACAGCCCGTTAATGACCACCCAAGAGAGATACCACAGTAGCTTACAGAGGTGGTAGCCCCATTACTGTTCATCAAATTACACTGCTTCCAGCATTTTGCTCATTTGTGTGCTCAGTCCAGTGTTGCAGATCCTACCCTCTGTTGTTAGACTGTTTTGGTTTCATGCACTGACTGACTAGGTTTTAAAGCAATTTGAAATAGTTTGAATATTGATATCATTGCTGGATTTACGTGTGAATCTTTCATCTGTCAGATTACTTGCTTCAAATTGAAAGATAATCTGTCTTGATAAAACATCATCGGTATTGTGAAATTGTATTCTGTGCTCGGACTGACCCAGAAAAAGTGGTCTTGGTGTGTTCTGTGTTTAACTTATAGGTAGCAGGGTGGAATAAGGATGTGCTAATTAAGTTTTGCTCTGTCTCATGTTGAATCTCTAAGCACACATTAACATTTCTGCTGTATTCAGTCAGCCTTTCCATATTACAGTGCTAATGAGACAGGGGTTTGAAATTCTCTTTGCAGGATATTTGTATAATGCATTGTTCCATGGCAAGGCTTTGCAAACCATTCAAGCAAGTAACTACATGTGTTGGAGGGTGCCGCTGATAGCTGCCTTTGCATTCTTTTCTTTTTTCGTTTCTAATTTGCTTGAAGTCAGTTTGTTATCAATTTTGTTTTTTACTTTACAGGCACACCTTGTAAAGATACCATCTCATTGAATGTTATACATGTAGGTGGGGAGCAAGCTAATGTCAGTTATAGCCATCTTTTAGTGGTTACGAGTTTTACCACAAAAGCAGGATAGTAGTAATATAAATTTAGAAAGAATGGGAAAGAATAAAAACCAACAAACCCACACGACTCTCCTCTTACACTGTAGATAAGTCAACTTTTCATTATTAACACCCTCTTGGCATTGTTTGATTTGGTCAGTCAGTATGTAAATGCATTCTGTTGAGCATTGTAATAAGTACAGAGGTTGATTAGCGCTCTAGCCAGGAGCAGTTGTTGTGGAT
This sequence comes from Pseudomugil tenellus, assembly GCA_037177515.1. Classification (NCBI taxonomy): domain Eukaryota; kingdom Metazoa; phylum Chordata; class Actinopteri; order Atheriniformes; family Pseudomugilidae; genus Pseudomugil; species Pseudomugil tenellus. The sequence goes on along the minus strand of JBAMHX010000014.1, from coordinate 10,843,758 downwards.
TTAGTTGGTTAAGCCCCTTCCCCTGCAGACCAAAATACAGCCGTGCATTCCACTCAAGTCATTCTGATTCACTGGACACCTGTGCAGCCTCATAACCGGGCTATTTTCCTGCTGTATTAACTCTCAGCACATGCAGAAAATTAATTTAAAAGGGCCCCAAAATGAAACACTAATGGAATGTAAAGCTAATCTAAATATGTTAATCCCCAACACTTCATAAACATAGATGGCAACAGCCAGCCACCCACTTTCTGCAGCCACACGCTGTGGAATGCTTTAGCCACAGGGGGTCTTGCAGTAATGACAAGCTTGTGGTGGATTAATGTAGAGTTATTTATTTCCGATTGAGCAAGTCGCCCCCCCAACTCCCCTCCCCTCGTTCCCACTCAGACCTAAACCCTTCCTTTTTAGCCGTTTGCCCCAGTCTCCATGACTCCTGGACATGTTCGGAACGAGTAGTCACAGCCACTCTATTAATGCAGTCCACCTAGCTAACATGCACAGACCCCTGCTGACACACTCCTACTGCATTCTGGGATATCTTCAGCCTTTACCTGCTCTTAGCTAATTACTTTTTAGGCCCGCACTCGCACAGTAATTGGTCTTGTGGTGCTGGCTCCCCTCCCTCTGCTGCTAGTTTGAGCACTTTTTCCCTTCTCTCTCTCCGTCGTCCTTATTCCCCTGTTTTTTATCGTCCTCCAAAAGCCATCCAATTAATATGCTAATGAGCTGATAAATATTTATAGGGGTTTAAATTATGCAGAAAGCTTTCAGAGCCCGGTGTGAAATGCGTTGCTCGCAGGACTTCAAAGCCTTGCATTGCTAACGAGGTAGGGGCAGATTTGCATACGGCTTTAATCAGCTGAATACTGATTATACTTCATTATAGAGTTGGAGGGGTGGGGGGTGGAGGGCAGTGAAGCTGCCAGCTGCACTTGTCGTTTGTTTCATTCCAGCAAGAGAGGAAGAGGGTGAAGTTTCTTCAGAAGTACAATCTTTGAGAGAGACAGGGAGAGAGAGAGAGGTAGGCACAGTAGAAGAGAAAGGGGCAGAGCTATAAGAAAAGAAAAGAGGGGGCAACGAGAGCTGTTTGCCTAAACCCTGTTGGCTTTCCCAGTGTGTGTATCCCAGTGTTGTTCAGCAGACCGTGTGGTGGACACCAACCCCGTGTCTGTGTGTGTACTGAACTGTGCCTGCTGCTGACCAGTGGAGAGTGAAGATAGGGAGGAGGAAGTGAGTGCTGGACGCCCTGTCAGTGGGTTTGCCCGGCAGAGGCAGTTGGGCTTGATAAGTTCAGCAACCATGCTGGAAAATACAGGTGGCGCAAGAATGGGTGAGTTTTTGACGATGCTGTGATGGAGCTTAGCCTGGTTTTAGTTGTTGGTTTTCGACACAAGCTGCTACAGGACAGTTTGGGATATCCAAAGTAAATGTCATTTAATTAGATTTTTTTCTCATTAGTTTTACATCACATCCTCCTCTGTAATATTTTTCTCTGATATGAGTGATTTAATGAGTCACTTCTTTTAATAATTAGAAATATCAAAGCAAGAGAACACCTCCATTAATTTGCAAGGAAGGGGTTACATGCTTGTCAGGATTTTAGCAAAGTGAGCATATGTGTATCTCACAATGTGTCTGTTTGGCTCTTTCAGATGCTAAAGTGAATAATCAGTCAGAAACTACTAAATGTGCAATGGAAAGTGGTGACGGAAACACCGGTGAGTGATATTTCACTTATTGCCATTATGACATCTCATTCAACAGGTTTCAAATCATAGCCAGGAGTCTTTTTAACATAGTTGACCAGAACCCTCATCTTTTTAACTAATTTTGTAGCTTTCTGAAATCTATGAAATGTTTCCTCATAGAACAATTTCTGATGTTTTTGTGTTTGCTGAGTGTCGCTTCTGCAGTTCTGTGATGCTAACAGTCAAACATGTTGTCAACATGAATATTCATATGCGACGTTGCTTAGGAAACTGTGCTCTAATTTACATTTGGTTTTGTGTTCCTCTTTCATTAAATGTTAATAATTATATATTGTTTCATCACTAAACTACAAATGTTGTTTTTTTTATGTTTGTTGTGAGCTCAGTTCATTAGCTGTATTTCTGTCTTCAGAAATCCAAACCAATGGATTGGACTTTCAGAGGCAGACGGTGCCAACCACAATTGCTAATGCACATGCACAAGCCCTCCTCCAACAGGTACCACATCATTCATGCATGCATACACGCATGCATACATTCCCCAAGCAGCTTCTTGTTTTTGTGGACATGTAGATATGTAGCTGCTAATGTTTTTGCATAATTGTAGCTTTTCATTGAAACAAGGTATGAAGTTTGAACAGAGCTCATCTGCACAAGCAGAGAGCGTTCATTTAAATGAGCCTGGCTCTCACAGTGTCGCCTGGCAACAGGGCAGATTAATCAACCCTGTATGCTAATTAGCTGCTCTGCGGTTGCTCGGAAACAGATGGCTGAGAATATGCAAATCTATGCAGAATTTACATGCACTGCATAACAGTTATTTTAATTAGCATCTCTAGTCTCCCCTCCCTTCACTTCACTTTCCTTGTCTCTGAAGGCTGCAGTACATTTAAATATCCACTTTATTTCTGCCTTTTTAATTCAAATTCTTCTCACTGCTGAAAACTCTGGAAAAGCCACTAAGGAAGCAGAAAAATTTGATTTGCAAATATAGAAATGAGCTTTTTCTTTAATTATTCAGTTTTAATTGAATATTATTATGAGTTTATTTTGAATTAAATATATGTGTCTTGTTCTTATTTTTTAACATTGACACATACAATTAGTATCCAGTTCTACTCCCTGGAAGGTTTCTTTTAAGTCTCCCTTTCTGCTCTACCTTCACTAGTCTAAGTCGGAACACTCGGGTGCTCTTCCAGCCTCCGTACAGCAGAGTGCATTGCCTCCAACACAGCTAATGTTGGCTGGGGGACAGATTGCTGGAGTAAGTGGCATCATTGCTCTCAGTTAAAACCCGGTCGTTCTCATGCATCCTAAATTGACATCAGTTTGATCACCCTCAAAGACATAGTTGGTGAAATGATGACTCAGCCTCATTTTAAGAAAGAAAGCTGTTGACTCCTATGCTTGTTTGCTCATCCTTCCAACTTTCCTCATTACAGAATATGGGAAGGGTTTGGACATAGTACTGGTGTTTTTAAAATTCTTCATCAAACCAGCAATGTATGGAATTATAGGAGTGCCATAAACAAGAATAAATCTTGGGGAAAAAAAAAACAAAAGGACAAAATATATATAATGCATAAAACACAAAGCAAAACATAAATAAATTAGGGAATATAAAATTTGTTTTTTTTTATTAATTTATTTCCCATAATTTCCCCTGTATTCATTCCATGTATTCTTCCTTTCATATTCCCCTATAAATGTCTTTTTTTTTTCAATTTACCTCCTTGTGTGCAATCATCTGCTTTGTTCAAGGCTTCTGTTCCACACTATGAAGTTTACTCCTAGACAAATGGTGACAACTCACTGTCCTCTGAGCCAATGGGATTTCAGCACGCGTAGACTGTGCCCACTACTCCTTTCCACTACCTTGTAATTCATGTAACTAATAGTGTATTATATGTTTTCAAAATTATTTTAGGCTAAAAGTAAGCAGTGTAAGTATTATTTCCATTAGACCTATAATGCTTTGTTTATGATATTTGTCCAGTTTTTGTTAGATGCCACCTAATAGCTCTCATTGTTATTGTAACATTGCTCAGTTAATGATTGCAAAGATTCATAAATATACAGCCATTCTGATCTGTACACACACCAGCATCTGTGCAGTTTGTGGCTCAAGTACCTTATTAATAATCTATTCATGATTAATAATAAATTTGACTAACTCTAATATCCCATGACTGTGTGAACTAAATGGTGTTTTTACAGCAATATAAAGCGAGGTGGCAGAACAGATGTCCTTCAAAAGGTTTGGTTCACCACTGTAATAAAGCAAAAGATTAAAAGGAAATGTTAGCAAATTTTGTAACAAAAGGGAACCCAATCAACCAAAAGCCACTTTATCCTTTGTGTATTCAGCGACAGGCAAAACTCATCGGCACCCAGGTGAAACCTAATACGCGGGATGCGACAAGCAACAGTTGCAGCGTTCTGATCTTTTGTCTCCAAGAAATTTGGTTGATTATAATTTTAGAGGGATTCTTTTGACATTTTCAAAGCAGTTTGTGACAGATAAGTCATCGGGATGAAGCGTCAGAAGATTTTACTCAATTTTATAAAAATCTGGCTGATTACTCTTCAGTACAAAGAAAAAGACGACCTTGGGGTCATCTTATTTTTCAACCAAGGAAACAGCATTGTGAATACTACCAGTTGATAGCACACTTCATACTGATCCTGATAAATTCAGGAACTATTTGATCAGACTGACAAGTAAACCTCACTGTTTTTAACTTTCTAGTGTTGCATTACAAACCCCTCGTGTGCACATCAAAATGAGTGGGTGGGAAATTTTACATGACCGGATGTCACCTGTCTCTTCGTGGAAGGTCCATAGAAAAGTAATGGAGGAGTGACTTTGCTTCCTGCGTGTCAAACATTACATTTAGAGCGTTTCTCAATTATGGTCCTCAAAGACCACTCTTTTGTAGGTTTGGATTTTAAAAAGTAAACTATTAATTTTAACTCATTCAAAATTAATTAATCCAAAATTGATTCATAAAGCCAATAAAAGATTTATATATTTGTTTGGATTTTTAAAAAATACATCTTATTCTGTGTTGTTAAATAACAGCACACATACAAAATTTGCCAATGTCACTTCCGTTCGAAATCAGTCCGTGTTGCCGAGATAATGCCACATTTGGATGTTTTGTAACATTTATCTGTAAACTCTAAAGCAGCGTAACCTCTCACGTTAGCATCTAACACTAAAACCAAGGCCACACTCAACAACAGGAAGTGATGTCACCAGGTTCTTACACTGAAATAGCTCCAGTATGAGTATCCTGCCAAGTCACAGCAGAATTAATTTAAAGTCACATTATTTATAAATCATGTTTCACACTTCATCCTTTCGTCATAGACATGTGCGTGCAGCAGATGTGTGTGCGCCAGAAAACACATTAACCAGCTGAAAATCAGACAAGGTAGTTATACGGCAATGAAGTTGGATACATTTAAGTAAGGAGCATCTGGAGTCTTTCTTCTACTCCGGCGTTGTGTAGATAGCGTCATCATGGTGATCATGCGAACGCAAAGCAAAAAGAACTGAATCTGCCATTATTGTAGAAACATCTCAGTTGTATTACTGTTTCAAATCGATACAATATTCTTTGGAGATTTTTATTAAGGCCAACATGTTGGCTGAGATGTGAACTTCAGGAATATTTAGAGACTCCAGCAGATGCAACAGTCTCTTTACCAGGACATTTGGAAAAATATAAACATATATTTTTTTTAAAACTTCATCACTGCATTTTTGGCTCAAGGATTTGTTGCTTAAAAAGCTTGAAGAACTATTTAACCATAGTTCAAAACTCATGAGAGTAACTAGGTGCCATATCACAAGGCAGCAATGTGACTTCTGACAAGCCAAAGCTTACCGTCTATTTTTGTACATTTCATCGTGTTTAAGTTGACATTTCTGTTACGAAGTCTGAACATCATTTTGGTTGCACAATAAGTTTAAATAAATCAATCAAATAACTAGATGTGTCACGCCCTAATAGTAGTTGAACTGCTTAGTGATTTAAAAACCATAAACGGACTAGAAAAGCACTCTGAGAGCGCAGCTAATAACATGAGTGGCTATTCCACGATGTTAAAGAATTCTTCAAAACATTCCTGGATCCAGATGGTGATCTCGATCACCTCCAAAATTTAATCACCTCTTCATTTTCCCATTCTGGACATATCCTGAAAATTTCATGAGAATCCGTTTATAACTTTTGGAGTTATGTTGTTCACAGACAGACACATAACATAACCTCCTTGGCGGAGGTAATAAATTAACACACTGTGGAGATGTGGCAAACATCCAAAGGCCTAAAGTTAAAATAAAGTTTAAATAATAGAAAAAGAAAACAAAAAAAGACAAAGGATCCTGTCAAAATTGTAATTGGTGTTTTTGTTCTTGTTTCATCATGCAGTCAACTAATATAGAGTTGTCCTTGTCTTCATATATTTTACATTACCAGAACATGACGGTGTAGGAAGTGGAACGGAGCTGGATGGATGAAATAAGTTGAATAATGTAAAACGTTAATCGTTGCATGGTCCAACTACAAAACGTAATCACATTTCAAAAGAGTCTCCTAACTGCAGGCTACATAAGTTGGGTAGATACGTATGACTGCACATTGATGAGTGTTTGCAATCATCAGGTGAACAATGTTACGATAACCACATGTTCAATGGAATGTTGTTGTAAAAAATAAATGTAAGTAAATGGGAAAATAATTTTAAAAGTAAAAAAGAGATATTTACGAAAAAAGGAAATTATAAATGAAAATAATAAGTAAATGTATAGGAAAAATTCATTATTAAATATAAATAAAAAAAAAATAAAAAGAATAAATGGTAAAAATATGTAAATGCATATTTGTTTCTCTCTGATTCCTCATTTATTTGTTTTTATCTCTTTTTTTTAATATATATA
>JBAMHX010000014.1:10816591-10829276 GCA_037177515.1 Pseudomugil tenellus | reverse complement strand
GGATTGGCTAGGGGATCCCGAGTCCATGGGTAGAGAGGTCAAGGGCCCATAGGTCAGGAACGGAGCATAAACGGGATAATCTACGGTCCAAACGACACCGGAACCTCCATCTGCAGCTAGGTGTCTGAAACAGTCCACACTCCCCCAGAGGGGAGTGGGAGAGAGGGACAACTAGTAAACAGCAATGAAGTAATCAGATATGTAGAATATTATATTAAATGCATGACAGTGATAGAAGATGGTTAAGCATAACTTTTTAATTTGGGTCCACCACAAAAAGTAAATAAAATAGTAAAAAGAAGTGATCTTGTTTTCTTGTGACATTTATCAGGCAGTATATTCTCAGCTTAGTGCTTCACTTCACTTGTAGATGAATTGTGTTGAATTATTTTTCCTGGGTGGCTCACCTGTTTTCCCATTCGAACCATAAAGAACATATTAGTGGAGTAAATGGACTTGTAGCGTTATCCAGTCATGCCAATCGCTCAAAGCCCTTTATACTACATGCCACAGTCATGTCTTGCTCAAGGAGGTTTTGGCATGTAGTAAGTGGGGAAGCCTTGAATCGATCAACTCAGCTTTTGGTTGGTAAACTGCTCTTCCACCTGAGCTACAGCTACCTACAGGCTATAAAAACAATTTATTAACAAGTTTCACAATATTCCACATTTTACAATTGATTCTGTGATTCGTGTCTGTGTTGCTCTTTGGATGAAACTGTTAATCAGAGGTAATAACAGGAGAACAATCCCTCTGCCTCTATTTAGCTTTTTGTCAACGTGTCATTCTTTCCTTAGTTTTGATAAAGAGGGAATGAACGCTGACTGACGCTGAAGAAGAGACTTGAAAGTTACACATACATTAAAAAATATTGGTTGCCCTGTATAGCCCTCCTATAAATTTTTTTATTTGTGCACAACACCAGATGTTGATGAGTGTACAGTGGGTTCCTCCGTACTGACAGGGAATCTCTGGCTTTTTTGCCCTCTTCAAGCAGAACCAAAAACCTACCTCTGAAGAGATCACCATGATTGCTGACCAGCTCAGCATGGAAAAGGAGGTGATTCGGGTCTGGTTCTGCAATCGCCGACAGAAAGAGAAGAGGATTAACCCCCCAAGCAGTGGCAACAACAACCCCATCAAAACTATCTTTACTCCCAGCAGCCCATTGGTATAGACTGAAACTCTTTCAGAGAACTGGGCTTTAAGCATTACTGAAATCTGATATTTCGGTTTAATGTTATATTCATTTTCTGTTGCTCAGGTGGCCAGCACAGCAAGCCTTGTTAGCAGTCCAACTATTACATCCACAACTCTGACTGTAAACCCAGTGATGCCTCTCACCAACACTAGTGTCTCCAGTTTGTCCTTTACAGGTGAGTTAGCGCTCCCTGCGTGTTATGTTTTATCTTTGAGTGTCCTTCTGGATTGTAGCCCTGGCGCTAATTTCTTTCTCAAATCTGCATTTTCTACTTTTGTCCCCCCTGAAAAAAGTCCCTCTCTGCCTTACAATGACATAGCTGTAACTCTACACCTTTGCTTCAGTTTATGGTCACAGAACCATAAATATGCAAATTGTTCCATCCTCCATCTCCACTGCTCACCTGCAGCTGGAACTGCTGCCCATTTACTCTGTTTTAATACTTTATACAACACAAATAAATCAATTGTAAAAAAACACAGTTCAAATGTGTTCTGTCAGACCTGACACAAAGTAACAAACAGGCTAACAGAAAGTTTGTCATCCATCTTTGTCGGGATTACTTTTTAATTTGCGTATGTTAGGTAGCCCTGAACAGGGCTCGGTTCTACGTAGGGCTGTAATCCAGCAGATTTTTCATGTATTTCTGCTTCAGCACATCTGAATCTAATTAGATTTATCCAACAGCCTATCAAGTTCTGCATAGTGACTCATTAATATTTTCCAGGGGAAGTAGGATAAATGGATAACCAGCCGAATTGTGGCCCTTGTAGGGAGATATGTTATTATGTAGCAGAATAAGTATTTGCTCCCAAATATAAATATAACCTCAACAGAAGTTGAGGTTATATTTATAAACTCATATTTTACCAGATAATGATGGACATTGCTGTGCTATCGTTACTGAGCTGAGAACAATTAAGTCTTCTGTTTTGTCTCCACCAAGGCACAACAGTTGGAGCCACAAACACTGCGTCCGTCATCTCTACTGCACCTATGGTTACCACAGCAACCAGTTCTCCATCTTTAAGCTCCTCTGTGACGACTAATCAGTCCACATCAACAGAGAGCAAACCTGCCATTCAGGCGCAGACGATCGTCACCCAGGCACCAACATCCGTAGCTACAGCTTTAGGGGCAGGTCAGGTGATGGTGGCGTCTCCGGGGCTGTCCGCAGCGCTGCAGAGTGCCGCCCAGTTGCCCACCAGTGCCAGCTTTGCAGCCATGGCTGCTGCTGCTGCAGGGCTCAGCCCAGGACTGATTTCATCCTCTCAGTTCGCACCAGGGTTAGTGCATATTCTGTTCCAGCAAGACTTTTCACACTGACCGCTGCTGTGTTCTGTTTTGAGCTAAAAGACCTTGTCTGTGTGTTTAGGGGTGCCCTCCTCAGTCTGGCTCCTGGGGCTCTCAGCAGTGCTCTCAGTCCTGCTCTTATGAGTAACAGTACTCTGGCTACCATTCAAGGTATGTACTACAGCAATCCTATTCTGCTCTGATATTCTCTAGTCTGAACAAAGAGGAATCTGTTGTTGCTCAGGCTGGATGAAGTCATCACAACAACCAAATGGTTTAATGTGTGTAACAAAGGCAAATACTGCATGAAGACTCGACACATTTGCATAATTAGACTAAAACATGCAAGGACACACCCATTAGGTTCAATCTTGCTGAGAGGAAATTACTTCTGTGAACAGTGAAATTAATCCTGCTGAGCCTTATTAAATGTAGTGTTGGAAAAACAAAAAATCTGAGGCGTGCACAATGATTAATTTTAAATCTAATCAAACTTTCCTCCCGAACATAATTTATATTTACTTTCTTCTCATTAAGACCTGTTTTTTTCCTCCGCACACTGAAACTGAGCCTTAATACTGCCATGTTGTTGTCGCGCTTGGTGTCTAAACACACAAACGGCTGCTTTATTCCCTCCACAGCACTGGCATCAGGTGGCACAATCCCCATCACCTCTTTGGAAGGCGGCAACCTGCTGTTCGCCAACACCTCAGCCGCTAACCCGCCCAACCTGGTGACCACACCACTTTACCTGAACCACCAGAACCTGTCGCTGCTCACCAGCAACCCCGTGAGCCTGGTGTCGGCAGGAACCGGGGGGCTGCAGGTCACTGCTGATGCCCACCATCAAGCCAGCACGGCTACTGTGCCTGTTCAGGCCTCGACCATTACCACTCCCTCCAAGGCTCAGTGAAACAAGTCACGCTTAATCTCGAATTAACGCCCCACATTTCCTACGCCGAGCACTACTTCCTTCACACCGTGTAGGGAACAGGGTGGCTGTTTGAAATAGGCTCTGCGTTTCACTTACAAACCCACGTTCTTCACATTGTATCTACCATTATTCAATCTTTTTGCTGCCACCAAAAAGTAAACGACCTCCAATAAGATTGGGCCTTTTATTATTTTTTTTTTTTCTTTGGTTTTTGTTTATGATTCTGAGACATTTTCCACAAACAGAAACCAGATGGACACAGTTGTTCGCCTGCCACTTATGATGAACCCTGACCAGTGTCCTGGAGGAAAATATCCCAGACATGGTCAGCCTGTTCTCGTTTTGTACATATATGCTCCTGTTTCCAGGGCAGAATCTTCTCGGAAACTTCTAACCAAAAAGAAAAAAAAGACAACAAAAAACTTTTCTTTTAACATTCAAACTCAACAGATTTTTACTAATTTCACAAGTTCATCACTAACAGGGGTTTGTGTGTCACCCTACTTTTATCGTATTGTTTTCTTTCTTTTATGACAGGCCTTGACTTAAATCATATCAAATCTATATTTTAGAAACTTTTTAATCTGTTTTTTTGTCTATATTGTGTTTGACATTTTTCAGAACTTTGTAAGTCGTCTATTAAGTTAAGATTTAACTATCACTTTTTAATCGAGGTTATAAGGCTTTAAAAACAAGTAATAAGTGGCCGATATAAAGGTTATCATTGCTTTAAGGGTCGGAGGGACAACGTGGGTCTCTCCGAGTCTCTCTTCTGGAAACACTGAGTTTTACATTTTGCTGCGGCAGTGAAGACACCGTCTGGCTTTTGTCAAATGATGGTTGAGGTGTGGATTAGATGCTGACAGAAAATGACTAAAAACAGTACACGGAGAGCTTTAAAGTGAGCCGCAGACGCGCAGTCCTGCGACTGAACGAGAGTGTTTGGGTTTGTGATGTCCAATGGAGTACTGTACATTGTGTTTGAGTTCAGAGGCAGAAAGTAAATGTTTGTCGCTGATAGCTCTGGCAGATGCTGAAACCTCAGCAGCAGCGCAATCCACATTGTTCCGAGTTGGACTAGTTCATGGATCTTTGTCACCATACCGGACGTATGGTAGCATCGGCTTGATGAGGTTGTTGTATTGTGGGGTTTTTTTTTTTTTTAATAGTAGTACTGTTGTATCTACTTGTGCACAGTATCTGTACCAAAAACTGGATTGATGAGCTGCAGTCTGCCTGTCTTGGGAGGAATGAAATTCTGTCTTTTTATTCTGTCTGCAGTCATATGACTGATTGCAAACTTTAAGATATACCAAAAAGATTTCTCAAAATAATTGCTGTGTGTAGTCGCTGTAGCTTAGTCTAGTCAATATATTTATGAGTATAGAATCTCTCTTCATTATCAACAGAATATAGAAATGCAATATTTTGATGATCATTTCCAAAGACTACCTTTGTTTAATTTGATACAGTGTCTCATAGCTCAATTTTTGATTGGCAGCACAACTTACCAAAAATAAGAGGTATGGTGGGTCGGGGTGTGAGCAAGTTATTTCTTTATCGTTTTTGTTTTTTTGTAACCACCTGGGCCTCGCCCTTGATGATCTGGTTTTCTGTGAGCCATTTGATGGCTTTTTTTTCTTTTTCGTCTGTTGTGGTAGCAGTTTTTCTGCTTTTTCTTTTGGACCATTGTTAGAGGGGTTTGTATTTTGGTTTTGTGCTAAAATTCAGCCATAAAACAACAGCTTGAACCAAAGTGGTTTTCCTCAGTAGTTTCTGTGCCTGAGCACACAAGTCGACGTTAACACGATTTCTACTCTCTACAAATTATTTTTCTCCTGTCCCACTTCAGTCGATGCCAGATTACTTTTTTTCTCATCCTGATTTGGTGCTGCTGGATACACATCACAGAAACTTAGCTTTAACAACCCGCTGCTGAAGCTCCGGATGGAGCCGAGCTGTCAAGAGGCCTGCATGTTTCCTTAAAGCTTTATGACTACGTCCTGTGAAAATCAGGGTTTTGTCGTTGGGACCCCCCCAGCCGGACGGCTCGCCTATGTAAATGTAAATGCATAGATCTGTCAGAACATTCATCACTTCCTCTCACCACCTTCAACCAGTGTGTTGATAAATAAACAATATGCTGCTCCCCAAAATCTGTCTGTGGACTGGTTTAAAACTTGCCAAATTATCTAACCCAGGACAGCTAGGGGGGCTGTTGGGGTTCATACCCATAGTGCGCTACAGATTCAGCTAAACCCCACACAGAAGTAGCATTGTTGTTACACATGATTGAATGATCATCGTGGCTGCAAACTCCAGAGTTACCCTCTGCGTGCTTCTTTTCTCTTTAATTATTTGACTGAATATACCTCAGCAACACTTCGACATACAAGGTTCACCTTTTAAACATTTCTGTGTGTAAAACATTGTAGAATGTAAAAAGTACTGTCTGGCTCCCCATTCAAGGTTTATACTATTGAACCATACATAGGAACCGTACGTAAAAGACAACCTACTACTGCTTTTTTTTCTAGTACTACTATTTATGGGGTATTTCCAGGTTTAAATATGATTTTGAGATCCTTCTTGCCAAAGTGAAAGCCTTTATATTTGCAGCTTGGTGGATGTCTGGCTGCTCGTGTTGCTGGTTTCCCCGACTTTGGAGCCCCGAGAGCGCCCAGAGAACTGAGTCCTGTTCCAGTGCTGTTTGTAGTTACATTTACTAGCACGTTGAAGCAGTTGGCACCATAGGATGTTACTGAAATATTTATCTGAGGAAAGACTTAAGAATTAGATAAAACGATCTTTTCTTAATTCTATACGTATAAATATAAATATATATAAAACACTTGTAAGATATTCATATTTTATATTTGAACCAGTATGTTATCAAGACTGAATGTAGTGTTTATCATAACTAAAAAAAAACTCCCCTGAATTTTTTTTTTTAGTTTTTTTTCTTTTCATTCTTAAATGCTTTTTTTTAAAAAAAATAATACAAAAAACTGACATGACCAAAAAACGATCTGAGGAAATTTGAGAGTGCGACTCGGCCATCGTTTGTTGGTGAGGTCTCTCAGTTGGAGGGGCTCGTACTCGCGCTCCTTGGAAGACAGATCCTGTAGTTGGTAGGAGACTCTAAGCATCTGATCTTAATCCTTTATTTTTATGTTTTGAGTCATTCTGGACTTAATTTGCTGTGCTGTCTTTAACAATCATTTGTTTGTATTTTTAAAACTATTACTTTATGCCTTTAATTGTTTTGTATAGTGTGAGAGGGCAAGATCACTGGTTTTTTTTAGTTTGAGAGAGAATATTAACATTATCATTTATGCCTTATTGTTACGTAGAAGACATGAGCATTGTAGCATTGTTGCTATGTGTGTGTGTGTGTGTGTGCACGCACGAGTCAGGGTGTTGAGCTCACCCATGTATTGTTTTCCCTGAAACAGTACAGTGCGCTTTGGAGCGTTGGATGAATATGTTGTTACCTATGCGTTATAGGTAAGACCCGCAGCAGGTTGGGGATCCCTGTGAGAAAAGCTTTAATAATTATTCCAGCAGGTGGTTTTGTGTGTGTGTGCTATATAGAGAGAATAGTGAGGGCTGTCTGCAAACCGTTACGGTGCATTTTCACCATCTTCCAGCGGGCGTGAAGAGTGATTTTTCTCTTTTTGTGTGTGAGTGTGATGAGTGATTGTTTTAGTTTGGATTGAGGTTCTCTACTGATTAACCACAGGCTTTGAGCAAGCCGTTGCCAAGCCAGTTCTGAGATTTGTTTTGGTGAATTTAAAATTTGCTGACAGCTTGATATCTTAGGAACATCTTCTTGGCACTGAACTGGCCTTTTGGGTTTCACTTTTTTTTTAAGATGATGATGATGAGATTCTCTTTTGGATCAACCAGGCATTAAAGTTAGAGTACGATAACCCACCACACTGGTTTGCTGGGATTTCATTTTTGAAAGTGGACATGTAGAGCACCAGTAAGGCAAAATAAACTGTTGTATACCTCATTTTTAACTCAAGACTGAGTGAAGCCTGCTTGTAATCTACTTAAGAAGTAAGGAAAGTTTTTAAAAATCACAAAAAAATAAAGAAATACTCAAACTTGTCAGTGGAGAAGCCTGCTCGTACCTTTGCTCAGCCGGTTGTGGAGATGTTGCCACAAGGGGGCGACAGATTACACATCAGTGCTCATCAATGTCTGCTGTCTTTCTCTTACGATTTTTGCATACTTAAGCTGCACACTGTCAGCATTAAAGCAGAATTGTTTGTTGTGACTTATATAGTGAGTGAACTAAATTAAAAAAAAGTTAGTTTTTAATGATTTCCTTTGCTGCCTCTTAAGTTATTTTCAGTTCTACAAACAGATCACCCCTTTATGTTTGAACACTTTTGTTCCTTAAGTTTGACAATCCTGTTTTTGTTTATAGTTTTCTTTCTGACCAGGTGCAGGTATGTGCATGTCTTCCCACATGACTGTGCACTGTCGCAGCCCGCTCTCAGTTTCCTGTGGTACCAAAGTTAACCAAAGACTTTTAACTTGATTGTATACAAGCAACACCAATGTCTCGCGCATCCCCGCCTCACTGCTCAGCACCAAATTCGGGCTGCATGTTGTCACCAGAGCCCTCAGCTCTTGTTTTGTTTATGTATTTATTTTTTTTGTTCTTTGCCTTTTCTTTTTTTTTTTCTCTTTTTCTGTTATCGCATGCGAATGTGAGTCCCGTCGGTGCAGTGGTTTCAGTGCCTAGGGGCGGGGATCGTGGGGGGCTGGGCGGGGACTGAGCGGGCTTCTCTGATGGGCACGAAGCATTGTGGTGGTAGCTGGGTGATGTTTGTTAATACACACTGAGGGTTGATCCTGTGCACACTGTACCTGCTCAGGACTTTGTATGTTTGTCTATACTGAGCACTGTTGCTAGGACGACCTTCTCCTCTTTTCCTTTTACCATTTCTTTTTCAAGGACTGAGGTGAAATGGCTGTTCCTGCGTGTCATTGCGTCTCTTTCTCATCATCTGTACACTGTAGTCCCAGGACATATCCTTGTTGTCTCCAGGAATACACATCCTGCGGTTGTTTAACATCCCTCTTTTCCCGCTTTATCTCCTTTCCTCTCCTTCGCCATTGTCTCCTCACTACAGACTCTGATCAGCTGTGACACTATGCATCATGGTCCTTCACTCTGCATGGACTGTGTCCCTCTGGCTCAGACTTCTGGCCAATGGGCTTCAGTGACACTTTGTTAAATGCTTTACTCCATGTGAGGTTGTAGGACCTCACAAGCGCTATCCCAAAGCAAAAATCCAAATATTTAACTTTTGACAAATGCAAATACCAAAGATATCTCTCTGTCCTGTGTGTCTCTCTCTATTTTCTCTCCCTTTCACCCTGCAGCATGTGTATTAAGAGACAAACCCAGCACTGGCTTTAGTCCTAGCCTCAGTAATTCCAAAGCTTAGATGTATATTTTGGTATATTTCTGAGAAAGACTTGCGTGAAAAACGTCTGTTTCTCATTTGTTTGTCGTAACCTTTTTTCTGTCACAGCATGGAACTAATTGCAGAACTGTCTTACTCTTGGTAGGTGAAAAATATAGTATTTTTGTATGTTTTGAGTGTGTTTATGTGTGCGATTATCAGTTCACAGCCCAAGTGACCATGGCTTTCGACAGAAAATAAAAACAAAGAAAAGAAAAAGAAAAAAAAAAGCTAACCATGTACATATATTGTCTGTGTATCTCAAGAAATGCTTTCTGTAAAACATTTCACGTTGGAAGCTTGGGCTCATCTAAAGGAATGTGTTCCCATTTCATTTCCCTTTTTCTTACTCTGCAGTCTGATTTTAAAATTAACTTTCCAGGACTCGAATGTAAAGAGTTTTGGTTTCCACCATGAAATACAACACTGAGAAGGGCACTGCTCTAATATGATAAAAAAAAAAAAAAAACTTTGAAAAAAATACATAAAATAAAATAAAGACAGAAAAAAAGCCTCCATTCATGGTGGCGTAGAACGGAAAGATTGTGTAGGAGTTTTTAAGTATGTGAATCAGGATACATAGTAGGTTTTGATGCATTTGTCTGCTGTATTTTTGTTTTTATACACATACAAAGATAATCTTTACTGTAAATGTACAGTTCTCTTTTGTTGTAAACATCATTAAACCATTTTCCAAGTGTTTTGATATGTGCTTTGTCTTTTGTTGTTGGTATACTGTGATACAAGTGTTATACAGACAAATACTTTTATCATTGAGCCAAAGTGCTTAAAACAATTTATTTATTTACTGTGAATCTAAGTGTAACTTAAAAGTACATGTTTACATCTATCAGAGATTTACATGGAAAATGTGTAGCTGCGACTTAGAACTTGTTTACAGCAAAGTGTGAAAATAAGTAAGAAAGCAGCATATCGTCTTATTCAAAATGCAAAGCTGAACATTTTTAGCAAAGCGTTTCTTCAGTGAGCCGGCAAAGGGGCTGCAGGGCGTGAGAGCGTCAAAGCTTCATATGGATCCTGATCCCTCCGCTGGGTATGGTTCCGCTGTAGAGAGAACAGACAATGTTAAAGCTTCGTCTTGAAAATGTTGCAGTAAGTTATGTCAGAGAGGAACAGAGCTTAATAACCAAATCTATTACTAGGTCCATCTATAAACTTTAGAGCCTTTAATTAACAGCATCACATGTCCAGTCACCCTTGAAGGATGATTATTCAACTGTTTGGTTTTGTATTAAAATGAGAAAAGCAAGCTTTTGGCTTCTTTTTTAAAAATTAGGTCAAACACTAAAATCTAGATTTATTAAGTACTTTAGCCATCAGATTGGTGGGAAAATGACCCGGACAAGGGAGTTGACAAGGAAAAGATTAAAAAACACCTTAATGTTAATCCAACTCAAATTGTAGCAAAATATAATCGGATATTTAGAGCAACATGGGCTACAAATTCTTATTACCTACTGATAAAATTTGCACAAAATGTGAAACATAAATGCTTTGCGGATAGAGATTATATTTTAGGATGTTTGAATAGCATCATGCAGTAGATGCAGAACTCCTTAATAACTTCAAGTTTTTGCCATTTTTTATAAATTTAGCTCTTTCAGGAGATGGCTATATATGTTTCATATCTTTATATTTTCTTTCACCTCTACTGTCCTCTTTGCTCCTTCTCTCATCTCCCTTTTGCTTTTATCTCTTCTTCGTTCACATTCTCCCATCTCAGTCCCTCCTAATCTTTCTTTTCCTCTATAACACGTCTTTTCTTATCGCCTCTCCTTTATTCCTTATATCTTTTTTCCTTTACACCTTCCCTCTCATCTTCATCTGTCCTTCCATCCTTATCTATCCGTCCCTCTTCATCTATCCTTCCCTGTTCGTCTCCGTTTTTTTTTCTCATCTTTCGTTCGCTCTTTACCTCTTCTTTGGTGCTCATCTCTCACCCCCTCTTCATCTGTCATTCCCTCCTCATCTCTCCTTACTTCCTCATCTGTAATACCTCTTCACCGCTCTTTTGCTTTTCATCTCTTCCATTCAAGTCTCTCCTTCTCTCCTCACCTCTCCTTCCCTCTTCCTCACTCCATCCCTACTCACCTCTCCTTCCCTCTTCCTCACTCCATCCCTACTCACCTCTCCTTCCCTCTTCCTCACTCCATCCCTACTAACCTCTCCTTCCCTCTTCCTCACTCCATCCCTACTCACCTCTCCTTCCCTTTTCCCTGTCGATGCTCAGTAGATGGCACTCACTCTCCGTGATACTTATTCTTGGTCACATGAACAGGGATTCCAGGGAATCCCTGTTCAAAGTTATGAACTTAAGACATTAAAAAAAAGTGATTTATTTTAATTGTTTAGTGCCCACAAAGTGGACAGCATAGAGGGAATCAGGATGACCCCTAGAATAAGACTCAATTATTGCTGCAGCGATTCCAGCAACCTTTTAAAAAAAACAACATTGAGTCCCACATGTTTGGCTTGTAGCACTCTCCAGTCAAAAGATATCACAGTTCATTGACTTGGGAAAATAATACTTTGGTGCCTTCTAGCAAGAATGTCATACAGGCGCAGGTTTTGAACTATTTTGGATCGTCTTTTCAAATAACCCAATCTTGAAGCTCTAGGTACCAAGGAAAATCTGTAGCCAGCCCCGAAGCTGAACAAATGAAGGGTCTTCGGGTCCATGGGTCTGACCCATTTCCGTAGCCAAAATTGAGTTTGGTGAAAAAATGTCTTGAGTTCACACCTCGAAAACCACGAGATACGGTTGCAATTGGGCGAAGCTGGGCTACTTGGTGATCCTGTTTAAGGAGGACTACAAACAACCTTTTGCAAAAGTTTATTCTAGACACCTGCCCTTCAGGTATATTGTAGCTGGGGCCAGGACATTTGCAACAGTGTCTGAGTTTTCCCTCAATTACCTTGTCAGAACAGTTTTAATGGATTTATTAGCCAGATTATGCAAATTAATCCACTTATATATGTTAATGAGGTTATTATGCATGTCCACCTACTTAATTATGACATGTTGGTCACTTATGCATCTTTATTAGCTTATTATCAAAATTGGTCAGTTATGCATAAAAATTAGGTCATTGTGCAAAGTTGGTCACTTATGCATATTATTGAACTCATTATGCAAAATGATTTGCCTCATTATTTATTTCATTATGCACATTTACTTATGTCATTATGTAACTCTGCCTTCCGTCCTCATCTCTTCTTCCTTCTTTATCTCTCTTTTCACCTGTTTACTTAGCATTTTAATTTAAACTTTACATACTTCTACTAATGATTTCAATTTAGGGTTCGACCTGCAAGTTTTAACCCCTTTTACCTCTTTTTTGCTCCTTTCAGTTAAACGTTCAACCCTTTTCATAAGCTTTAAACATCAGTTTATATTTTGATCTCTTTAGATATTCAGTTTCATGGTTACTTCAGTTTTCTTTAGCAACACAGTTAAACCATTTTCACATCAAAGCTTTCACACTGCTGTTGCAAAACAGCTCATTTTCTAGTCACAATCACAAATCTGCATTGGGTTGATCCAATGAAACATAAAAATGGCTCTAAAAAAACATGCACATTTCCATAATTATTTATAGTGTAGTGTTGATTTTAGGCAATGGATCAGGGAAAATTGCAAAATTAATTAGACAGTTTTTAAGGGCTGCACGGCGGCGAGGTGGTTAGCACTGCAGCCTCACAGCAAGCAGGTTGCCGGTTCGATCCCCGGCTCGGGCGGTGGCCTATCTG
>JBAMHX010000014.1:10785342-10806836 GCA_037177515.1 Pseudomugil tenellus | reverse complement strand
GTAGCAAAATATTATATATATATATATATATATATATATATATATATATATTATATATGACATGTTATATACATAATGAGATTTTTTAATTATTTTTGCATTTGTTTTTATTTCTATTGTAATACTACGTTATTAGTTGTGCAACAAGTTAATTTTCAGACACAAAATACAACATAACCAGTTAATATCAGTCTGTTTAGTAGCAGTGTTGCTGAAAGCACTCAAATTGTTTAATTTGAAAGATCTAAAATGTCCCAAAAAGAAAATCAAGACTTAAACTCTCATTAAACTCACAAAACAAATTCTATTTTCCACCCTGTCAATGTAAATTTAGCTTTTGTTTAATGCTCAGGTTGCTGTGACTCTTAATTTTACAAGGCCTATGTCACATGCAAGTGACTACAATGCACAAATTAATCATATCAAATCAAATTGTTGCCAATCTACGCAAATTATAGCTACCTACATCTAAACTGGTGCAAGTAAGTCATTTTAGAGTAATTCAGAGTAATTTTAGAAAATACTGTAATTTAATTCAATAGGGAGCCTATTTTTGCTGACTTATTATGGTCTTCATATTTAACAAAAAACATTCACCTACATTTAGGTAGAGACTCATTCTTAGTCTTCTTGTTCGAGTCTCATGCAAAACGAGATAAAGCTGTTTGTCTGCTAGCACGTGACTTTCTCGGTGTTTCCTAACGAAGTGTCACATGACCCTGTTGTCAGCGTTTGCAGTGGTTGTGTCAAAGGCAAATTTAATTAACCTCACAACCTGCTTATACAAACTAAAAAGAAAGTTTAGACTAGCTGAATGCAGAACGTCGTTATCAGCGTCCTTTTAGTCTTTGCTTTTGTCTCTTTTCTACTGCTGTTGTGACGCTAACGTTAGCCTCGCTAGCACAACATCTGCTAACTGAAGCTAACTAGCGTCCCGTCGGCTGCTGCTGTTGTTGCTGTGATTTCCTCCGGACAAGAAACATGACGCAGATCGCAAATCTCCAGTCATGGTGTCTTGGACTCACTTTACCGTTGATTTTAGGTAAGTATGTATTGGTTTACATGTAAGAAGCGACTTTACCAACTCAGAAGGTCGCAAATAACCTGACCTAACCCGGTACTAAAA
Organism: Pseudomugil tenellus; assembly: GCA_037177515.1. Classification (NCBI taxonomy): domain Eukaryota; kingdom Metazoa; phylum Chordata; class Actinopteri; order Atheriniformes; family Pseudomugilidae; genus Pseudomugil; species Pseudomugil tenellus. The sequence goes on along the minus strand of JBAMHX010000014.1, from coordinate 10,805,710 downwards.
GGCAGCATTTTGCTGACAAACCCTGCTAATGAGTTTCCCTTCATAGTTTTTTTAAGTATATATTATTATGATTTCTAATTTCTATCACTTATTTTTACCTAACACGTAAGATTGTTGTGAAATCCGTGTTCCAGACGTATTTTCGTATTAGGATTACAACCTAAAATCAACAACGTAATTATTATATTTACGGAGTTGAGGTCCTGTAGTGTTAATCTGGTTTGTTTTACAAGAATGAATCTTTAAGAACCACAAGGCACCATTCATATTTGGTAGAAAGGTTTCCTGATCTCAAAAAACACGGACGACTTATGTATTATTATTAAAAGAATGAAATAATCACTGATAAAATACATTAAAAATATAAAAGAAAATGACAGTGTAAATATATCTTTAAAATAAATACTGTGGATCTAATGTGAAATTATCAAACACAAGGAGCTGAAGCAGGAGCTGCTGTGGTTCATTCAGAAATAACTATTTATCTAATATTTGTCATCAACATTCAGATGAAATGCATTGTTCTCTTGCATTACATTTATATTGCTGCAGATCAGCTCTTACTCTCATTAAACTAAGTTTTGTTCTGTTTTTTAAACCAACAAATATGTTCAGTTTCTTTTTGTTGGTTTCATTTGTCTTTTGTTTATATTCCCCCAGCTTGTGATTTGTGTGTGTGTTTATTTAGGAGAGGGTGCTTGCACACACAGATTCTTCTTTTCTAAGTAAAGGTATCCATACAATGACAGTCAAAGTGCATTATTATTTTCTAATCACACAGTTCTTCCCCAGATTGCTGCATAAAAACAAGTTTGTTATATGTTGTTTCCAGCTCTTGATGGGAGATACTTCAGGCTGCCTGCAGGAACAAAACAAAACATTTCTCCTAACTCGCTCCAAGTAGTCACACTTAGAAAGATTTTTTCCACGCATGCATTATAGCAGAAAGTTAAACTGATCTTTTGAGTATTTTTTTTCTAATAATGGAAAATTTATATCAGGAATAGCTGTACTGATCATTAAGTTAATGAATCAATATCAGGTTATCGGTTGAAAATATTCCATCTATATTACAATATTGATTTGTTTTTGCAGCCAAATTCTCCTTTTATCTTATCTCTTTGCTAATTTTAGAACCTTCATGCTGTGTGCTCTAAAAAGCATCATATTTCAATAACTTTAGGGAAGTTAAAGATATTTTAATTACACATATTTAAGGCAGTTATTTATATTACATGTTTTTTAAAAAATCATGTAGTACTTTATAATAAGAACAGGTAAAACAATTTTTCAATGTGGTTAGATTTGTTTGAATTGATGCATTTTTCTTGTGAGAGGAGACTATATAAAAACTAGATGACAAACAATATGCTAAAACTATATCAACTTATACTTTGTTAAAGTGCCTTTTGCTTTATTGCCAGAGTTGATCTTTATGAAGCATTAGCTTATCAACTCATCTGGAATCTTGCTTGACCATCCAAAACCTGTATTTTCTTAATTCGGATGTTTGCTTGGGCTGTTGTCGTGCTAAAAGGGGAAATTGATCTTCATCTTTCTAGCATAAAGCTGGAGTTGGCACCACAGTTTATAACTTCCCAGTAACATTACCAATCTAACTGTTCAGTCCCTCATATACCTTATTTTTTTTTATCTTTGTTCAAACATACTTAAAAAATGTTTCAGCACAAATTAACTACAGTTTAATAACTACACTTTATTAGGATTTTAAACGCAGATTTGCTTGAATTTTAACTCTAAATGATGTGTTTTATACTTTGCTTCTGCTTTTAATCTAGTACATTTTAATTCTTTATCACTGTGAAAAACCTTTTGTTCTTTTAAATGAAGTTGCATTTTTACATGTAGCCGCTTCTGTTTACCGCATGGCTTTTCATGCATTTCATAACTGCGTTATATGACGATGAAGTCTGTGCCCGCTGTAGTGATAACTTGTCAAAGGCTTGCACAGACACCACTACTTGCATAAAAATGTTTTAATCAATATCAGCAATCCCTTTTCTGCTTGACTCAGTGCTCTGTTGTCAGGTTAAAGTTTCCACATCAGACTTGAGTGCATGACACAAGAGCGTTTGTGAGAAATCTGTTGTGTTGCTGCAGACACATTGAGCTCAGAGTAACTCTGCATCTTAAGCAGATGAATGTGTGACGGCACCCTCAAGTCAATCTTTGAAATCTAAATCACACCGCCAAGTTGTGTACCAGAATAGAGAACACAAATTTCAGATGTTTGTAAGAGTTAAATCAGTCTGCCATGTCATAGTAGAGTGTTTTTGGCACATTTTTTGTCTCTTTTAAATAACTTTATTTTGCAGCTGCTGCCCTGCATCAAAGTTTTGCTACTGTTTCCCCATCAACCACCCCCCAAACCACCGCCGCTCCGCACAAAGACCCTGAGCGACCCGAAAGAGGAAACTACCAGGTTACCAACAGCAACGGCACCGTCTGCTTACTAGCATCCATGGGTATCCAGCTCAACGTGTCTTTCAACTCCGTCTCCCAGAAAAAGGTGTCCTAATAAAATTTTTTAGCTGCAAAAATTAGTACTAAAATGTCCTAAAACAAGTATAAACTTTTAAAATCTTATATTTACAGATTGTGCAGGATGTTGTGAACCTTAAACCAAATGCAACAAAGGTTTCTGGCTCGTGTGAGGCGGAGACCGCCCACCTGCAGTTCACAACGGATGGGAATAAAACCAACCTGATGTTTGTTTTCACTTTGGTGAGTTATTGAATCCTGTGGTACCAGTCTTGCTTTTTTAGCTTGTTGTACTTCATAGTGGAACCACTAGATGGCAGCAAAGACTCGAAATTACCGCTTCAATGGAGAAATGTTGAACTAGAGGTTTGTTGTTTGCCTCCAGAATACTACGTCCAATAAGTACCATCTTGGTGAGGTGACGCTGAAGGCAGTTTGGCCTGATGTGAAAGGTGAGTGTTTTTAACACGTCCATTTTGTCTTTATTTCTTTCATAGATGTCACAGTGCATGTTTGATCAAATAAATTAAACTTTAATTTTGTGAATCCATCTGAAAATGAGTGTAGATGCTCAGAAAAAAAGTTTATGACCTGTCACCTTTATTATTTAACCTCATTTATAAAGCACACATGAGGATGTTAGTAAGGAATAATTTCTATTACGAGGAAGATCTACATTGATGGCACCTAACTGGTTTCCACACTGAGTCAGTAGCGCTTAATTGCTAGAGAAAAGCCAGTTTGTTCTCCGACAGGGTCAAAATAAAGCTTAAAGAGAATCGAGCTGAAAGAATTTCTTATTTTTTGATCAAACAACAGGAAAACAAAGCCAAATATGCAGCTTGTTAGTTAAAGTAGTGCTTGGCTATCACAATGTTCACATGTGGTGCTTCCCCTGCTTGCAACCAGGTGGTTCTATGCTGAATATGGGGGAAGGACACTCATTTCTCCTGAAATACAATAAAAGAAATTATCCCAAAAGGAAATTATAATAATTATAATATCTTAGTGTTTTTTTTTTTAAATAAATGCAATAAGTAATCATAAAAATATGCAGGAATGAAAGAGTGTCCAAGCTGGTTTACTTAACTTGGGTTAACTTCTGCTTTTGCAAAGTTATTCCTCATATATTTTATAACATCCTAGATTAATTGGGCTACTGCCCTTTTTAATTTTTAACCAATGACAAGCATTTATTACTAAGGTAAATATTAAAATGGTCTTAAATTTCGGCCGTTTGATTTTTTAATTATTTAATGTTTGCCTATCATTTTAATCTGATTGCACTTCCTGTTTTTGTCTTGTGACCCAGATCCCATTTCGGTCCAGAACAGTAGTCTGGACTACCTGCGGGGAACTCTGGGACTCTCATACATGTGCCGTGAGGAGCAAACTCTGACCGTGTCCCAGAACTTTTCCATTAACACCTTCCAGGTGCAGCTGCAGCCCTTCGGCCTGAAGGGAGATCAGTTTGGAGCAGGTAAACGCTTTGACCAGGTTTTAGCCTTAAAGTCATCATCTGCTTTTGTTCCTGCGATTCCTCATGTCGGTCTCTCACCTCTTTGTTTTTCAGCTGAGGAATGCCAGCTGGATGAAGACGACATGTTGATTCCCATCATCGTCGGAGCAGCTTTAGCAGGTCTCGTCCTAATCGTGCTCTTGGCTTACCTCATCGGCAGGAAGAGGAGCCACGCCGGCTACCAAACCATCTGATATCACGCGCGTGTTAGCAGAAACCAGAGTACGCCACCCCCACTCATGACATTAACCACTGACTCCATGCTCGACCTTCTTCCCCCTTTCGCTTCCAGACCTCCTTCCATTTCTCTCTGTGCTTTTGCTGTTCTTTGCCTCCATCTGTAACACTAGTTTTTATCACTATGGAGGGTAGATGTGCGCTTTCTGAGCTAAAACACTCTTTCATTAGATAATAAGGGACTCTTCGGGGTAAAAGCCTCTGTTATAAAGTAAAGCATGGGATGCATGTGGATCAGAGGGTCAATGAGAGTCCTCATGCTGTGATGTGCTATTTACCACTGCTGTGAAAGGAATTTTCAAGGGATTGTGGAATTGGAGTGAATTCTTACTTAACCTTTATTTGGTTTTTTTTGTTTGTTTTTTTTGGGTGGCCATTTTTTTATCGGTTTCGCCCAACGTGAAGTTTGTTACAAAGGGAAAAATAACTCTGCCAGTTACATTTAATCTAGTTCAAGCATTATAGAACTGGAGTTGACTCCTGGTGGTGGGCTTATTAGGTCCATGGGGTGGTTTTGTGTGTCTTTGTTCTGAATTTGAACCCACTCTGGGATTTGGGTGCTAAAGGGAAATATGTTGCACGGAAATCCTGCAAAGCATAAGAATTAAAATGGCCAAAACGCTCTAGTCAGTGTTTCAGTGCCTTCGTAGCTGTTACATGGACAAGATTCAAGTTAAGCCAATATGAGAGGTACTCACTCCCTCACTGACAGTGTGCTGCCATGTATGGGGCAAATTTTCCTGTCTCACTTAGTCTTTGTTGTGTTGCAAACATTAAAAAAATACATTTTTTCAAGGAAAAAAAAACAGATGGAGACATTTATGTGGGTTTGTTTTATTTTTCCCACTCATCTTAACCTCCATATAATTAATAATATTTTAATGGGTTTGTTTGAACTGTTTTGGTTTTTTTTTTTAAAGGAAAAGTCAATAAAGCTGAATGAAGGAGCCATTTGGACTTTTTGTTTTGCTTTCATGCCTCTACTCAGTGATTAAACCTGTTCCTGTTTGTTTGGATGTTTAGAAGTAGAAATAAACTAGAAATTCTGCAACAACTAGAGGTATATCCCCAAACGCCTCCGATCTTCTATTCCCCCAAACCTCAAATATATATATACAAATATAGAAACATTCAGGTTTAACATCTTTATGTGACACATCTTCAGTTCATGTGAAAACATGAGAAATCTAAATTGAATATTATTCAAGTTATCGCATTACTCAACTTTATTTATAACGCACTTTAAAAACAACAGTGTGGACCAAAGTTCTGTACACATTTTCAAAAGTTAAAACAATAAAAGAAGCAAAAACATCTCGCCAACATCTCAAACTGAGTTTAAAGCCAAAGAGGAAGTGAGTCTGCCCATTCCAGAGCTTTGGGGCAGCGACTGAAAAAGGTCGATCACCTCTCATCTTTCCCTTCACTAACATGAAGGAACTGCTGCGACAGTCGGGGTGAAACCATAATATCCCGACACTCATACACATTTAAATAGTTTTACGCCACTGTGTATTCTGGGTTTGGTGTAAGCTTCATAAACCAAACATGGATTTAAAAAAAAGTAATAAGCGAAAACGAGTAAATGCTTATAAACCGAAGTCAAACAAACCCTGATTGGGTGCTTCTTTTTACATCTGTTTGTAGTGGATCTCATTTTCTTTTTATTGTGAAGATATTCAAGTTTTTTTAAAAAATTGTTACCAAAACAAATCTGAACAAAACTTAGAAATCCTATTACTGCATTTTCTTCACAATCACAATTTCCTTAGGTTTTAATGGCATTTTTGTGATATGTTCTTGAAAGAAATTATTACACTTTACCAAGACTGAAAGCCAAAAATGCCATCCAACACAATGTATTTTATTAATTAATCATAATTGCATTACTGGAAGGGAACCAAATGATTGCTAATGAGAATGTACATTTTAAACATTTTCTTTAAATACTATTTATTGCAAATAAAATTAACTATATAGATCATTACCACTTTACAAATGGCCGAACTGACGTTTTGCACTAAGAAAATATGTAAATAAAAAAAATGTCTATGTTGTAAATGGAATAAATATAGTAAAAATGTATTAATCTACCAGTGACACACTGGTTTTCTGGCTTTTCAAGATTCTGGATATCCCATTATAATCTTTTTGTCAGTGTGTGTGTGCCTACCTCAGCAGACGGGTTATGGTTTCGTCAGGTAAGAATGCAGCCTCCAATTCCCACTTCCTGCTAAATAATGTGTTTAACTGCAGCTAACAAGCTTGACAAGTCATTTTCCTTTGAGGCCAACAGTTATGATGAAACTTTTACTTAGATTTGTCTGTAAATCTGGAGCCCTCTGGAGCTTTTTATGATAAACATGGTTGTATATGCTACGTTTTATTCTCTGGGTTTATCTTAAAACGGAGAAAACATTTTAAAAGTTAATAAATGTAAAATGTTAATTAATTTAATTAGGGTGAGTAATAATAATGCTGACACATACTTTTGAGAAGCCTGAGGTTTAATGATTTTTACTGTATCTACAGCGGCACACTTTTTTAGAGAGATGGTCCAAAGCCAAGGAAAGAAACTGCAGTGAAACTCATAAAATCTTTACCCTTTTTTATAGATTACAGTGGAATAAATGAATTTAGAGAAATATCCCGAGCCAGCCGCCTCTACAGAACAATGTTTAAGGCTTTTTGGACTTCAGCAAATATTCAGCAGCAAGCAAGAGAATTATTCCTCTGTTGTGCCGCCATCTGTTGCACAGGTGCACAGTGTCTTTCGAACCGAAATCTAGAAATATGGTTGTGTTTACGGTTGCCTTGATTCCTCCTCCAGGATCTGTCGTTTGCATTTCTCTCTCAGTTTGTCAATAGTTGCCATCGACAGGCTTCCTGGTTCTGTAAAGATCTTCTGCAAAGCAAAAGGAGAAAAGCATGAAATTTGACTCGAAGATTTTTCTTTTGTTTGGTTCGCTGTCTTTCAGAGAAAGTGCTAACAAATCTTTTTGTGCAAGTTTTCCAGCGAACTGGTGTAAGCTTCTCAGAAGGTGTGGCTCATCTCACCTGCATGAAACTGTGACAGTCCAGGGTGAAAGCTCCACCAGCAATCTGCTTGAAGCACTCGCACACATCAGGTAACGAGCGTGCTCGCAGGATCTCCCTCTGATGGTGAAGGATGAGAGTCAAAGCAACTCGGAATAGGACTTTGGAGCCTTCGTAGAAAAGACAATCCCAGATCCGGAGAACTGTCTGCGAGTGTGGGGAACAAAAAAAACCAAAAAAAAAAGATGATTAGCATGACATTGTGGCTTTGTTTAAGACTTAAATCCCAATCTCCACTCGCCTCAACAGGGAGGATGTCTATATAGAGACAGATGAACCAGCGTGACACCACCAGGGTCCATATGCCGGGATACAGGGCCATGAGCTGTCCTACTGCAGGGGCCTTGCTCTTCACCAGCTCCCCGAGGACCTCTTGGTCAGTCTTCAAACCCATCATGTCTGGGCTGTAATAATCTGTAAAATCCCACATTTTGATTGTTTGTACTTTCTTCCTAATATTAACACTGCCGTCAGCATGAGCAGCACAGTTAACCCCTTAATTCCTGAAATAAGAACAACTGCTCAGAAAACCCATTTTAATTTTTTATGGCACTTTAAAAATATCTGGGAAAAAAGTAACTTATTTTTTGGCATTTTTACCATTTATTACCATGTAATAGGTCAAAATACTGTAACGTATAGTCCTCTGCTTTCTGATGTTCACCAGGGGCCAGGAGACCAGTATCATAGTGTCCAACTGGGTTTTGAATAGTGATGAATAGTGATGCGAAATACCTCAGAAAGGGTATGTATAAAATATGCAACATTAGGCATTAAAAAATTAATGTTCAGTGTTATGCAAATGACAACGGCACATAATTGTTATAATGAAAATATCGGATGATATTTAAGTTAAAAATCTGTCCCGTCTGGTGTACAACAACACTGTTTTCTTCTTGATAGACCATTTATATGTACTTATCCCACCACACGCTATTTAGGATGTGTTCTAAGATCTTCGGATCTTTTCTACCCTTAAAGGTAATTCATGGTTTAGGAATCTGCTTGACCTTGAGGCCCTTGGGAGGTCATCAGTAGTCCGTCGGTCTGGTCAGTCACATTGCAACCACACAGACTGATGGACACTATATCCACAGTCTCTGTTCACAAATCCAGCATAAAAGACGCCACAAAACCATTAAAACAGAAATAGCACCACTAAGTATTTTCTAATATTTTACTGGATTGTAAAATGAGTCCATAAGAACAAAAATGTAAATATTGGAAGCTTAGAAATAACTTGATCCGATAACAGCATGTACCAAGCTAGAGAAACATCCGTTTATTCTGAGGGCTGTTTGTGCTGAAAGTCAAGCGAACGTACCAGGAAGTACTCTGCCCAACAATGCATCCATAAGCCAAAAGGATTTCTCTTCATCTTTGGTGATGATGATGAGGTAGCCTGCTATGAAGTTCATTCCCTGAAATAAAGAAAATTCTGCATTACTCATTTTAACAAGCAAAATGAAGACTTCTCTGTTTTTCATTATCTAAACACTGACACATTTTCTTACTGTTATTATTTAAAAAAAAAAAAAAAAAAAAGATAGGATTAAATTGTCAAAGGATTGCAGACAACTTTATACCACTTTCCCATTCAGTATTAGGTTGACTGACCTTTATCTTTCACGATTAGAAAAAACAAAAATTTCACATCAACATTTTTAGAAAAACAAATGCATCTGAAAGTTAGAACAGGGGCAGAACCTACTGAAAGTAACAGGTACAATTAAACAACATTAGATCAAATAGGATCAGTTCAGTAACATGACTGGGGGGGGAGGGGGGGGGGATTGTGATGTCTATGGAGATCATCTACAGTGTCTATCAAAGATGAAAAGATTTAGAAGGAATGTGCACAAAGCTTGTTTGGAAAATTCAAGTTGGTTTTGGTTGAGTTTGACCTCAGATGTGCTGGGAGAACATATTCCATCCTCCCATGTGTTCCTGTAATGTGACTGAATGATTTCTGCTTTTTTTTATTGGTATCCCCAGACTGCGTCCTCGAGGCACAGAGTAGAGATTTCTGTAAAAGGTGCGCTGCACATGCATCACTCTTTCTGATCCTGTACTGTTAAGTAATGTCCAGTATGTTGTTTTGATCTTGGATGGATGGACTGTGAACAGTTTGCCATGAAAAGCAGGTTATTGTTTCATCATGCGAAGCAGCTTTTCACAAACAAAACTCAGAAATGCAGCTATCTGCTCTGGGCCAAAACTCATTTTAAGTATTCTGAGACCAAATGGAAACTGTTCTGTGGTCCGATTAATGAATGACTAAGGAGAAGAGGGACCATTCATCTGGTTATCAATGGACAGTTGAAAAGCCTGTACTTCTGCATTAGTCGTTATGGTGTGAGCGGTTTGCACATCTGTCAAGGCTCCATCATTATTGACAACTACATAGATGAATTACAGCAACTAGCAGTGATATCAGACGTTTTAACTTATCAACTCATTCATGTTAAATAAAGTAATTTTGAATGAGTAAATATGTCCAGATGTTTGACTGACGCACTGAAGAAGGCCTTACATATATATATAAGAACCCAGGTGGATAAGCCAAAAATCTGGCAACAAAACAGAGGACAGCTGAGCATCTAAAGCTCTGCATCTGAAAAGATTAGGGCAGCATTCATCTCCTAAAACTCCAGCAACTTAACTTCCCAGATACGTACAGTTATTCAAAGAAGATAATATTAAGCATCGCATTAATATCGCAGCCAAAATGGTCAAATGTCTCAGTTTTAACATCTTTATGTTCTAAACATAAATTTATGAGGTTTGTATGAGATTTCATGTGAAAATAAAACGAATACAAATGAAAGCAAAATTACTTAATCCCTTTTCTTTTTTTTATCCCTTTTATATAATTGATGCTGTGGGTTATAATGTACAATAGACTAGATATAATACACACATTGTGACTCATAATCAACAATCTGCTTCATTCTTGGGAAGTTGAAGACAGCTTTTCTTCTTGAACGTTCTTGACAACATCCATGGACGTCTACAAAACACCTGAGGAGCTATGCAAATCCTTGTGGGTCTGCTTGTCCTTACAAATGCAAATACCGACGGTTTGCCTCAAGCTGCAAATCGTGAAGACACAGAAATGATCAAATTGCAAGGAAACATCTAAAAGCTGCACAGTTTTGCAACATGCCAGGCAGATTGGTACCCTAATGGATCAGGAAAGCGTGCAACTCCTTATCCAAAGCATGGTGGAGGCAGTGTGATAGTAAGGGAATGTGTGGCTGCCGGGGGAATGAGGTATCCTGAGCGTGCTTTTCCCTTCCTGGAGGCTCAGCTGAAGATAAAGAAACCTCTTAATTCGGCAGCAGCTCAAGGCAAAAGATAAAAAGCGAGGAAACTGATTTAAAATGTGCAAGCATGATCCAACGGTCTTAATGCGTAAAGTCATCTCTTCACCGTTAATGTATTGTATGTCTTAAATCCAATGAATTAAAACTATGAGTCTGAACTTCAAATAAAATGTGATTGCTTCATCTCAAATCCATCATTTGCAGTGTGTTATAAATAAAAAGTTTTTCTTCACCTGACAGTAGCCCACACTCTGGTTATGCTGTCCGTAGGCCAGCAGCACATTGTACAGAGCTTTCTGCAGGCCAGGCTCTGCTTTGGTCTGGAACAGGATGTTGTTGGGGAAGGTCCGATGCATATCTGCCCCAAAAAACAAGAGTTACTATCGTAGAATTTAAGCTCACGGATTATACATTTCCTTTTTTCATTTGCTGAGAGAACAGACCACAGTGGGGTGATAGTTTTGTCCCACCTGTGTGAATGCTTTCCTTCAGCTTGGCGTCGTGCTCCATCACCAGCAGAGATTGGTAATAACCTGGTTTACTCTCCAGCTGCTCCTGAGCGCCGCTCGCTGCCATCCAGATCCTGGCACGATGCTCATTGGGAACACCTTTACGCACAAACCTCTTCACTTCCGAGACACATTTTTATAGCATCACACAATGTGACCTCAGGACACCTGAACAACAAATTCATTGCGTCTCTATCTGCTGCTGGTACCTGTCAAGCTCTTCTCCACACAAGGCTTCTCTTGGAGGAGCTTCGACCATCTCATGGACCTTCTGTTGAGGACAGCTACATACTCATCCATCATCTCTTTATAAGGCTCAAAATCATGGCGCATCTCGAAGCCGTAGGGGTCAATCCTATAGGGATAAATGCATTCCTTCACAAATGAGCACATTAAAGCTGATAAACTGACACTTTACTCCCCGCCCTTCTTTCTCTTCTGTTCAACGACTCTACAGCTGCCTGCAGTGGGTAGGGTTTCTGTGCCGAGGTGATCAAATGCCCTAACTGGATGAATAGTTAAGCATTGCATTACTTCCTAGTGGGATACGAAACAGCTAAATTCAAGTTCAAGAATAACCTGGGAAAAATACTTGTATATTTTACGCAAATAAAGATGAGTGGCTTTTTTTTCCAATAGCCGCTTTACATGTTTATAGTAAATGGAGACAGTTTCAGAGGAAGAAAGGCAATGCAAATAAAAGGTCACCAGGCAACCAAACCTTCACACTGTGTGGTCCAACAAAAGACAAAAGTTAAATGTGAACCGTAGCATATCAAAACTGGAATAAGGGACAAAACGTGCAATTAAAGAACACTGAAGGCTGCTTAAAGCTCACCTGCTACTGTCGTTATGACACATCCCAGGCCGAGTTGCATCTCCTTTCGTGTCTCTCTCCATTGCATGTCGTGTGCTGCAGGCGCAGTAGTCAGTAAAAGCAAAAGCAACCTGTAACAAGGAGATTATTTCATATTCCTTGTCTGAAAAAGACCAGACTGCTGTGAAGGTAAATAACAAAGCGCTTGGAGTTTCAATGTCTCACCTTACAGTCCTCACAGAGAGGAGGAGCCAGCGCAGGTAACATTCACAGGCGTGTGCTTTATTTGCACACATAACAACTAAAGAAGAGAAGCAGAAATGTGTGCTATACTGTCCTCTGACATATCCGTGTTTATTATTAATCGTTCTGCAGTTTCACCGACATGCAGGATGGGTTTCTACAGCTGCCTTGATGTAGATTCCGTTTATACCAGTGGCGTTTTTTTCAGCATTCATTTATTTACATCCAGCACAACCATGAAAAGCAACATACTTTTTTTTTTATACAAGGAATCAATTCAGCTTAACGTCTTGATCTGCATTTTTATCCACATTATTTCAGAGCTCCAGCTACATGTTTATCAAACCATTTGTCCAAGCCATAAATATGAGGTTGTAACTGCTAGAAACTGTTAAAATGCTTTCTTTCCCCCCTAAAATGTACAAAAGTGACTTTAACCTAGATGAAAATGTCTACTTACTGAAAACACTGTGTGTTACAGGTGTTATTAAAACAATGTATAACTTCTTCTTGTGGTAACCAACAGCAATACAACATGATCAGGCGTGCTCTGGGAAGGAGTTCTCATAAAACAGATTATTTTCGGCATTGTGTAGTATACAGTATAAATGAGATCAAATAAAATGGGGAACAAATGGACACAAGTAGCAGTGTAAACCAAAATGGTTGTATCAGGTATCTGAGGCCTGCTGCGGTTCTCTATATTAGTTTCAGTCTGTCACGCTGCTGTTGTCCATCAACAAACAAGCTAAATTCATATAAGATTATGGAAAAATCCATGCTTTATTCATCTTTCTGAAATCAACAATATACTTATGCTACTTACACGATGTATCAACAATATGATCTGATCACTATCTTCAGTAACACTGAACAGATGGGGTGAAACAGGAACATAAATATTAAACAGTCAGGTATTTATTCTTAAGGCTTACTTTATCGTCCTGTAGTTTGCCCTCCTTAGCATCCCGACTTCTGCGCTCAGGGCTTCTCACTGCCGTAACATACAGATATGTGCCATGCAATCCTAAAGGTCTGTCGCTTCTTTACCTTAAAGTTAGCTTAAATGTTGCCGAAAAGTCATTTTAGCACGAAAATAAAAATCCTCAGTTGAACTGAAAGCATTTTTTCCTTATTAAAAAAAACAAAACAAATGACTACATTAAATTTAGTCACTTCCAACTGAAATTGTTCAAAGGAAAACCACAAATCAGTATCGATTATCTAAACGAAACTGCCTTTACTTTAGTGAAAATTTATTGGCGAAATCAGCCCAAGGTGACGTAAAATGAGTTTAACATGCTTTCAATGAGAAGCTCACAATTCCATGACTTGACATCCACCAAACAATTAAACCAACAGCATATCATCAACAATATTGAGGCATCCTGTTAGAGATCTTAGTATTTACTGTACATAAAACAATCATATTTTGTATTTATAAATTGAACATATTTATATTATTCTTCATATAGCTCTCTTTGTAAACTGTCCCAATAGATACAGTATGTACAGTTAAAACTGCAACAGTTCTGTTGGTGCTGGTGTAGTGAGCACTCAGTCCCCGAAGTTACAGTAAAACATGGGATGTTTGCAAAGTCACTCAGAGCTTCTCATGACAAACCAAAGCTGACTAGAAATCTTAAAACACACAGTTTTCTCCTCTCCAGTCCATTTAAAGTACACACAGCCAGTGAACCTCCTCTCAGTGCTGTGTCTGTGCCCACCTGTGGGGCGGTAGCGCTCCTCCTGGAGCCGAACGGTGAGCCGTCCAGGACACCGAGTCTCTGGCAAATGTCCGTATGATGCCTCAGTCTCAGTAGGACAGAAAATACGGCTAGTTGTTTTCATAGTTTTTACTCAGCTCCCTGAAAGGTGGTGGTGGGGTTTCCTGACAGATTCAAGTGCTCCTGTTTTCTCTCTCTGAAGTCAACAATTTTTGCTTTTTTTTATTAATATTTTTGAATTTTTGTACAAGTCTTAAAAAAACTATGATGTCGCTGTAAAAGAAACAAAAGTTCTGGATTTCCAGAGTTGGGATTGGATTTAGAGAGTTTTACGTTTTGATCCTGTAACAATTGGTCGAGCGAATTCCACAAAATCATCTATAAGGACTGGCCACGCACCTGAGGGGGAGACGAAAAAGTCATTAGCTGCAGGTGATGCACTAGAGAAACAAATTGCGACTTGGATGCGACAAACGTACCTTCTTCATCATAGTTTGACATGTCATCTGCAATCATGTTGCCAAAGTCCAACAATAGGTTCCATGTGTCCTTAGGGATGGATCGTTTATGATGCTCCTGTAATGAAAACGTAGCTAGTGAACAGGGTTCACAGATCTCTTTATGATTAAAGTATCTCCCTATAACACAGCAGAGATGATCACTCTGAACCAAATTTCCACTGGTGGACTCTTTTTAAGGTCTGCAAGGTTTCATTTCGGCCAGTCCCACTCCCAGTCTAATTTCATTTTTAGTCTTTAGGGAGGTGTAAAAATCTGCACACTTCAGAAACATTTCCAAGTCTGCGTGTCCATTTGGCTAAAAAGCCTGTGTGACCTAAACTGTGTTATACTCACCAGCCTGCAAGAATAAACTGAGCATGTTGACTTTATCAAACTATTAAATGAGATAAATAAGAGTAAGAAAGGAGAAGAAAAACATAAATAACTTTTATCCACAACTCTACAGTGTTCTGTAAACCTATAGCGTGTCCGTGCACATGAAGCTTCAGTACAGGAATAAACTCATTGGCTGCCAGAGTTCCCCCTGCTGCCGACGTTTTATAGCCATTTGGTTCATTTTTCTGCTTAAGTTTAAGTTCAGGGACTGCAGATGTGGACGGCTGGTTTGGCCAGGTGCGTGCATCATGGCGTCTTTGTGCAGAGCGCATTCACTACATGTTGCGTAAACACTCAGAACACACTGAGAGAGCACATTTTGGAATGTTTTGAACAGTGTTTTCGGCCGAATTGGCTACAGCAGCAGCATAAGGTGTGTGTCTTTTGATATCTTTGGCAGTGAACATTCGGATTCAGAAAGATGTCAAAAGTTTCATCTTCAAAATGTGGCAAAAATGGTGTCATAACAACTTGCATTCACATCTCTGATAAACATTGTGCAGCCAGACAATACTATACAAGTGATACTTGTGATACTGAATGTGAGATGTGAACTTTCTGTGTCATTATGTTGGTTTAGTTGGAGCAAGAAAACATAAATGTTGTAATCCCCCCTCAGATAATTCATGGCAGCTGGTATAGCAAACGTTAGCTGTAGATCTGTTTATATGCTTGCAATTGAAAGAGGAGTAAAGGTTGGCTAAAAGAAACCAAAACGTATGTGTTGCTATTAGAAACAATGTTTAAAGTATAGCTTGATGTCTGTTTAAGTGGATTTTCTTGGAGTCCTGATGCCAAACAAGGTTTAAATTCTCCCAGTAAAAGTCATGAGCATGACTTCCACAGTCAGGTGGCGTTGAACCATTAAACAGCTTATTTAAAGCATGTTTAGAGATTCTGTATCAGTCTGCAGCACTTCGTTGGCATGTGGATAATGTCCCTATTGTAACTCACCAAAAGAAATCTATTCCAAAGATCCAGGAACTTAAATCGTCCTGACAGAACCAGGTTCCAGTAGGCTACAGCCATCTCCAAATCTGCTCAGACACAAAAAAGGAACTCTTTAGTTCATCGGTGCACAAACTAGCAAAAATAAATCACGCACCAAATCCATGTTACTCTCTGCTTACCGAGACCTTTCTGTCCAGGGTTTTTGGCAAAGTTAAAAGTGAACTGGTAAAAATCCTTGAACTTCCCGCTGTCTTTTAGCTCCTGCTCTAGTCTTGGCAAAAGGGCCTTTAATTTTTCAGGGCTGTCACACCTAAAACAAACAATAAAAAAAGCAAACTTTAACCAAATAATCTAAAAATAGTTGGATGTGAACAAATGTCTTAATGCTGATGACAAACTGTCTTAAAGTGGTGCAGACGCATAAACCTCTGACATCAAAACACTGAAACTCTTTTATTTAGTCACAGCATGGAGATATCGAATACTCAGTCAGTGGGTGAGTCTATATTTAGCCAGCTTTTCCTCCCTAGAGCTCCACAAAGAGAACCTCCGTGTGAAGATACTTTGGGCATGTCACACACTGCTGATGTCAACAACTCACCCAAGCTCTATCATTCCATCCAGAAACTCCTTCTTGGTGAACTCACACTGAGTGGCAGCGCGAAACTTCCACGCCACGACCAGCACAGTGATGCTAGCTGGATCCAGCGAGAGGTCATCACAAAACTGCTGGATCCCATCAATACCGATCTTGTTCTCATCTTGAGGATCTTTACATAAAAATAAATGGTTAAACTTGTGTTCTGTAAACAAAGATGTGCTTTACTTTGTCACATGCATTTTTGAAACAGACTTTCTTTATGATACACAATAAAAAACATAAAACAGTTCAAAGTTATGCTGCTTACCTTTGTAGCGATTGTAGAGCTGCTCCAGCTTTTTCCGGTCCACTGAGCTTTTCATGGACTCCTTACAGTAAAGTTCTGGGTTCTGAAAATAGTTATCTGTTGCTACTTCTAGTTTCCAGTCATTTTGTGTGAGGCAGTACACAGCTGTTTTTTCCCCAGCCTGTGTGAAGGACATGAACTGCCGTACCTTGTCCCTCTGTGAAGACTTCAGCTTATGCTGCGTAAACACAGAATAGGGGCTGTTAGACACTGGTGCGAACAGACCAGGGAATACAGACAACAACACACACACACAGACTGATACGCTGACAAAAACACACAGCGACACATAAAGATCTAAAGGCATTCAGGCTACAGAAAAAAAAAACAAAGTTGTAGGCTAGACACACAGAAACGTGGATTTCAAAAGGTAAGTGGGTCCCAACAAAAAGCAGTCGTAAGAAAAGACCAGCCAAGACGCAAAGAAGGGAATTATATCCTGTCCGTGAGCAAAGTGGGCTTTATGAAGAGGGATGTTGTGGATACTCTCAAAGCACATGCTGTACCCCAGAGAGCCCCTCAGATAACCACAGTCATAGATGAAATACGAGTAGGAAAATAGGATGCCATCATAAGGACCTAGAGGTGCAACAAGTCTGGAGGGTAACACAAACACCATGACATAAATACCTTAAAGTATTTAAAAGAAAAAATATTAAACAAAATTAACAGTACAAGTATATGGGATATGTTTATATTAAACACTCAAGACATTAATTATGAATGCTCATTACTTACATTCATTAAATGTATTTTATGTATTTTATTACATAAAACTCATTACTTGCATAAATAACCCAGAATATTGTTTATTAATGCAGAGATTAAAAAGCAATCATGAAAAACTACAGGGCGAAAAACTAAGTTGAAGATTAGTTTAAACATTAGTTTTATGGTATGAAGAACTGACTGACAGGAATAAACTACATTAAAGCTAATATGTTTTCTTTAGAGAACAGGCTAAGCAGCCCTAAATGCTAACAAATGTCCCTTCTTTTATTTGTCAAACTATAATGTTGGGCTTTTGACTTTGTTGGATATAAATTATGTAGTAAACTAAAAATATCTCTGATGTTTCAATTCGATCTTAACTTTTATCATAAAATGAGGACTGACATACATGATGAACTGATCTATCTATAATAATAAAAAAAATCCCCATGCCATGTCCTCCCACAGACCTCCTCACACAAGAAGCATTTCCCACAAACCGAGACTAAAACTGAGTTTACAGAGCTCCTGATTTCTGATGTTAATCACGCATAAAGTCAGTAGTCTGTGCAGACTGTTGTTGAAATTACTCAGATTATTGAGCTACCAGATGAATAACGTGAGGTTAGCATACTCTACATAAGACCAGCTAATAACTTACATTGGCTAACGTTAGCCGAGTTAGCCAGATGATTCTGACATCAACGATGAGGATTACATCTCGGGAGAAAAATGTCAATGTGTTTATGAATAAGATGGGATTTCACCCCAACGACCCTGCCTGTGTCTGTCTTTGACGTTGAGTGGCTGACATGCTAGCACCCGAAGTTACCAGACTACCAAAAAAGGGACGTGTGGCTAATGCTAGCTGCTCTCAAAATATCTACTGACCTTCCCTGTTATAGCAACGATTACAAATAACTGATTACTGCTTGTAAACATACATAACAACATAAACTTTAATAATAAGATAGTAGCCTTGATGGCAAACAATAATGGCACTAAAGCCAATGCCCGGGTTTGTGTTTATTTTGGTTACCTACCATTTTTACACCCGCTGTTTGACCAGTTTGGTAGCCCGACTGTTGCTCAAAGTGCGCATGCGCAGAGGAAGTAGGTGAACCGCTATCGGAAGATTGAAAGGAAGAATTTTTACAGTATTTCCAAATCCAACATATGCACAACAATTACTCTTTAAAACATTTCTAAGGCAAACAGTAGATGGTTGTCTATTCTTTAATGTATCGGATAGATTGTGCTGAAATTAGCCGTGGTATAAATGAACACATAAATGCAGTTACTCAACAGCTATTCCTCTATTTGTATCCAAATGACAAAAACAACTCTCATGCTTTAATCTTAATTAGAAAAACAAAAGCAACAGTTACCACCGATAAAAGTAGCAACCATATACGAAACTTGATCAAATAAAAGAATTATAAAAAATGACTGGCATTTTTATTTAAGAGGTTACCACATTTGAAACTTGTGGTGTTTTCGTATATTACTTTTGTAACTATTTTCATATAGGAGATTATTTAATCAATCCCTAACAAACAACCTAACAAAACTGTAACTAACTCATTTCAAATATGATCTGAGCAGACTATAATTTTGATTATGCAACCCCATTTATAATACATGTTTGCTGTAAGGGATGTGAAAAGGTATGACCTGCTAAAGAAAACTGTATGGGGCTAATTGTTAATGAAAACATTATTGCAAAATAATATTTCACAAAAGGATTGACAATAGTGCACACCTTGTACATAACATATCTAACTTTCATTGGGCAAATGATCATATTAGATCACTTCTTTACAAAACCCCTGTGCATGTTAGTCATGGACCCACACTGAGTTGCCCCGACCAAACATCAGGTTGCATCTCCATGACGTCACTGTAATCTGCCTTCAGCATTAAATAAATAAATAACCCTTAACAGATAACTACTACATAAATATTTAGGTTTTAAAGTCTTCTGATCGCTCCAATATAATAAAACATTCTTCTATAGTCTAAATGTTTTATGTAAAACATGTACATTTATATAAAATCTATTACAACCATGTCTATGCACCACATACAAATAATCCCAGTTAATTAAAAAAATGTATTCCTATTTTTGCTTACATTTCAGGATACTTACTATACTTTCATTTTATTACTATATTTCTTAGTTATGAAATAAAAACATTGACTCAAACTGTCTCAGAAAACGTGCCAAACAGCACGTTTTTTTGTCCTCTGCTAGTGTGGAAAGATGCATTCAGTGGTAGCTTCGAAAAATATGTTTTGTTAACACCTGATGTGTAAGGTAAACAATTAAACATATTCAGTGGTAATCATATTCAAATGAAAAACTCCACAGGAGCCAATTTTACAAATACAGTATCTCTGTAAGCTGAGCCAACAGAAGGCTCAGCTCAGTTTTATCTTTAGACAAAATGAATCCACCCTTAAACATGTGTTAATAAGTCACCCAGCAGCACTGTCGCTGATAAAGTATCTGTACACATCAGCTTCCCTTTTTGTTTTCTTCTTACAGCAAAGGAAACCTAAATTAGACTATTTACAGGATGCACCATGTTATGGCTTCTCAAGCTAAACACACATGCATGTAGTTATACTCACCCTCATTACACCCCTCACTTTCATATAATATCCTCCATTTTTTTATTTTTTTATATGCAAAAGGAAAAATAATACTTGTTGCAAAAATGACCACAAGTACAAGTGAGTATATTTTTTGCTGTGTTATGTCACATTGAACTGAAATGAATTTATCTGAACTGAACTGAACTGAAGTGAATTAAAATTGAATTGAATTGAATTGAATTGAATTGAATTGAATTGAATTGAATTGAATTGAATTGAATTGAATTGA
>JBAMHX010000014.1:10764203-10783671 GCA_037177515.1 Pseudomugil tenellus | reverse complement strand
ATGAATGAATGAATGAATGAATGAATGAATGAATGAATGAATGAATGAATGAATGAATGAATGAATGAATGAATGGAAAAGATTGGAAGCAAACAAAAGTTTCAGAAAACTCTTGGGGTTCTGCTGTGTTTTGTTCAGTGTAACTGGATTTCCTACCAGCTACACTAGTGACTGCTCTACATACAATACCAGTCATGTGCTGTTGACTTGCATTACATCTAAAATAAAACTATTGTGCATTTTGATTTACAATCATAAGTGATCACTGCTGGATCTTGTCAGAAGAGAAAACTGTATGACTAAACACCTTCCTCGTACTCCTGTGCAGTAGATGGCGATGTGCATGCTTCTGGAGTCCACTGGTATCCACCAATCCCAAGAGATGCAGGTTGTGGGCATGAACCACTTTAATGCTTTGCTTTCGTCTTATTCGAGCCATCCAATCAGACGCCGCCGAAGCGAGACACCGCCAAGATCAGATTGTGAGACGAGCTGCAGCAGCGAGGCTAGTAGAGAGTGCAGAGAGAGGCTAACGAACAATTTGCTAACTTGTGAAGTGCATCGGTAAGCTCCGTCTGCTGACTTGTTCGTCGCTACCAGCTGCCGCGATGAAAAGTTATACATACATGTATAAGCATATTGTTAAATAATAATAAACATATTGTTAGCATAGACAGGGCTAACCATGTTAAACTTGCAGCTAATTCTGGCAGTGTTGTCGATGACAGCTGGGTTAGCTTGTCTGTTAGCCAATAAGCTAACAAAGCATCGGAGGTCACAGTTTCTCAACCGCAATCGCGAGTTAGCTCGTAGCTATAATAACTAGTTGCTAACTAGCAAAGTATCAGACTTTTATAAAGTTTGTGTTTTTGTGTTATGTTTTAGTAGGTTTTAACTCGTTGAATGAAGCATACTTTATGATGCGTTTAACTGTTAATATGATCGAATTTGACCATATTGACGCACTCAGCTGTGCAATTCAGCGGTAAGTTACGATGGGATTGCACTGAAACAACATAAAAGCAAAAGGTTAACGTGATAAAACATAAACATTTACATTAATTTTCCATTTTCTTTCGCAATCACGTGGCTTATTTGTACAATTTTGAATAAACACGTATCTAATACGCGTAATGTCTTATGACAGAACTGAATGAGTTATTTCGCATATAACTTCCGGACAAAAGCAGTATTATTGATTAGTTAGTTATGTTTATTTTTGTAACTTTTTTAAAACATGAGATCTTCTACTGATATTAAAATTAAATTAAAATGTTTATTGTGTGTATGTATATAAAGAGTAAATGCTAGAGATCAGTAATGGATTTTAGTCTGTTTAGACATTTAGACATGGCTACGCTTTGTATAAAGCAACTTTTTATATGAGGTTTATAGTTTTCCATATTTACTCAGCCATACCACATAAAACTAGTCTGACTAAACTTCGCCTCAGTCTGGCTAAACCCGAATTATGTTTTTCTAAGCTACTTCCATTAATTATTGATTAACATAGATTTTAGGTCAGTTGTAAGGAAATTAACTTAAACGTGTTATTTTGTTTTTACACTGTGGGATTAAATGATTATGACGATCATGAAGCTTTATTTCTTGTTTAATTCGTTTTGTTTAAAAGCTGTCGGACTTCATTCAGCTTCCATACTCGACCAACAGGCAAATCCTGGCATCACTTATTACATAGCGCCAAAGGGGAGAAAAAAACAGGTTTGGTGAAAAACTAACTCTACAGTAAAACACCCACAGAAAAAATACCATTAAACTCAAGCGTACTTATAAAATAATTAAAAAGTGCCTCAACATTGATTAGTTTGTTTCCTGTTTAGTGAAGAATTAGACCTCCTCTTCCTCCATTCTCAAATGCCAACAACAACAGCCGTCGAAGAGACAAGAGAGTGCACTCGTAAGTGCACATATTTAAAATATTAACTCCATTCATATACCGAAATGCACACAGCTTTTAAAAAACATTATATCATCCCGAACAGTGGCTAGGACCTGCAGCACGGAGTCCGAAATGGCAACATTTAACGTGAATCGTCTCAAAACGTGCATATGCTAACTAGCCAGCTAACGCCAGAGAACTGAATCCAGCGTTAGCTGCTAGCAGGAACAGTTAGCTAGGTGCAGTCAACAAAAGATTGTTAATTGATATCAACAAATGATGTTAATAATATTATTGTCCAATGCAGACGTACTGGTTGGTACCGTGTTGGGCGGTCAGTGTGGCACCTTTTAATAGTTTTGCGCTCCTGTTATAAAGTTAGCATGCTTGCGTGACCTGTAGCAGAAGTTGGACGAATCCTCTCCTCCGGACGTGCTCGGTACCTGAAGTAGGCCTTGTGCATGCTTAGCGTTGTAAAAGTTGTGACCATCAATGGATGTTTTAATATGGATTTCTGTATTCATGGCCCACTAAGCCATACGCCCTCAGGGTTCATATAGTTAAGATTTGGAGTCGATCTGAATGTTTTTCGTCTGTTTTAATGATGTGAGAGAAAAAGTGGAGCTAACGTTAGTGATGGAGTTAGCATTATACAGTGTGCTCTTAGGAAGCTGGCCAAATGGGCCTTACATTTCACTCAAAACAAGATAAAATTAATCTGAGCTTGGGCTGATTATGAGAAGATCATGTGTATTGGTTTTAAGTAAGATTTTTGTTGTCATATTTCATTGTTGTCTTTTTTTGTTTGCAGGGGTGTGAATATTGGCTGACAGAGGAACATCTTTTTACCTTGATATAAATCTCTTTTGGTCCTTTGGGATCATGGCTAAAGATGTAAGTCACCATATATAATGGATTAATGGGAAGCATGTTCCATTAAAATGTTGGGTTGTAAATGTAAATAAAGGTTCTGCTCATAAGATTGTGCGACCTGAAGATATTTATGATACTTAAAATATCTTTATGCTTCTTTTTGCATTGGTTTAGTTTAATTTGGACAAACGTTGCAGTACAGTGATGCGTATATATTCCCAAACTGTTCACCAGATATGGTCAAATACAGTTTTAGTGCTGTATATGCCAGTTATTCCTGTGATCAGATTTCCCATCCAGTTATTGCTGGATGCCAACTTTTATTTGCTGAGATCAAACATTTACAATGAAATCATCTTTACGTTTAATTAGATATCCTAAATCCTGCTTAAACCCTCCTTTGTGGCCTTGTGGATCTTTTCCAGATGATTTGCTCAACCGTAATTGCTTATTTTACATGATAGTGTTTATTTTTTATTCCGTACAGGCTGGTCTGATTGAAACAAATGGAGAGCTAAAAGTTTTCATCGATCAGAATCTGAGCCCGAGTAAAGGTACACCTTACAATTTGTTGAATTTTTAAAATACAGTTTGCAGAAATGGAGCTCTGTATGTCCCAAACATGTATGGCCTAGATCGTTTAATCCCACAATGCAGTTTCTCTTTAGGAGTCGGCCTGTATGCTTGAAAGTAGACGATAGGGGGCAACGGAGTTCCAGTCAAGAACTCTCCTCATTACTGATATCCTAATATCTTGTATTAGGTGTCCTGTCCTTGGTTACTGTCCAGCCTGCAGCTGCACCCGTGGCCAAACAGCTACTGCCCAAAACCCTTGGGCCGTCTAACGTAAATGTTGCTGCACACATGCAACATATCCCTCACATGGTGAGTTATGGTCTCATGGTATCAGATGTGCATCTTTAATCAGGTGCTTTTACATTTGTTTCTTTCATCTAAGCACAGGATGGTGCTTCTTTATAATTATCAACCTGTATACTCTTCTTTGCTCCATCTTACGGTTGCGTAAGCCCCTCCATTATCATTGTGAGGTGACCGGGCAGTGGGTTGGTGGAGGCAGTTGATCCTAAGCTCATCAACTCTCCAGTCAGCAGGATTACACCCATCATCTCATTATGTACAAGCAATGTATACACAACGGAAATCAGCTTACATATCACCTTAGTTAAGGAATAGATCACCTATCCAGGATGCTTATTATTATCATTATTATGATTATTGTTATTATTAACTCGAATACAGACAACAAACTTAGCTTTTACACTCACAAATGGAGATAAAATCTAAGATCAGTGCAGGTTAAATCACAACAAAATGGCAGCATAACTTAAATTGCTATCCTAGGCAGCTTTTGGAAAATTCCAGTATTTTATTAATTAGAAAAAAGTCCCAGTGTGAGGTTTTTCTAATATTGTACATCCCTGGTTTCTACATGTGTCGGCAGCACACAACTTAACATCCATGATTGATCCATTTGCTAATAAGGTTACATGTCACACTGTAATACTTAGACAGAACCCACTTTATTAAGAAGGTAAATGGAACAGGTAGTAATTAAATTAAATGTATGCATAATGCTGACAAAGCAACGATTATGCTGCTGTAGCTTCACTCACTTAGAATAGAGGGCGGCTTTTAGTTAAAAATCTCATCTTCATCATCAATCCTCTTCTGTGTGTTCATTTCATTAAAACATGAGTGTTTTGACCCAAACTGGAGTTGCATCCAGTAAGTAGATTGAAGTAGAGTAATAAATCATATTTGGGTAAATGAACTACATTAAAAGCTTACTTTTGATGTGATTAAAAAAAATCAAAAAGGTTTACATGTAGCTAATACCAACATTCTTACTGAAGCAGAAAAAGAAATAAACTTTTCCAAGTAGTTGGAGTCCTATCTCGTGTCTGCTGTTTAAACATGCATTTTTAGTATTCTCCTTTTTATAAAGCTTACTTCTTACAGTTGTTTTTTACAACTGTTTATAGTGGTGCTTTTGTGTTGAATGCCTAATAAGTTAATATATTTTCTTCTTCTCCTCCTTCGTAGGTGATCGGAACACCTCAGAGGCCGACAGTTTCAAATACTATTTTGGTAAACAGTCCACACACACCCAGTTCCCAGTTCCTCACTCAGAGTCAACCGGCCGATGCCTCGCCTTGGTCATCAGGGTAAGTCCTCTGAAGGACCTGAAGTTTGTAAGCTAGTTGAGATTATATGAAAAAAAAAGATTAAATAAAGATATAGTAAATTAGGCTTGACAAGTGTGTCGGTTTTGACAGAATTTAATGTTGATGAAATTTGCATCTTGCTGGCAAATATATTTATGTGGGAGATGTTTTGTCCACAGAAAACGTGGTAAAAAAGGGGAAAAGAATGGAAAAGGTCTGAGGCATTTCTCCATGAAAGTCTGTGAAAAGGTGCAGAAGAAAGGAATAACCACCTACAACGAAGTGGCGGATGAATTGGTGGCAGAATTCAGCTCTGCAGACAACCACATGTCACCAAATGATGCAGTGAGTTCTGCAGCTGTGAAATCTTTTTTTTTTCTCCAATGAAGCACATGTGCTGCTAAAGTTTTCCAGCTCACACATTCTCTTAATGGTTTCTCCTTTCTTCCCATTGTAGCATGTGTATGACCAGAAGAACATCCGGCGGCGTGTTTATGATGCCCTTAACGTGCTCATGGCCATGAACATCATCTCAAAAGAGAAGAAAGAGATCAAGTGGATCGGTTTGCCTACCAACTCTGCACAGGAGTGCCAAAATCTAGAGGTAGAGAAGCAGTGGTGGCCAACGCCAGGTTAATTTGTCAAGTATATATTTTTATTGTTTGTTTTCCTTTATGTTCAGGTCGAGAGACAAAGGCGGCTGGAGAGGATTAAGCAGAAACAATCGCAGCTTCAGGAGCTCATACTGCAGGTGAGAATGAACTCTGTGCTACTACGTGCGTGTTTAAGTGGTGCAGAGGCAAATTCTGTAGTTATTATGTCTCACATGTGAGGAGACATTTAAAGATCAGATGTTTGGAACAATATATTTGATGACTTGCAAAGCTTTCAGAGTTAATCTGTATTGTTTTTGTGCTGAAATGGTTGAAAGTAGTGATTTATTATTTAGTCTGTGTTGTCTATGTGGCTGCTTTCATGATCATATTTCTTTGGTTTTTGCTTGCAGCAAATAGCTTTTAAGAACCTCGTTCAGAGAAACAGACAGACAGAGCAGCAGGCAAACAGACCTCCACCTCCTAACTCCATCATCCACCTTCCTTTCATTATTGTCAACACCAGCAAGAAGACCGTCATCGACTGCAGCATCTCCAACGACAAGTATGTAATAATCAGCACTGTGAGGTGGAACATTGTTGGTGTTCTTGCGTTATGTTAGACAAGCGCTGCAGAGACTTGTAGTTGCTTCATGAAAGTTTTGGTGGTAGAAAGACTACGGGTTCATATAAGAGTCGCACCATTATTAATTCTGATTGAGGCAAACCTATCCCGTTTCTGTGCCCCATTAGGTGTTGATGTTGAGGCAAATTATTTAAAGCTAAAGTGTGCTTAGTTTGTGGCGTGCAAGACGGGATTCCTGCATGCTGTAGTGATGGCAAGGCTCCTATGATGTTACAAAAGACAGAAATCTTTATTTTCATTATTATTCTATATAGTCAAAATTTGCTAAATAAGGCAAGACTGTTAGGCAAGAATGTTAAGACAAATCTTCGGTATAAACAGGTTGTAATCAGCAGAATTAACTTTTTTTTTTTTTTTTTTTGTTCTGAATCAGTTTATAATCTAATCATAACCTGTTACCTCAATGTAACGTACCTAAGAATACATTATACCTTTTCATTGGATTTTTGTCTGTCGTAACGAGAGGGCAACCATGTATCGTATTTTCACGTACATAGGGCAAAGCATAGTAAGGCGCAGTTTCAGTTACGGGTGCTTTTTCTGTTTTTAACACACATGAGGCACACCGGGTTAAAATATACCAGTAAAACATGCACGTTTACCTGCGTAATATTTAATGTCATAACCCCCCTTCCCGTCGAAAATGAGTAACATCAGACGGCAACACTTACCAGATTTAGGGTTGTTGGAGTTTTGAGATTTCTGCACAGTATCGTCCACCGTGGACAGAAGGTTTAACTTAACTGGGACAGAATTCATGGCACCAGTTGTTTAGATCCGTTTACCGCACTCGGAATTCAAGATGTGAAAAATGTGGGTTTCCTTTGGGTCACTCGTTGCTGCTGCGTCTCAGCTTCCTTTCCTGCTCCGTGAATCTTTTTTAAACTTTAATTTGTTGGGTAGCTTGTGGACGTGACAGCTCCAGCCGGTCCGTCACTCACTGCTGCTGCACTGCTCATGTTTTATTTACTTTGGATCTCTGCCAAGAAGTCCATGCTTCCTGGCAGAGATCCAAAGTAAACACAGAATCTGCTGCTGAGACTTTAATTTTTTTTTCTTTTAAGTTATTTATAGTCAATTTCTTCCTTCTGTTGGTCCGTGTTCATTTGCTTCACTTGTTTTTTTTTTTTTTTTACAGCGGCCACACTTCCGCCTTTTACCGTTCTCATGCTGTCCTCTTCTACGGCCGCTTTCCAAAGTCACACAACAAGACTTAAGGCGCTACATTTTGGAGAAAATTTAAGACTTTTCAGTGCGTCTTATGGTTGTGAAAGTACGGTAGTGAGACTTTAGTGCACCTGAGCACAAGTGAATTGCACATGTCTGAATGGGTTCATAACTCGGTCAGGTTGCCTGTATGTTCTCAGATTTAGGCATCAGGTTCAGTATAGCGATGCAGTTGAGGTGCGTTTTTAGCTTTGCAACATGTATATTTTAGTCTGACTAGTTTAAATTAAACTGAACATTATCAACAGGGATGAAGCCAAAACTGAAGGGATGGAAGCTGTAATGCTCCAGAGTTTATCTTCATTACGATAACCAGCAGTTTCACTTCAGATATTGTGGCAAATTTTGTGTTTTGTTTTTCCTTTTAGTTGGACATTCGTCTTGATGTTTCAACCTTTTGCCTCGTCTCTTTTGTTCTCTTTTATCTGCAGGTTTGAGTATTTGTTCAACTTTGACAGCATGTTTGAGATCCACGATGACATCGAGGTGCTTAAACGTATGGGCATGGCCTGTGGTTTGGAGGTGGGCAAATGCTCCCCGGAGGATCTGAAAGTTGCACGGAGTCTGGTGCCTAAAGCTCTGGAGCCTTACGTTATAGGTGAATGAGATTTTATGACGAGATGTTCCATGTCTTATGTCTCACTAGATGGAAAGATCGTACCAGCTGTAGAAATAAAGGGTGAAATCTATTCGACAGAGTGTGACTGATTCAAAAAGTTAAATGTACAGACTTCCTTGTCTGTTTTAGGAAGTAAGGAAAAGGGTTTCAGGTTGGATCAGTAGTTACATGATATGATAAACAATACCCACAATGCATTGTGTTAAAAATGCCTATGTCTACACTTTCCTCCATTATTTGGCCAATTCAGCAGGTTTTATCTTCTTGTTGTGTTTTCTTTCTGATTATTGACCACAAAGTTATTTATTACAGCCATGCACGGTGCAGCTTATATCCTCACCTGATGACGATGCAGATTTTTTTTTCCATGCTCAGCACTAGTTAAACTTATTGATTTTTAGCATGAGCTATGATGGTCATATAAACTTACAGGATGTAAAAAATAAAACGTGTTTTAATCGGTGAAAGTGCTAATAAGGTAAATGAATCTTTTTAACTCTGAAAACGTCTGCAGGGATTTGAGTGGTGTGACAGTAATGAGTTTAGGAGACAGTTAAAATTTGCTTTCTTTCCTTTCAGAGATGGCAAAAGGCCCCATCAGTAATGTGTACATCACTGGAGGATCCTCTGCCAATGGTGCCCGCTACCCTGCCAGCAGGTTAGAGGCCTTAATGTGGCAGAAAGCAGATCTCATCATGTTTTGGCTCGTATCCTCCTCTTCGCGTCTTTTCTAACTTTGTTCCACCCTTCTTGCTTTGCAGTGACGGTTGCACCGACGGCACCATGGCGTCCAGCTCAAATGACTCTCACTACAGCGGGTCTCGCGTGGAGACCCCAGTGTCTTACATGGGGGATGATGATGATGAGGATGAGTATGATGAGAATGAAGATGAAGACTAACCTTACCTACACCTCACCACTCCAACAAGCACAGTCCTTCAATCTGGTCCCTGTTCCTGTGTGCTTCTTGAACCTTTTTCCCCCCCAGTTTCCTGCCTGTATCTCTGTCTGGCTCTCTCAGGGGTGTAGATGAAAGAACGGAGGTGTGTTGTTTTGTTTGTTTGTTTGTTTTTTTTTTCTGAACAAACGCCCCTCTTGTTCTGCTTCTGAATCACGTGCACCTGCACCACAGCTTTAGGGGGGAGGTGTCATCCAAGGGAACTAGTTTGTGACCCTGGCACCTGAAGTCTTTGTATGTTGAATCCACTTCTCAATAAGCCATCCCACTATGAAAACTCTGTTAACCATACTGCTGTTGGAGAATGTAAAATGTACCCGTTTGAAGTTATTATTTTTTAATTACCTTTTGGCAGACAGACATTATGATCAATTATGATCAATGTTCCGGATGTGTCTGCTTTCACCTGCTGTGTTAGCCAAACACCATGGATTCTGGGTGGCTGGATGCAGTTTTCATGGCATCCCAGGATGGGATTTCATCAGACATGTTGATACGTTTTTGTTTCGTGTTCTGGGAAATGATTTAATATAGTTTTGTATCCCTGTTGTTTTGGGTTGGCTTCCTTCTGTTCTGTAGGCAGCTGCTTTCTGATCTTGTTTGCTAGTTTTTTTTTTTTTTTGTATTCTGGAGTTGAGGAATTCTCCATCATCACCGCCCTGTTAACGCCTTGGTAGTGTTTACAAATAATGGCAGCAGCAAGGTAAAGATTTTCATAACCCCGGCTCCTGATAGGTAAATAAGCTTTGTTTGTTAATTACGTATATAAATCCTATGACGATTGTAGCTTATAGTAACCTTTTAGAGGCCAGTGGTAAAGATAGACCTTCAAGAATTATTGATGTAACACAATGTGTGGTTGTACAGGTCTTTGTGTACTCTCTTCAAAGACCTCCCTTTTAAAACTGAGCAACACATGTACTGACTTCCAAATACCTTTTCTGTAATCTAATATAAGTTTGCAAATTAAAATATAGATTGTTTTAATAAGTTTTAACAGTTCATTCAGTTTGTTGCTGAAGATTCATAGTTATTGGATGGATGTGTGTGTGTGTGTGTTTATTAGATTAAAGGGAAATTGGAGTAGGTCCATTTCTCTATCACCCCATATTCTGAAGGAGATAATGTGGGCTGAAGAAGTAATTTTAAATACATTTTAATTTGATAAAATATGCTTCTAATGGTAATTGTCAAGAGGAAATAGATTTGATGAAGAAAATACCTTCAGTTTACCTTTAGTTCTGCTGCATAAATATGAACATTTTATGATTTGGTGTTTAAAAATACCCCTATGCATAATATGCTGTATAGAAGGTGTTTATGCTTGTTTTAATTTTACTGTCCATTGTGGCCACAGAAACCATTTAATGGTGTTCAAATATTTCAGGATGTACTTTACAAAGAAAGTTTGGTCTGAAGTTGCTTCACCAGGATAAGTTTGTCCAGTGAGTTAGTATCTTTTTTCCAGGACCAAATTCCAAGCAGTCCTCCCTGAAATTATTATATGAAATGTTTTTCACAAAGGTTGAGGCTGCAAAACGATGTTGGAGGTTATATCTTTAAGGCACAAGAGGAGAGGGCCCATTCAGTTTGGTAATACATGGAACAATAAGTACATAACATGGTAGCATGCAATAAAGCTTTTAATGCTAAATGACGTGTCCGCAGACTTACAAACACCCTTTCCTCCATCCTTCAGGGCCTCGGAAAGACCCGGCTGAACAGATTAGATTAGAAAGTGCAGGTGTTGAAATGGTTCTCATGTGTAGATCTATCATCAGAAAATGGTCACAAAGAAACAAATCAGTAGCTGAAATTAAATCTCAAGCAAGTATCTGGATGCATTTCACTTTAAACAGCAGCTGTGGGTCTTTAGTTGGGAAAATGTCAGTTTGGAACAGTAAGCATGATATCTTTTTTTTCGTAAAACATTGCTAAGGTTTGACACATTAATGATATTTAATTTAGTTTGATACAGTTTAACAGGTATCCCAATTATATGAAAAACTTTTCAAAGTATTGCTTTTAATATGTATACCTCACATAATCTCACATTTCTGTTAAATCAAATGGCATCAAGTCATGTTTTCTCTGCAGATTTCCAGCTGAATGAATACGCTGATGCATATGCTAGTCGAGTTCTATTCCAACATGTGCTTACACACTTTGTCTGGGGCATTGGGGTGTTAATGGATTACTGAAAGGTGTTGACTCAGGGGTGTGTGTGTGTTCCTGTGTGTTTGTGTGTGTGTGAATGAGGGTGGTACAGTCCTCAAAGTGTGCTTGCGATGTAGTTCTGACACCAGTCTCGAGTTGCCATTTCTCCTTCATGCTCCCTCTGCCACACCTATGTGACCTGTCTCC
The DNA here is from genome assembly GCA_037177515.1 of Pseudomugil tenellus. Lineage (NCBI taxonomy): Eukaryota > Metazoa > Chordata > Actinopteri > Atheriniformes > Pseudomugilidae > Pseudomugil > Pseudomugil tenellus. The sequence goes on along the minus strand of JBAMHX010000014.1, from coordinate 10,772,305 downwards.
TGTTTTCTCACTCCTGCTTCTTCATTTTTCTTCCTCGGTCCTGCGCATAAACCGGCTTTCCGTCTTTGCAATGTCTCCCCTTTGCATTGCTTAACGGTTACGCACCTTCAACATGGATATCGGAGGACTTACCACTGTCGTAGCAAATTCTGCGTACATCAATGCCCGTGGAAGCATCGATGGCTCAAACCCAGCAGCAGCTCGGGATAAGAAGTATCACTCTCGCCTCAAACTGCCCCACATCACTATCTGTGAGGGCTTGAGGGAAACCATAGATCTGGCATTTGACTCTGTCTGTGTAGACCAGCCGATAGGCAAACGCCTCTTTAGGGAGTTTTTGGATGCAAATAATGAGTATAATGGGGCCTGTCGCTTGTGGAGAGACATCGAGGAATACGACCTGGCAGAGGACTCCGACAGAGGGAAAAAAGCTTCAAAGATCGTTCAGCGGTACATGGATTCATCTGCCAAACACTACTGCCCACATCTGCCTGAGGATGTGATAGCAAAGGTGAAGGGAAACCTGGAGGCTGCTGGGGACGACTTGTTTGCTGATGCATTGGCCAAAACGCTGGACTTTCTTCGAGAGGCCCCTTACACTTTCTTCCTGGAGAGCATGTACCTGAAGAGGTTCCTGCAGTGGAAATGGCTTGAATTGCAGCCTATGGATGCAGACTGGTTCCTGGATTTCCGCGTGTTGGGGAAAGGTGGGTTTGGGGAGGTGTCGGCGTGTCAGATGAGAGCCACTGGAAAACTTTACGCCTGTAAGAAACTCAACAAGAAGAGGCTGAAGAAGCGGAAAGGCTATGAGGTGAATGGCTTCATTATTTAGATACCTTAGTAACTATCATAGTGGCAGCAGAAGGGCTCTTTTAGTGAGACAAGTTTGAAATACTTTGCAACCAATACTTTTCCTTATTGTGTCTTGGTTCAGACTCATTTGTGTAACTCAAACTTTTCAGTCTGCAAAGTGAAAGAAGATAGGGATGAGGAATGTGCTAAATAGTTCACATGCTGTCTGGTATTATTTATGCTGTAATGGCTATGCTGTAATCAGTGTATGCAAGAAATAGCTTCTCATTATGAAATTGGATTTGGAAAATTGGGAGCCTTCTTAAGTAGATTGCCCTGCTTAAGATAACCTCAGTGTACCACAACATAAAGCTATCAGTGATTTTCTTTACTCTTTATTTAGGAGACAATTGCATGCTTCCTTTCAAAGACTTCAGTAGCTAGTGATTTGTGTAATAAAGTAATTTTATTAGCTTTATGTATTAGAGAGAGGCTGCAGTGGCACTAATCATCTTTGTCCCTGTCTCGTTTAGCTTTAGCCTGCAGAATTAAACAGAGACAGGGATAGAGTGATTACTGTGAGCTTTACTGAAAAGCTCTTCTGAAGGGAACTCCTTGGCACTGTTATATCTTGCCCTTGACTTGTCTGGGGTCGTTCTGAAAAATGCATGTTCAACCCTTCTGCAAATGGCATTTGCATGACCTTTACCCCCCCTACCACATGGAAGAGACTCCTTCATAGTTCCCTCTTTAAATGCCACTTGTGTTAATCTTCAAATATGTCTGTCTTGATCTTCTCCTGCAGGGGGCGATGGTGGAGAAGCGCATTCTCGAGAAGGTCCACAGTCGCTTCATTGTGTCGTTGGCATATGCCTTCCAGACAAAGGAAGAGCTTTGTCTGGTCATGACCATCATGAATGGAGGAGACCTCAAGTAAATTCACATACTGAAAAACTCAACAACAACCACACATCTCTGATCCCTGTCTTCTATTTAATTACTTTACTTATCTATTCAATCTTAAATACATACAGGCCCATAATAGCAACTGCTTGCCATTGACTGAGGTAAATGCATAGAATCAGTTCATATGACTACTCCTTATTAACACAATAAATATTAAAACAATAAGTGTAAATATCCAGATTAGTTAAGAACTTAAAAGATAAAGGATTTTCTAAGATTGTAGTTTCCATAATACAGGTGAAATATGGACTTTTACACTATGAATGAATGTCGATGCATATATTTCCATGTGGTGGTGCCAAAGCTCACCTTTTCTCTGTTCCCTGAAGGTACCATGTCTATCTTGTGGATGAGAACAACCCTGGCTTTGATGAGCCCAGAGCCTGCTTTTACACAGCTCAGATCATTCAAGGTTTGGAGCATCTTCACCAGAAAAAAATCATCTACCGGGATCTCAAACCAGAAAATGTGCTGCTTGACAATGACGGTAATCATTTCTTCTAGCTAAATCTCACCGATTGGGCCTTTGTCTGTGTAGAACTAATGGTTGATTCTCCGTTATTAAAACAGGTAATGTGCGTATATCTGACTTGGGTCTTGCTGTGGAGCTAAAGGAAGGCAAAACAAAGACCAAAGGCTACGCAGGGACACCAGGTGGGCGTCACATTTACAATGACGTAAGAAATTTCAGTTTCCCAGATTTTTTGTAACTGGTTTGATTTGCATTTCTGCAGGGTACATGGCTCCAGAGATGCTCAAAGGAGATAAATATGATACCTCAGTGGACTATTTCACCCTGGGTGTGACTTTGTATGAGTTCTTAGCAGCTAAGAATCCATTCAGAAACAGAGGAGAGAAGGTTAGTATCGGCTACATGAGTTACAGAAAGGCTCGCTTGCGTTGAGTAAAAGGATCAGAGGTTGTTCATCTTCTGTCCAGGTTGAACGGGAAGAGTTGAAGGAGCGCATGCTGACTCGTGAAGTGACCTATCCGGAAAACTTCAGCGAGCATGCAAAGACGCTGTGTGATGGGCTGCTGGCCAAAGATGTCGACAAGAGGATGGGATTCAAGAACGAATGCTGTGATGAAATCAGGGCACACCCATTTTTCAAAGACATTAACTGGAGGAAGCTGAACGCAGGTAACGCCTGGTTTTTCTCTCATTTTTCAAGGACGAAGGGAATACAATTTCTGATTCACTGATTTGATGTGACTTTCATCTCACTTTTCTCACCTCTTCAGGTATTCTGCCTCCTCCTTTTGTCCCTGACCCAAAAGTGGTGTATGCTAAAAGCCTGGATGACGTCGGGGCTTTCTCCTCGGTGAAGGGGGTAAACTTGGAGGATCCAGACAAGTCCTTTTTTGACGAGTTTGCCTCGGGGAACATCTCCATTCCGTGGCAAGAGGAGATGATCGACATGGGCATTTACGGAGAGCTCAACATTTGGGGGCCCGATGGCACGGTTCCCAATGATCTCCGCAGGGAGTCCATCCTAGAGCAACCAAAGTCTTCAACATGCTGCGTATCGTAAAAGCACCGCAGCAGGCCAGGAACACGCAACGTGTACAGACTTGGATTTCTTTACAGCATGCAGACTCTAAACCTCAGGACAGACAGTGTCCTCTGAACTTTCTGACTGCAGGTTAAGACATTTTGAGACTTTTCGAGACACAGGAAACAACGAGAAGAGAGCGGAGGTGGCTTTTCAACCCGGAGTGGACTCATGCATAGATTTAGATGTTAAAGAATATCTTCTCTTTGGTCTTTTCTCCCATTGTCTTCTTCACTGTCACTCTACTCACCCTATTTGTTTTCTGTGTATCAGTTGAGTTACTGCAACGCTTTTAGATCTAAAATCTTTTTTTTTTTTTTAAAAAAAAAAAAAAAAAAAGAAAATCCCAATTTGGATCAGGTGTTTAGTGACGTGGCATCTGGTGCTGACAGTGGCATGTTAACCATTTAACATTTTATTTTTCTGCATGAATGCTGCCATAGAATGCATGACATTTAATTTATTTTTTTCTTTCCTATGTATATATATTTTTTGCCCAGTAAAATAAAAACATATGAGACAACTGAAATATTAAATAAAAAACAACAAGAAAAAACAAAGAAGAAGTGAGATTTTGAGCTTGTGGAGAACTTTTCTCAATGATTCCCTTAACAGATGTTTCTTTTAATGAATACCCAACAGCACCTTTGTCTGTGTAGTTTAGATGTTCTGAGGAGAAAAATGAAAGAAGACATGTTTATGAGAAATTGGTTTATTTAATAAAAAAGCAAAAACAGAAAATACAGGAAGTAAAGGATTGTTAAGCTAAAGTTGAATAAATCCAGAAATGTTGGAAAAAAGGGCACTGGCAAATAAAACAGCTTACTCATTTGGAAACTTGTGTCAGAAGCTTTATTTCTGTTGTTCAGGATCTGAAGGAGGAATAGAGGCTCAGACAGGAATAATCTGGATCTTTGACTATCCTTCACCTATCTGGGTTGCAGGATGTTTTGTTTATGTTACTTACAAACAATAACACAATAAATTTTCCAACCTATTGGGGAAATTAACTTTCCTGTTTCTTACAAGAGTTAATTAAAATTTTCACCAACTTAGAAGAATGGGAAGTAAGTTTTCTTTGTCATTGCTTTGCTGTGGCCTTGTATATCCTCACCTGCTGCTGCGGCAGCTCAGTGAGCAGCGTGGTGTTAAAGCTGCTTTTAAAGCACTCTGTGAACCTCCGGTCTGACTGGAACCGGATCTTGTTGGCCCACAGTAATGTTGTTCCACTCCCTGAACGGCAAAAGTAGTGCATGGTTCTCAGCAGGTCCTCGAGGAAGTCATGGTGATACACAACATCAGCTGCAAGCACGTAGTCGTAATGGTAGGATGGGTAGGGGAAGTCTCTTTCCAGGTTCTGACCCCAGGAGAGGGCAGAAACCTGTGGGGTGTAACGGGATCGCCCTTTGGTATTCCGTTGGAGGTTGAAGGTCAGATTGGACAATATTTCCGGCAGGTCAGTAGCTGTCACCCAGGCACCTGGTTAAGAGGTGGTAAAAAAGGTTTTGCTCTTAGCTAATGTGGCCTTATGCGGAACATTACCCTACTTAAGCTAATATAACTGCTTTCATGCTGCACTTTATAAAAGAAAAAAAAGTTCAAGCAATAGAAAATAGTAATCTTTCAATTTCTATGAGTAATTTTCAAATAATTAACCCTTTCATTTATAGAGGTCACAGTGGTCACAGTAGACACCTATATACAAGGTTTATTTTATATATAGTCATGAATGAGAATACGTTTATAAATATACTTAGTACAAACATAGTAAGTCGTCCAATACACTATACTCACTGAAGAATAAATAAATATATAATCGAACATAAATAAATACATAGTAATTACCCAAGTTTTCCTTTGTGACAAATATGAAAAGAAAATGATGCAAGTATATTTTTTATAAACTAATTAGATCATATAATTATGAAATATATTATTATATGTAACTATAGAATACATTTAAATAAGTAAAATAAAAACCAAGTTAACTACCATTAATAAGCAAAAACAATATCATTGCATATATGTAGAAGTAAAACAATGTATTTGAAAAATATATGTCATTGCTTTTTATTAGTGCATGCATGAAAGGGTTAAAATTATTGAAGTGCCCCACAGTTGTAATCTTCCATTAGCAGAGGCAATGGGACAGTGGCTGTAACCTGGAGGAGTATCTAGTCAGTTCCAGTTACGGGCTCCTGACTTGTATGTAGCGCTAAGGAACCCTTTTCATCATTTTTAGACCAGGCAGACCATCTGTTTGCATTGCAAGAACTGCATCTGATCAGTGTTCACATATGAGTTTATTGCAACTCCTATTGAGAGCTTTCCAGACAGGAGGGGATAAGTGCTGGGCAAAGTAGGAGACAGGAAGGACATTTAATCTCGGATCTGGTCTTTAAAGCTAATTTTGTGTGAGTTTTATGCACCTTATTCTGTCAGAAAATCTCAATGACAACAATAATATATGGTGCCACTTCAACCTTAATCCACTAACACTAATACATGCAGGGTGAGGAACACAAAATATTTAGGAACAAATGAAATATTCAGCTATGCATTTAGATTTGGTCATTTTGACATGAAAAAAATCTTCAGTGAATGACTTTCATGGACTCCTTTTAGGGGTCTATGGATAGAAAGAGACATAAAGAGAGAAGCATTTCCAGTCTGCAATTACAGATGTAGTGAAAATTATTTAACCCCCTCTGCAAATTACCTTTGTTGGCTAAATGTACAAATTAGCAGCTATTTGCAATAATCAAGAGTACATGCAAATCTGGTTTAGTCGCAAGCATGATTGATGTAATAAATCAAGATTTTTATTAGTTGCATCAGGTGTGCTGAGAGAAAAATCTACAGCAGATTTGCACCTTTAGTGCAGAGATGATTCCTTTGCATTAACAAGGTAAATGTCGCAAAAAGATAAGCCAAGCCAATTAATCTTCTGTGAAGCGATAAAACAAAACTGGAAATTTTCCAGCTTGTGGATGAACAGTATGTCTGGAGGAGGAAGAATGGAGCATACACCCGATTGGTCCAGTGAAGCATGATGGTGCATCAGTGATGCTCTGGGCTACTTTGCTACCTCTGGCACTGGAAACCTGCAGCGTGTGGAGGGCAAGATGGATTCAATCAAGTATCAGGAAACCCTGAGAGAAAATGTGATGCTTTCTGTAAGTAGCTGAAGCTGAAGTAGGACCTTCCAACAGGAGAGTGATCCTAAACACACTTCAAAGTCTAACAAAGCTTCGTTTCAAAAGAAATCCTGGAAGAAATTAGAGCTGCCATTACAGCTGTCCGAGTTAAACCTTCTTGGAAAAGGATTTGAAAAAGGTGCAGCATGTGAACCAAGTAACATTTCAGAATGGGTTAAGATTCCAGAAGCTGGTTTCTGGCTGTGCATTGCTTTTTCAACAGGTCATAAAAGCAAACGGGTGCTCTAAGTGCTAAGAATGATCATCATTAGGAGGATAAGTGTTCACTGAAAATATTAATTTCTTTTTTGGCTTTTTTTTGTATTGTTTTGTTGAGGTTTTTAAATGGTTCTTGTTTGGTTTGTTCATGCGAAACAGCTGCTAGTCTGTATATTTTTCTAATGAACCTAACAAAAGGTAAAGCTTTTCTCGTGGTACCAATTACCAAGAGCACTACTAATATACTGTACTTCTCATACTGTCATTGATACCATGTGATGTGACCATTGTGATGCTAAATGTATCATCAAATGGATCTGAAAGTAATGCCATTTAAGCATCATAACTTCCTAAAATGCATGCTGTGTAAAAACTTCATATTGAAAGCACATACCAAGCAGACTTGCCACTATAGAGAGCAGTCCAGTCCCAGCTCCAATCTCAAGCACTGCCTTGTCCATCAGACTGTTTTGTTGCTGGTTGTTCTCCAAGAACTGACACAGAGCTATCGCCTTTACAAAAAAGAAATTCTCAGTTTCAGATTTACTTTAACCACTGAATGCGGAGAGGTTTTGTGGCACGTACCCCTGGCCAGATCAGAGCACCGTATGTATCCATAGACTCACGGATGCTTATGTCATGACCAGCAAAATAAAAAGACTCCTTTCCCAGTGCGTAGTAAACACTTGGCTCCCAGACGTTCCTCCTGTCCAGAGCCTCTGCCGCCATCACTTGTTGGTCTTTTAAAGCTGCACAGAAAATGAAAGGTATAGTGTTGTAGATCAGAGTGACACATCTGATGCGGAATGTCAAGCTTGAACAGACCCTCCTGGACTGAATTAAAGCGTACCATCATCTTCATCCACCTCCACCACCTGTAGATTCCCATCATGCTTCATGCCATCCTCCTCTCTTCTCTTTCCAGGATTCTCCAGGTGAGCACACTGACTGGATGAAGATGATAGCTCCATGAACTCTAAGTTGTTGAGACACGAGAACTCTACACGTCACAAACATCTGGCAGAGGAAAAACCAAAAACACCCTGAATTCCAGTTAACACACGCCGATCAGGAACACATCTGATGCATTTCAATAGATTTTTTTTGCTAAAACATTTGCACTGGAACAGATGCTCTGACAAACATTTTCTGATTTATTATCAGCGTGTTTGCAGCTTAATTAAAGTTCGAAGGGATTCAGGATGTTCTAGGTTTAGTCAACAAGTTTTCCATTGACCTTGTGTTTAATTTAACAACATAAAGTAAAAAAAAAACAATTTACACAGTAAGTTACATTTGAATTAAATTGAGTTTAGTTTAAGAAATGTATGAAAAACTTCCAGTTATATACTTTGTTTTCATAAGAATCTGAAAT
>JBAMHX010000014.1:10729911-10749872 GCA_037177515.1 Pseudomugil tenellus | reverse complement strand
TTATTATTATTATTATTATTATTATTATTATTATTATTATTATTATTATTATTATTATTATTATTATTATTATATGAGAATAATAATAATAACCAAGTAAAAAAACAAAAAAAAAAATACAAATGCTGTGTGACTTATTAATCCATGTTGTTTATAGTAGATTTTCTATTTATTACATATAAATTCAATGGATGCTAGATGTCAGCTGCATTTTGCTTCACACACCAGCAACAAGATTCGCACATTGGACTTTATGACTGATGCAACAGAGTAACTCAAGTAGACGATTCTGCAGGAAGAGAACGAGAGAACGTGATTGCTGGAGAGAGCTTAGGGATGAAACTGTATACAAGATGAATGCCTAATCAGCCTTCACTGGAGAAATAAAGTGCTAAAATCTGCCAATCTTCTGTAGCACCACTTTCCCCTCCAGGGTCTCAAAAATGGTATCAAACATCAGTTTCAATTTGGATTGTTTTACATTGTGTCAGCCCTACTATAGGCGGCTGAAAAAATAAAGTCCTGTAAATGGTGACACATGTGACTTTTATTCTCTTTAAGATGTAACCTGAAAAGCACACTAACTACTTGAAATGTTGAGGAAATAATAATAAGGCTGATATTCTGACCCCTGCAGGTCCAATTGGTTTGTCAGTGACCGTCAGCAGCAGTAAACCCAAAGTGGAACTTCACGAGCACACAGGTGAGACTTTAAATAATCATGTTGCTTCCTCTAAAATTATACAATTTATGTGTTTTAATGACCAAAATATTAAATCTGTCTGATGTCATTTTTTTTTTACTTCCAACAATATTTATTGCATTCATATTTCTGTATCATCAAACATGTTTTTTTTTTTTTTTTTTAGTTTTTATTATTTCATTTCCAGAGTCCAAATCCAAATTCTTTTAGCACTATGTCTCACATCTGCATATCCAACTCTTGGTTTTTCTCTTGTCTTAAGCAAATAGTTCACATCAACAGATAAACCAATGCAATACAGGTTTATGCAGACTTGAACGCATTTCCATAATCCTCACTCAGCTGGCATGATAGCTTCTTCTTCCTTGTAGGCAAGTTACTGATTTAATCCCCATTTCCTCTGGTACACATTTTAATGAACCTTAGGCCAAGATTTACAGATGCGTCATCTTTATGTGACATAAAAAAGCACTGCAGAGATGTAAACTTGCTGTGTAACAGCTTGTTTGATGAGTTGACTTGAAAAGCACAACATGAATACAGTCTAGTCAACATTTTATTGAAATCAAGGGCTTAAGACTCCACTAAGTCTGCCTCAGGCTTGTATACAGTTTTAATAGCAGATTAAATAAATGGCTTTGCAGTTTTTTCAGACTCAGAGTCGATGCACATTCATACACAAACAATAAATCCACCATAAAGTTATTTAAAACAAACAAAAAAACATCTAATTACCAAGTTTATGCTAAAAGTTTAGAAATTGACTCTAAAATCGTATCAACATTCCCGGTATGACTTGTTAACGGTGCAACATCAGCATGAAGGCCATACGAATAGCACATAAAGCTAGAACTGCTTAGGAGCTTTGTACTTTCTGCCTCCAGATGCCGTGCTGTCTTGTGAATTCAAGACGGAAAAAGATCAAAACCCTCGAATTGAATGGAAGAAGAAAGGGAAGGGAGTGACGTTTGTTTATTTCAATGGTCAATTTACTGGTGAGTGAAAAACCTTGGCAGAGTTTTAAGAAAAGAAAATACTTTTCATTCCTCACTCATATCCTTTTACCATTTTTAATCATCTTCATGGTATCATTTCTTTTCTATTGTCTGTCATTTTTCCACTACTTTCCTCTGCAGGATCCTTTGCAGGACGAGCTAAAATGGAGGGAGCGACGCTGACGATCCACTCCGTCACCCAGAAAGACTCGGGAGAATACCGCTGTGAGGTGACTGCCACTGAGGACCACGTCAACCTCGGGGAGGCTACTGTAACCCTCAATGTGCTCGGTAGGATAAAAACCCGTCTGTTTTCTTCATTTATACAAATGCATGTTGTGTTGTTAGTATAATTAGGTAACAGGTAATAATAAGGTAACAGAAGCAGATTAAGTGCATCATCTTTGTATAAAAATTTAATAACACACATATATATATATATATATTTATGTCTGTATATAAGGTCAGTGTTTTTCACATTTCACCTCCAGATACTAAGCAGGAGGTTATGATGGTATGAATAGTATCTGACTTTGATAGCATGTGGACCAGTAGATGTTTATACATGAATCATTCAGTAAAAGCCTCTAGCATCCACACTTAGTCAGTGTGTGAGTGTGTGTGTGTGTGCAATGCAGCATTCTTGTGAAATTCCTGGCTTTTTCCTGCCGTTTATCTGGGTGTGCTGGTGACCCTGGGAGGTGCACACTGGAAAAAACATGAATTATTTCTGAAGTGGAGAAAATCGGAAAGTTTCTTAGTTACAAGGATAAACAGTTACTTGCTTTATTTTATTAGACTTGAGAGTCACTTTACCAGAGTTATGTGACAGTTTTAGCTTTTAAATCTATGCTGAGATAAAAGAGGACCTGAACCTAGACTACAGCAGTTCGACTGCACTTATCTATGATGTCCTCTACTGTTTGATTCTGTGCTTGTGTTGTTCTTATTCTCTGATGTAAGTCGCTTTGGAGAAAAGCATCTGCTAAATGACTGTAATGTAATGTAATGTAATGTAATGTAATGTAACCTGAACAATCACTGAATCTACAGGGATTCAAATGTTTGGAGCACTATTTTCTCTGAATTTATTAAGTAATTTATTTTTGCAAACTTGTCGGACATTTTGCTGTCTCTTCTGACTCCTCAGTACCTCCTCATGTCCCCTCCTGCGAGGTGCCAAGCTCTGTGTTTGTTGGCTCAAGCCTGGAGCTTCACTGTAAGGACAAGCTCAGCGTCCCTCCTGCTACCTACCGCTGGTACAAAGACAACAAGGCTCTGACCACCACAGCAGAGAGTCCTTACAGCATCGACTCAAACAAGGGCACCCTAGTAAGCATGTTTTTAACATATCCGTGGCGTCTCCCTATAGTTGCTGCTGTCCTCTCTTTTAACTCAATATCTCTTGTTTCGTTTGGAGCAGAAGCTTAAAAGTGTGTCCAAAGCTGACGCAGGGATGTACCGCTGTGAATCCTCTAACAGCGTTGGAGCGCCAAAAAGTTGTGTTGCACAACCGCTCAAAGTTGTTGAATGCAAGTATTTACATTAAATGAAAAAAATAATGATTTAAAACCTAGAAAAATGTCATATAATGTCCTCTTTTCCTTCCAGATCCTTTGAATATGACAGTCGTGATAGCAGGTGCTTCAGGATTGGTGGCACTTTTCCTGTTTTGTTGCATCTGTGTTTGCATCTGCCGCCGCCGGGGCTGCTGCAAGAGTGAGTAGTGCAACACTGTTGCTGCATCTTGTCTGTTTAGTTGTGTGTGTATGTGTGTGTGTGTGTATGTTTGTGAGAGAGATGTGCGTCACTTTTATATTTTAGACATGCAAGTGCATCCTCACATTTTAGCCTCTCTTTCATTCATACGAGTTGTTTGTGGTAATGTTCTAGGTGTCATTATGTCAGATTGTGTTTGCATATAATTTAGAAAGTTGTATTAATCAGATGTAGTATTGATTTCAAAACAACAGTCATCAGGATTTGAAGTTTGACAGCCATGTTTACTGTTCACCCTCCTTTGGTTTTGGCATGTAGCCCATACACCAGAGGAGGAGTTTTCACCACGGCAACCAGTCACAAAGTACTCAGATGGGTCCAAAATTCCTCTTTATTACGACTAGAAATAAAAGCAGAACCTACTGATCTGTTTCCTCATTGCAGGGCCTGTTAAACACCTCACAGCTCATTGTTTAGATTATATTGCTGTCAGATTTACTGTTTCACTGCGGTTTTCATTGCACTTTGCTGCCAGCAGTTCCTTCCAATGTCAACAATCTGGTGAACCTGCTTTGCAATGGCAACAAATGACAAATGTATTTGTACATTAAGTTGTTATAGAAGCAGAAAAAACAGAACAAAGTGGAGAGAAACACAACTCTTTATAGGTAAATGGTTTATTTACTCTCATTTGTGATAGTAATGATGTCCTTTTGACTTTTTTGACAGAAAGCAAGAAAACAAATAGGTGAATATTTTTCTTTTCTCTTCCTCCGTGTTGTCTGTAACTACATTCTCATCAGGTAAATAGCTCATACTTATCTGTCACCCTTCGCCTTTCAGCACCAAGTCCTACAACCCTCCGCCTCCTCCACCAACACGCAACGTGAGTGATCAAAGGAAATTTTTATCAGCTTGCATGAATTCAGGGTTGCCATAACATGCTGCTGATAAGTATGTGATAACACTTGTTTTGGTTAGTTAAAGCAAATGTTTCCTCGTATGTCACTCTGCTCTCTACAGCTCAGGCACTACAAACAAACTCAGTCCTTCATGATCTGAGGGGGAAACACTGATTTTATCAAATTTGAAGTGTCAAGTTACTGCTGGAGTTTGGATCCCTGCCCACTGCTTCCTGAGATGGACATGCTGATGGATAGACCTCAAGAAAAAGCAAAGAGTAAGAAAAGATTTGGTAAAGACCTTGCTGCCATCCAGATTCACTCTAACTTTAAAAAATGTGTAAGAAATTTTACTTAAGCTATTTGTTCTGTTTGAATGAAAACAAGTTTAACTTCCTCAGCTCTTTTATGCCACCAATCGGTCAAAGTCTGTAACTGCACACAGATATTAGAACATATTGAATATTTGTTGCTCTAAGCTTCATATGGTTTTTGGTAAAATTTACAATTTGATATATTGTTGTATATTGTATTAGTTATCTTTTTCTCTTCTTTTTTATTTTTTACATACTTTGTATTGTAAATGTTGTTTCTGATGAATAAATGGTTGAACAGGTGTCTGTACACACTGAATGGGTTTTATAAACATTTGAAAAATATTATACGGCATATTTTGACAATTTTATCATATAATCAATTAAAAAAAGCTTGAAAGATCTGAGTTTGTGATTTCATTGGAAAAAAGACAAAGAAAGTCATATTGTTTGTGATGTTGGATGCTGAGAATGAGCCAGTCACCAGCTATGTGTTATAATGTTTGTGTAGTTAAATAGTGATCATTATTGACTTTAATCAGGTTATTACAATGATCCTTATGTAATGGCTTCATCACATGTCAGTATTTACATCGGAATCTATTTAATATTCTTTATTTCTTACTTCTATAATTATGAATCAAGGTGTTATGCTTTTAATTCTAGCAGTTTAACACCCAGATAATCTGCATAAATGACTAAAAGGCAGTTTGTTCTGCCAGCTTAAAGTTGAGGTGTTGCAGAACAGCATGTGGAAGAAAGTTGAAGAGTAAACTTGAAAGTTTGCACAATCATGTGACTGTAAAAGGTTTATATTCACGAATGTATATGTGTTAAGCATAATTGTTTTTGTGTTTGCATGTGTGTGCGTTTTGCACGTTTTGAGGAAGGCACAACCAGCATGCAGTGAAATGTTTGACTTGTACAGGATGAAAAGCTCATCAAATTTTGTAAAATGCAAACAAAAAAGTACAACCTCAAACTTCCCTCTGATGGTTTCTGATCCTGTTTTCATCGTCTTGCTTTTGTTCACACACCCAATGTTGTTTATTTAACTGGCTCTTGCTCACTCATGTAGAGCAGGTGCAGATTGAAATGAAAACGTATTAGTTTAATTTTATTTTTACTTTTTATATATTTGTATATCAGTATGAGTAAATTGCTCAATGAAATGAGTGAGCACATTACCCATATTCATTCGTCAGTGTTCCTCACTGTCCGTTTTTAAAACTTTGTTGTTTTTTCTTTGGCTTTTTACCCACCTGAGAGTTGATCTTATTTACTTCCATTTGGTTTTACTTGGTTTTTACTTGGTTGTACTGGAGCTTTTATCTAATTTTTCTTATTTTCTTTTATTACATCTTATCACTTTTTGTGTTTTTATGTATTTGTCCTGTTTTCTTACATATATTGTGTACCCATAGCTACTGGAAAAAGGGCTTTATAAATAAATTTGATTTGATCTAAGTAGCTCATCACATCAAAATGTTACACCAGCCTCTCAGCAGTCTGTTATATCTGTCTTATCCACACTATAAAGTGTTTTTCCTCTGATGGTTGCACATGTACCTTAGATAGTTACCACTAGAGGGCACCAAAACAATGGCTTTGTGTGCTCTTGCAAGCACAGACTAAAGGCCTGCATGATGCCAGCCATTATTCATTATTTGTCCTAGAACAGTAGCGCTATTGTTCTTCTTTTTTGGTACTCATTGTTCTCTTTATTGTAGTGGGTGTATATTTAAAAGACGTGTACTTATTTTCTACAGTATTAGTTTACATGTTTCCAAAGAAGACACATAGTTTCTTCATGTTCCTGTCAATTACTACATGAAGCATCTTTGCACATGGCCTTTTTATCCTCCAGCAACTGCAAAATGTACACAGTAATGGCATCTATTGACGTATATAATAACCTTCCGTAATGATCACACAGTAAGTGGATCCTATTGATTTGCAAATACAAGGCGCAATGGCTCCAACATTTCTGATCAGCCACTCTGGCTGCAAACAAAGGACATCAGCTGTGCTGGAAAATGCAAATGTGAATGTTGTGGCAGTCTGTCAAGTGTGGGAAAACTGTATCCTCAGTGGGAACTGCTTTTGCTTTCTGCATAATGACAACACATTATAAATTAGTACAATGTTTTGTTCTGCTCACTGCTCAGGGAGCTATGTATAGCAGAATAAGAGAACATTTCCACATATTATCAGATGATATATCGAAACACATATTTTTCTTGTTTGTTTGTGCTTGAGCGCTCAGTTGATGGGCATAAAATGAAAACTACCGTCTATAAGAGGATTTGGCTAATAATATGCAGAGCATTTCAAACTCACATTAGATTCAAACAGGGAAAAAAAGGAAATTGCCCCTGATAGAAGTCTGGCTACAAAGGGACCAGACCCCTCGGGCTTTTTTTTCTTTTTTTTTTAAAAGTACAATTTCTAAAAATAGATCTAATTTAAACATGGAAAGAGCCATCATCTGTGCATGCATCCATCCAGCCATTTTCTATTTCAGTTTCATCCTTTGCAGGGCTGCAGGGGGGCTGGAGTTGATCCCACCTGCCGCTGTACAACAGATTAGTCTCCACACTGCACTGGTTCCACAGAGTCATCGCATACACAGACAATGATGCACTTGCTCTTTACTGCATGTAGAACGAGCCACCAACCTTATACACATGTCTTTGGGCTGCAGGAAGCAGCTACAGAGAGAAAATCTACGTGTGAAAGGAAAAAAATGAACTCCACACAGATAAAACCAGGAGAACCAGGATTTGGCTGTGAGGCAACATTTCCAACCATCACACTTGCCTGTCAAATATAATATATAATAACTGATGCCCTTGTGGAAAAAAAAGTGTTTCCTGGTGAATCATTTACAACTTAATGATAAACTCTTTGATGTTTTAACATTAGTTGAATTTCTGCTAATCATTTGCATTTGCTTTGGACCTGCAGTTAACAAACACTATTGCAAGCAGTGCGTGTGCTGTGATACATAATCTAAGTTAATTTCACATACACAGTTTCGGCTTATTGACAACGTTTTGTAAATATAATAGATTCTGGTTACATTTTTGTCCTTATAGGAAAGCGTTCTAATTCTCCTACAACAGGTCTGTCCAAGTCCAGTCCTTGAGCCCCACCATCCAACAAATTTTACATGCATCCCTTCTCCAACACACCTGAATCAAATGACTTCTGCATGTCATCCAGCTCTGCAGAGGTCTGGTAGCAAGTCATTTGAGTCAGCTGTGTTGGAGAAGGGTTGCATCCAAAGGTTACAGGATGATAGATCCTGAGGACTGAGCTTGGGCTCCCCTGCTCTAAAGAACACCAAACACATACATTCAGAATGTAGACTGTAAAAGGCACCATAACAGACCAAGAAAAATAAAGATGGTAAAAACATGGTACAATGCATAAATTACAAGTGTTTGTTAAAAAAATCTGACAGCTGAAGGAACGAAAACCTTCTAAAATGATCTATAAAACACTGAAGCATGACAAGACATTCTTTAAAACAGTGTTTGAGATGATTTAGACGCCTTTCTAGAAATAAATAACCTCACAATTTAGTTCTCCATCAAATATGACATCCAATCACAGCCCCAGCTTTTTATTCAAGCTGTTTTTATCCCCTCGCTTAAACCCCGTCCCCCCAACATCACAGCAATGATAAGAGAACATAGTGTGTGATGTTTCCTTCAAACAATTTTAGAGGAAATCAAATATCACGTGTAATCTGATTAACTCTTTTAGTTTTATTACATGCTGATCTCAATTGAACAAGTCGAAGATAAGCACAGCTATAAACACGTAAACAGCCTGGTTTCCATTACTTCAGAGGATATTATAATGAGATTTATCTGCTGAATCTTTAAAGTATTCACCAACTCAGATTTTAATTGTTGATCTACCTAAAGTGGTCAATGATAAAATTAATCTAATTATTAATTTATAAATATTAATTTGTTATTATAAATGTTATTTTTTTTATAAAGCACTGGTTGCAAAATAATTTAGTTATATGTGACTAAATCTTCCACATCCACTCTTAAAAATGTTTTTTTCCCTTCTGACTCTGTGACAAATGGATGTTTGTGCATTTAAGCCGTCTCAAAGCCACAAGCACTTTTATCTGAAAGTTACTGATCTGTAAAGATGGTTCCACAATAAAAAGGTCAGATTTTGCATATTTTTAAATATGAAAAATCAGTTGAGGCTATAAAGAAAAAGAGGAAGGACATTCACATACCAAAATGTGGTGCAAAGAAAGTGTGATTTTAAAATAGTTTAATTTATGTAGAAATATATTCATAAAACAGCTTGAAAGCAGCATCTTAGTGATATTTCAGTGTATTAGAATGCATATTTTACATGAGATCTCATCGTCAGTTCAGTCTTTCATTGTTTACAGCAATTTGAAACTGTGCCAAAGATCTACCTTTGTAGTTGTAGCATTTTGTAAAGTTAAAAACTTATAATGTGTTTTTTTTGGCTGAACACTTGCAGGATGGTGTTATAAAAGTCCACAACAACATATTTTTAGTCTAAATCCCTGCAGTTAATATTTCAATCTCACTATAAACATTAGCATTACTGTTGTTGGCGCCTATGTTTAAAGTGCAATTGTTACTAAAGAGTCAAAGTCATTGATTGGTCATATTAGGGGCCCTGTTGGGCCAGGTCCCCGGATTTGCCACCAACCCAAACAATTGTAACTACTTATGATCTTTATGGGATGTGAAACACAAGTGGTAGAAAAACACACCCTCATCAGCCATCTTGTTGTTATTTAATGCGTTCATTGACTTTTAGGATGTCGGTAGGGCTTCTTTAACGCTGCTCACCCTGGATTACAGCTCCAGGGGGTCGTTACATCATATTTGTGTATGTGTGTGTATCAGAAAAATGGCAACAATAGAGCGAGTGTGAAAATATGTGAGAAGAAGCAGATGAGTGTGAGTGGGTGGTGGCTGTCAGATAAATTCTGTGTCGGGGCCACTTTTTTCTAAGCTGTAAAATTAAACCTCACATTTTTTCTCCTAGTAAGACATTCCCTTCCTGTGCGGCTTGGTGATGAAGTCTGGGTTGCTGGAAGCTGTGTGTCCCTTCAAAACTTCCAGGAGCTCATCTCATATGAACATGTGGATCAATTCAGACTCCTTCTTTCCTCTAGAGGTGACTCTCTTTCTCTTTTAATCTTACTCCACAAACTCTGCTACAGAATTTGTGTTGTGTCCATTGTGTCGGTTCATGTGATTCTTGTTTCACACAGTTTGCTGCACATGTAGGGCTCTGTAGCTGGTCACATTAGCAGCTTACGGCTTATACTGAAGCTTACATCATACACACATTGATGTATTTTAGGCCTCAGGGAAATTGTTGTGGATTGTTGAGGAAGAAGAAGACCGCTGACTCGGAGATACCGGAAACTCTCTTCCCCTCTGTAGCAGTAAAAATAGCAGCATTTAAACATTTAAACCTAACCAGACGACATCCCCTACAGTTTCATTAAATCTTTATACTCTGAGTCTCGTAAGCTGCCAAGAGTCCCGCTGTGAGTGAAGCAGAGAGGAGGAGCAGAAAGAAAGTTTGCTGTTTGTTATCTCTGTTCTATGTCTTCTGTCTCAATTGTGCTGTTATTTGGCTACGCTCACTGACAAGACTGTTATGTGTAATTACAGCAGAAATGGAGGATGGAAATGATTTTTGCTCAACTCACACAAACAAACAAACACAGTGTCTGTCCCGGTGTAGGCAGTTGTACAGCTGTAATGTGTGACCACAATGTGTGCTCTGAATACCCAGTTATGTCACTGACCTATTATGAATTAACCTAATTAGCTTTATGAGGTTCTACCAGAAGTTGTTTTATTTGATTTATTTTGTTGCTTACTGAACTTCTGGATTAATCCTGATGCCAATATGGGTTGATATGTGGTTAAAGGGGTTTTCTATACACGCAGTAGTCTCTTCATTTACTGTGGAGGCTCATAGTTTACACAAAACCTGGTCGGTCTAATCTTACTCCAAAATCCTCGCAAGCTGCCATTTGGTCTGTTGATGTGACTGATTTGAACACAGAAGGTACTATTACCCTGAAGACTAAGACCATACTTCCTTTTAATTACACATATAGATATTTATAATTTCTGCTTACCCTATTTTAAATTTGAATTTTTATTGTCTTCTGAAATTACAGATAAGCTTTCACAAGTCTCTAAATGGTATTCTAGGGGCAGTGTAGGGAGTAAATAAGCTGGATGGAGTACACTACAAAAAGTGACTTTAAATAGCAAGAAAAAAAACTACAAAAATTAGGTTAATTTTCCTTGGAATAAGAGAACTTTTCTTGTTCTATTGACAGATGATTGATTTTATTTCAAGGAACATTAACCTTGTTAAGAATTCCTAAAACAAGAAAAAAATGTAAAAAAAAACTACTAAGAATGATTCTTACTTAAAAAAAAATAGGCATATGTGTCCTTGATTTGAGATGTTTAATCTTACTTAGATTTTAGTGTAAAAGGTACAAAAAGACATAATGTGCTTGGTTTAACTTATGCTTTACAACACCACTTGTTATTTTCTGGTGTTATTTTCTCTAAATCAACCTAATACTCTTGTCCTCTATTCGTTGCCATGTTTATATCCTTCCTACTAATTCAGCAGCTTCCTCCAATCTCACCTCTCTAGCCAGTCTGAAGCCTGCAGTGGAATCTTCCTGTATAAAAAGCTTAGTATACAAGCAAGTATATAAACAGTGTACGACAGAGTGCACACAAACAGGAGGCCAAAAAACCCACAAATATATTCTCAGAATAAAGCATCACTTTGGGGTATGCATATACATTTAAACCAGTAACATACCAGTTGTTGGATATATAACTTGTGAAATATGGAAAATGTCCACCCATGTCTCTAACAAAAGCTGTTAACCTGGTGCAGCAGTCGGCATGGCATTAGCCATGTCTCCTCCACCTTTTGGCTCTCAGTCCAACTGCTGTCGGGCAGAAACTAAACATAATGTTGCTCCTCATGTCAAGGCTCCAGTGAACATGCTGCAGACACCAGTGCCATTTGGAGAATTAACGGACACCAGTTATTGCAGAAGCGACCAACTCCGGTCCTCCAGAGCTGCACTCCTGAAAGTGTTTTACTTGCAACACACCGGACATACATCAGGCTTAATCAGCAGACTCATGCAGAAATAACCGTTAAACTCTGCACAAGTCGGCTAATTAGATACTCATTTCTCACACCCATTGATCTGAGTGAAGTGTGTTACAGCAGGGAAACTCTTTAACAGCTGGCCACCACTGTCCTATGACGTGCATGCTTAGAATAGAAACCATCTTAACAGGATCCATGTTGCTAATCAAGCCCGTTTATCAGAACCTGAGCTAACAGAAGAAACAGTTTGGTGAGATTTGCCAACTTTATTGGCCAATTTACTGTAATGCTAATCTTCCTTACAAATGTGACCCCATTTAAATTAGAAATAATGTTACAACAAAAACATAATCAACCGAACCCAAATTGCTATACTTTTTCTGCTAAATGGATAAAATTAGGGTGGTTTATAAGAAATACAAAAGCATATGCAAAAAAAGACATTTAGTGGGTATAATGTTACTAAAAACACAGACACTTAATACAATGTGTCCATGAATACAGAATCTCACTACTAAAGCCATAATTGAGCTTCAAAGATAATATTTTAATGAACTCTGACACTGCACATCAGTACCTAAAATCCTGTGGTGCAGTGTGCGATTTGATAAGGCTGATTAACATTCAGGTGGAATAAGCTCTCAAGTACTCCCAGTATTATGCGTTTTACTCATTCCCCACAGAGGAGCAGAGGGATAGTGAGCTAGGAAGCAGTGAAAAGAGAAGCAGAAACAGAGGGATTCTTTTGGGAAGAGAGAAATTTCACAGGACAAAAGCCTGTTATTGAATTCCTGTCATGATTCTTTGGATAATAACCCCCCTCCGTCCCCACACATAGGCTTTTAAAGGCTTGCACCATCCCACTCCCATTGGACTTGATTGGCTGAAAGTGGTCTTGCGCTGTCCCACCACTTGCTGGATGCTGTGTATTGGATTAGCCTCACATTCTAGTGAACAGAGCTGGGAAAACCTTGCAGTGTATGGAATGACAACCAATCCCTGTGTGCATGACCTCCATACTAATGTCTAGGAAAAGTCATGGTGTGTTGAGAAAAAGCTAGGCTGTACCTGAGTGCTAAGCTAGCGCTGATCGCCAGGCCGCATGAGCCATGATTAGGCTTGATTGCTGTGTGATTTGAGCATCCTCAGACCCACAGCTCATCAATATCCCTCACTGCACTGCTCTGCAACACTGCACTGCAGCAGGATGCAGGAAAAAGCAAGATGAATATTTATCAGGCATAAAAGGCCTGAAAAGGCATGAAAGGGCACAGGTAGCATGTAGTCACTAGTAGAGAAAAGAAGCGAAAACTCTCCTGATTGCTTTTCAAAGATACAATTTTCCTCAGGGCTTGGAAGCAGATTTTAATAACAGATTGGTCGGTCACCTCTAGATTTCCCCACAAGTTTCTGTTGATGAAAGGTTTTAGCTGATGAAGGAAAAGAGGATGGGTTTGAGTAGGGGGTTCTCTGATTGGAATATGATTCCCTGGTTATCTCCTGAGAGCCATTATAGCGGTCTGACACATCAGTCAAAGCCATCAGCCAGCAGGATGGGCTGCAGCCCAGCAGAGTATTCTCTGTATGCAACAAAACATGAGGGAGAAAGATTTTATCCTCCCCTGAGTCTGTCCTCATCCCACCTTCAGACACTACTTATTCCCTCCCGCTTTCCTTGCTCCTAAACCCCCTGAGCTGGTAGGAGGTAGCATGGCATCCCCAGCTTATTAAACCCTCAAGTCTACAAGAAGAATCTTTCATGCGTAAAAGATTTGCGAAAGGAGGAGATTTCTCTGAGTTCTGCCCTCATTTCCGTATGCTGTGCACAGAATCGTCCTCTTTAAGCAGCACGCCTGACACCGACTTGTCACTTTCTTGTTTTGGCATCAATAGCCAATTTTTTTTCTCAGTGTTTCTTCGTTTTCATTTACTGAGGGATCGTTTTTCACAGCAGGTCTCTTTTGATGTGAGCGCGTTAGAAACAAGACCAACCTCCACCCCTTCATCACCCATCAACTCCATCCTGCCTTTTTGCCCGTCCACCTCTTCTACTGTTTTTTTTACTTAAACTTGCTCCTCCTCATAAATGTCTTTGTCCCTTTCTCGCTGCATGATTAAAGGTTTTACTCCTCATTCAAAATCCTAGCCTGCTTGCTGTGATTATGTTCTTTTTTCTTTTATCACTCTTTCTCTGTGTTTGCCAAAAGGCCTGTTTGATTACAGCTTCACTCTCTCTGATTACGACTTCTTGTGTGTGCTGTTGTCTTCTTGGCAACATCAGCTTCCCCCATCAGCTAGAGTGACCTTGGTAAAATAACTGAGCCAGAAATTGTGGCATATCTTTCAAAAGAAAAAAAAATCAGAAAAAAACAAGATGCAAAAAAGAAAAACAAAGAAAACAAACAAAACAATATCGCTCTCATGGTAGTTGTGTGAATGAAACTTCACATTAATTAAACAGAGACATTTAATGTATGAATTTCTGCAAGTGAGACAATATTAATAATAAATAAACATTTATTAACACACAATGGCTGCATATAATAAGATGAAAATATGGATGTTTGGAGTTCCTGGTTGAAGGGAAACAAGTGGCTAAAAGGACAAAAATACTCTGAGTTTCTAAGTGACTGTGGTCAGCATGTTGTAGTACATCTGATGCTTTGTGGGCTGAGCGGTAATCCAGGAGGAAGTTGTGTGCCAGTTGATGTGAAGAAGCAAAACAGTGGAAATGTGAATGCAATCCATTTCCCTTTTGCTAATCTAGCATTTATGTCAACAATCTATTAACTTTGAGGGTGCATTGTGCAAATGTCCCTGCTCCCTCATCAGTTACTCAGATTGGTTGTTTCAAAATCCTTCCAACCTTTCCCTAAAGTTCCATGACAAAAAAATTGGGGGGCAGTTCTGTTTGATTCCAAATTTGCTTCTATTGTTTCTTTTCTTGGCAATCCTTTAGATGATAAAACCCGTGCTGCTCGAAATCTGGGAGGGAATTTGATTTTAAGATTAGTTTTGATGCACAATCTTGTTTTTTCCAGCTTATTATAATTGATAAGCTCAGATCTTTTAACAGCTGATATACAAAAAGTCCTGCATGCTTTTATACTTCATACTTATGTCAGTATGAGTCATGGCTCTATATGCTCCTGATTAATTCAGTGTTACGGCTAGACTAATTCCTGGTGCAAAAATGTACAAGTTCATTGCTGCCCTTCCTTCCCCTCACTGACTTCCTGCTAGATTTCATGTTATTTTCAAAATGTTACTGCTCGCCTTCAAAACCTTAAAGACAGAGTAGGAGATGTTTTCCAGGTTGATTTCATACAAACTTGCTTGAACTCCCCTTCACACCCTGATTACAGCCAATTAATTAAATGCTGTAACACAAAAATAAAAAATATTCAGGATTGAAAAAAAAACAGCACACAGTCATTCTAACCTCTCCTTTCTAAATGACTGGATGGTGATATGTTTATCAAACTCACCTCCCCCCTCAATCCCTCAAGCATGGCTGTCTCTGTGCATTGGAGGGGTGACTTCAGGGGGGAGTCTAAAAAACAGGGTTTTGTCTTTTAAAATGTGTATTTTTATCCCCAAACGCGGAGTGTCTGGGATATAATGGTTTCATTATGTCCGTCGCCATCGCCGGATATCCTTCGTGTGAGCACGATAACTTGAACAGTTTTTCCAATTGGATTTTGATATTCAGTATACCTGTTTAGTTCCCCAAGAGGACGATCTGTATCAAATTTCACGATGATCCGATTTATGGTTTCCCAACCAGGTGGCGCTTAATTCACAAAAAATCAGATTTTTTGGCTATATATGTGGAACCATTGACCTTTAATCAAGTGCAAATAAAAGGTTGTGACCTCAGGATGCATCCTGTTCTGATGTCATACTGGGCTGGTTCAAAGTTTCCACACCAGGTGGAGCTTTGTGACTGAACATGTGCATCTTTATATTATTGTATTGTGTTTATTTGAGGATTGGGGAATTGGAGTATTGGGGGTCTTCGGGGATATATCTCTAGCTCTAACTTCCGACAGCATAGACCTTGTTTAAAAATGTAGCTCAAAAAAACTATTTCTCCAGAATCTCCAACTTTAATCAGACTTGCTCTGATATGGCTTACTGACCTGATAGGTGCTCTCCCAACCATCGATACAGTTACTATTGTACAAATATACAATAATACTTGTAAGACACTGATGGTTGAAGTCCTTTCTTACTATTCCCTAAAAGAAGGTATGAAGTCCTTCTAGAAAGGACTTCATACATTCTTTTAGGGAATAGTAAGAAAGGACTTCATGGTGTAGCTTACAGAGGTTGCACTTCATTACATTACATTCATTATATGACATTACATTACAGTCATTTAGCAGACGCTTTTCTCCAAAGCGACTTCAGTGTGAAGAATGATTGCTTTTAACTTGTAAATTGTATTGGATAGAAATGTGCGCTTAATTAGCGTAACAGACATGATGTTTGGTAGTTTGTACTACTATTTTATGCAACTAAATCTAATAAATATCTCTTTTAGCGGATCATTCCAAAGATGTTGTTTTCTGTAAACCGATGCACTACTTGGTGATTCTGTCATCACAGTGTAGAGGCAATGTTGCATTGGATGCTTTACAAAAACAGCAGCTCATACCTAAAAACAAAGCTCATCTAATGAAATAAAACTATTAAAATAATAAAAGAAATAGATTTAGTCTGCTGAATTAAAATGCTGTAACCATGAAGTGGTCGGCTTGCACATTTATGACAACGGTGCAGTAAACTAAGCAAGATTAATTTCCTGTTGGTGGAAAAATGATTTAATACTGTTTATTTGTGGCATGGACTTTCAGAAAAAACTATTGTGTTTTGAAACGTTTCTTTTCTAGAGTGAATTTTAATGTTTATGCAGCAAACAGGGCAAAAGTGTAATTATATGTCATAAATAAATATCTATCCATCCATTATCGTTACCTCTTACTCCAATGAAACGTTCCGGATGCCTGGAGCCTATCCCAGCAATCACTGGGCGAGTGGCGGGGTACAGGCTGGACAGGTACAAGGCAACAGAGAAAATCAAACAACCAATCACATTCACTCCTAAGGATGATTTTGAATGATAAATCAACCTAACAGGCATGGCTTTGGATGTGTGGGAAGAAAGAGGAGTACCTGGAAAAAACCCACGCTAACATGGGGAGAACAAACAAACTCCCCACAGTCCACTTCCGAGCCGACGCTCAAACCAGCAACCTTCTCCCTGTGAGGCTGCAGCGCTGACCACCACACCACCACGCAGCCCTATAAACATGACAACTATTCATGTGAAGCTTGTTTACTGCGTGGTAGAAAAATAATGAGCCAGAAGGAAAAAGTTGTGTGCAAAACTGCTAAATAAAACAAGCCTTATGCAATAAATCTCTATTAATGAGCCAGTTCTAATTTCATTTCAGCCTTGAGTCTGCACAGTTCTGTATATCATGCTCACCTCTGTGTGTATAACCAAGAATGAAAACTATTCTAGTAATTGCATACTTTTGCTTTGGAATAGCTTTTAATTAGCACTGCTTTTCAAAAAGCTGTAGTCTTGCTGTCACAGTTTTGACAAAAGAAAGTTTCAAGAGCAACTGCAGCTTTGGAAACTTGTTCATACATGTCTGGTGTAGCAACTACACAACACAAACACCGCAGAAGCTTTATGTTCGGATGAGAAGAAAATGTGGGAAATGTGTTGTTGCAATGATCCTTTTCTTTAAGACAATGATAATAACAATTAATATATTGATTTTAATGGTTAAGATAACAGTTAATAAAATGGAAACAGTATGTTGAAGATCAAAACATGAAGATAAAGATACAACACACACCTATTTTTATAATTATACACAAAACAAGGGGTAGAAATGGCAAAGGAAGCTTTACTTCCACTAATTAGAAAAAAAGATTTGATGAGTTTTATGCATATTTAGAAAAAGAATCAATAAAAGTTCTGTAGTGTTTTTTTTTAAGCTTTCAAAGCACCAAAGGGGAGGTTTGAGCTGTACTTTTCTAATAGAATTACCTTTACACTTTACTTTTCCAGTCTGGTTTGCCTCCTTCCAGTGTACTAGAAACTACAAGTTCTCCTCCACCAAAATGCATTTACTAAGTTCATTTATTATTTTACTTTAAGACAGTAATCATTGCCTCTGCATAGGACCTTTTCTTTTACATATACACCAGCTCCGTTTCATGCGAACTTGCAGAGAATTCATATTTATGCTCAACTTTTTTCTACTACACATAAAAAGCAAGTAAGAGAAAAACATTTGTTCAAAAGTACCCAAACCACAAGCTTCCTGTGTTGCCAAAGAAACCTGTCTGTCTCATTTGATGCGCTTTCCCGAGGTGTAAATTCAGCTTTTTCAACTTTGAATTAAGGTACTGCAACTGAGCTCTCTGTTGACTGTAATGCTTCTTGCAAGATAAAAAACCAAACAAACAAAAAAAAAAAAAAGCACGATGGTAACTGTTTAGTGTAACTCCTAATGTTGGCAGTCCTGATTATGCCAACGCACCCAGACTTACCATCAAACAAGAGTTGACAGGCAACTGGAGGAATGAGGTGTAGAAAAGATACATTAGGCAAAAGAAGTTTATTTATACAGCACATTTAATGTACAAGACAAATTTAAATTCCTTTATATATAAAATGAAAAGCATTACAGAAGTTGCTGACAAAACAAAAAAAGACAACAAGAGGTAACAGAAATCACAATCAAACCGATTAAACAATAACAAGCTAGATAATATAAAAGAATGATTAAGCAGCTTTAATGCATATCTTCATAAGAAAATAAGTGTTTTAAAATATCTGTAAATGGTAAAACTTTTATGTCCACTGGTATTTTGTTCCAGCTTGTTGTTTTGTCTTTGTAGTGCTTTTCCTTTCTCACGCAACTTTGTTATCATTGTAGAATGAGACAAAGCATCACAATCACACTGGATCATGTTGTTGATCTACTCGCCGATACTGGGTTCAGATTGGAAGTTGCTTGAAGATAAGAAACTTCTTTCAGAAATGCTACTGTGGGATGATTTCAGCCCAGCATAGAGGCTTGAAGATGGCACCATGCAGGTAGAATTGCAATGAAAAGGACATTCCAACAAATCTTACAGTTAGGGATAGTCTAGCAATGAGGACTTCCAATTATTATCTCTGCTGCTTATTTTCCATGTATTGGACAGTACTGGCATCTTTAACCTATTTCTCTTTTTTCTGGAAGTCTTATTTCTCCTTTTTTGCAGGTTTTATTTCCTATTTTCCTTTATCTGCAGGTCTTCCTCGATAGCAGTTGCAATGTATATCAATCTGTCTTTCCTGTCCTCTCTGACCCCAGTGAGTCGAGGCAGATGGCTGTCTTACCTGAGCCTGTTTCTGCTGGAGGTTTTGCCTCCCTTAAAAGGGAGTTTTCCTTCCCCCTCTCGCCTCATGCTTGCTCAGGGTGGGAGATTGTCAAAGTCAAGATTCGATGCAATCTTGCTGGTTCCCTATATAAGGCTATTTGTTTTTAATTGGCCGATCCCATCGTGAAATAGCGCTATAAAAATAAAGTTGAATTAAATTTAATTGACTTTAACAGGCAGTTTTCTAATGAAAGTGGATTTGTGATGTTATTGCAGCTGAACTTTTATGAAATAACAATCCAGTAAGTGAAATAAACACACAAACCTATACTTGGTGATATGTATAGTAAGAAAGCATTTCTTTTTATTTTTATCATGTATTAATTTTTCATTGATGCAAAATTTTATGAAATATGTGAACTGTGTGACTACACATAAACAGTTAGCTTTTTAATATCTCCTCAGACTACAATAAATGTTTATGTGGTTATGGTACATGTATTCATCCTGTCACACTATTTTCACCTGTGGATCTTTTACACCATGTCAACTTTAATCCTGCCATAAGTTATAATAATATCCTTAGAAAATAGAGTATTTGCCCCCTTCTCAGAGAATAGGAGATGAGATTTAGTGCTATTCTTCTGCTGCCTTTATAGCCTATCCTGTTGTTTGGGGGGGGGGGGAGGGGGGGGGGGGGGGGGGGGGGGGGGGGGGGGGGGGGGGGGGGGGGGGGGGGGGGGGGGGG
>JBAMHX010000014.1:10697917-10709902 GCA_037177515.1 Pseudomugil tenellus | reverse complement strand
TTCTTCTTCTTCTTCTTCTTCTTCTTCTTCTTATTATTATTATTATTATTATTATTATTATTATTATTATTATTATTGTTATTATTATTATTATTAATCACTCATCCAAGGATGATAAAAAAATATTTCAAAGGATCATGAAAAACAGTGAAACTCCTTCCCACAGTGTTAAACTGAAGATGAAGCGCTGTATAAGTATTGCCACAGGTATAGCACTGAACAACTGAGTATGTGGCAGATAAGCCATTAATAATACAAAACATCACATTACTTACAGTCCCAGACTTTACAGACTTTATTATTTTACAAGTTCTCAGAAGAAGTCCTTTGCTGGATAAATAATTCTATACTTGGCTTATATATCATTCATAACTGCTGCTTCCATAGCCACACACTGCACCCACTCCAACTTTTACAGGTTCAATGTGCTTCACTGACTGAATACTTCCTGTGGTAATAGAAAACCCTCCACTTAAAACACTTCGAAAAATTTATTTTTGTATTTTAACATTTAAATTGTAGAAATAATCTTTCAAGATGGTACGTTGGCTGTGGAAACTCGACTCACAGCAGCCAAACAGGAAGCAGCAATAAATAAAGCAAGACCCAAGCCGATCAGGAAAATGTCTTCATAGCTTTGACAGTAGTACAAACACACAATCCTTGCAAACAGATGACTTCACTGTCAATTCCCTGCAGATGCATCGTACTGTGTGGTATTTTGTGTGAATTTGACAGGGTATCGAATCCAACCTGGCAGGTCGTAAGTTTAAAGTAAAAAGATCTACTCTATAGGAATCCCTCTCAATCATGTCTTTTAACTAAACAAAAATGTGTACATTCTACACATCTTACCGCAAGTAAAATTTTGTACAGAAAACCCTCAGTTGCTAATATTTCTGTTTTTTTTTTTATTGTAAATTACATTTATAGACATTTTTGGGCTTAAAAATTTGAGTAGACTGTTGGCAGACAGTATGTTATGGTCATGTGTTTAAAGAGTAGAAAATAAAGAGTGCACGTTTAATAAACTGCAACACACATGTGTATTCATGCTCTGCTGGGAGACCAGGGTGTGTGAAGTCCACCAAAGCAACCACTTCAGCAGGGTTGTGTGAAGGTGCAACTGTGTTTGTGGTTCAGAACACAATCAGGAAATTAGTTTTTTTTTCTATGCATGTAACTCATTTCACCACGGGACTTGTGTTTGGAGAAGCAACTTATTTTTCAGCCTCGCTAACAACCAGAGAAGCGGATATGAAAGAGAAATTCCATCATTCTGTATATTGGTAGAAATAACTTCTGGCGTTGCTCTGACTGCAAACAATAATGATCTACAATGTTAATGAGAGGGCATACCTAGATTTCTCGAAGCATTTTTTTTTTATCACCCCAACTTTTCTTTTTGTTTCATCTGCATGAAGGAACATATACACTCTGACATGGCTCTGTGGTGGTACCGCACATGCACATGTACAAAAATTACGCAGAATCTTTCTGTCTAAAGATGCTGATAGTTATGTAGAAGGATGAATATGTTAAAGTGAAATAAAAATCAAACAAATAAATTTTTATTCTTACACATGCAAGGATACTTTACATAACATTACAGTCATTTAGCAGACGCTTTTCTTCAAAGCGGCTGACATCTGAGAATAAGAACAACACTATGGAGAGAAAATAGACTCAATAGGGTTTGCAAGCTGTGTAAACTGATTTGTGTGTAACTTTGAGTACTTGTACATGTAACATATAGTTTGTAACCCGTATAAACCATTTTGCCCATCACTTGGGATGCTTACAAATGCGTGCACTAATATCTTTAAAAAAATGCACAAATTGTTTTAAAAAAAATGCTCAAACATCAATATTTTACACACAAATCTTTAACTGCAACCTCAAAAATCTAATAGTTTGTTCTTCAAAAGGATTCCACAGACACGAATCATTAAATACGTGTGCACGAATCATCAGGTACGCACACACGAAACCTCAATTAAACACAGATTGCTGTACAAATGCTAGAGGGGTTTTGAGACTCTTTTCACGCTGGCAGGTTTCACAGATTCGTGCGTAGAAGGTGCATTTATGGCCCATTTGAAAGCTGGGACATTTGAATTTCAGTTGGAGTCTATAATTTAAATTTGTTTTTTCTAAAGAAAAATTTATATTAGCATCCCTTAATTATAACACATAGACCTATATTTACCTTTCTGTATATTTCATATGTCTTATATTGACAGATAGGCATTTATAAGCTGTGCAAATGTAATAAAATGGATTAAAGAAACGACCGCTAGGAGCAATAAGTCGTTCTTTGACTGGGAAAAGCATATCGTCAGGCGAGATTGTAACAACAGGCCTTTCCGGTTAGGGCTGCACAATTAATTGTATTTTAATTGTGATCAAGTACTCTAAGTTACACACAAATCAGTTTACACAGTTTGCAAACCCTATTGAGTCTATTTTCTCTCCATACAACACAATCACAAAATCAAACACTATGGGACATCATAGGTATGTGCAATTGGACTGCTGTAAGTCTAGTTGGACACACATGTTGCATACAGTGCTAAAGGCAAAGTTTTATTTATTTTGTGTTCATAATGTTATCAGTACTGAATTGTGCAAAGAACTGTTTGCATTTCATTGGCTAATATGAAACCAGTTAAACAGTTTAAAGCACTTTAAAACAAATTTCACCAAATCGTAAACATTAGTGCTAAGAATCTGCTGCTGTAATCAGTTAGCAGCAGTTAGCATTAAAATTGTGATCAAGTATTATTCTGCCCTCTATACTCTGTCTTTGAAGTGGAAATGGACTGTAGTAATGTAAAGCCCCAATCCAGAGCAGCCCACACTCCAGTGTGTTTTTCATTTGCCCCCCAAAATGCTGGAAGCATGGTATGATGGTACAATTGTCCGAAAAGTCAGAAAGTCATTGTTTATGTATTGATAGGACAACATCTCTCTATTTACTAGTACGTAGCCAAGAGGAAAGTAAAGGACAGGGTGCGATATTTTTCTGAGGGTGAGGCCATCTCCACAATTGTCACCACAATAAAAGTCTATTTCGCTATTAAGGTTTGTTTAAGGTTTTACTGTTACATTTGTCCTTTGTATCATACCCCTGTACATAGATAGTCTTTGCATGTGTTCCGCACACTAGCAGCTCATGTATTGTCACCATTTTTACTGTCATTTTGAATATTTGCTTGAGGTTCATTCAAATCTCTTGGCAACATAATAATATCATATAATATGTTGCACACTAACATCGCAGCAATTTCTTTCTTTCATAAATGCACAGTGCAGAACTGAGCTCTTTAGAACCATCAAGTGGCCTACTGTCATTAGATGTAATTGCCTTTGTTCAAGGAGCCAAGTTAGCCTCTTGCTGTCTTTGCTCAATGTCATTTACTGATCGCTCTGCCTACATTGTCTACAGAGCAAATATGAAATTGATTAAATGCTCTCAGAGGATACATTTCAACCTGCCAACATCTTATCAAACCCATGAATTTTGTTCATCCTAATTAGTTCATAAAGTTTTTTTTTGTATTATCTTAAAATACACAATTTCTTAGCCAGTGGAGCTTTTGTGACCAGTAGAAACAGATGGTATGAAATGAGTGGAATACTGAAGGCTTGAAACACCTGAGCACATCAATGCATTGCCATGGAAACCGTCATGCTCTCGCAGATTCCTAATGTCCACAATTAATGGAAAGGAACAACAAAGTCGAGCAGATTAGAGAGATGGCCAGATGTTCAGGTATAAATTTAGCGATGACAGAACGCTTTAGTGCATGCTGATTCATCTCAGTCACACTTATGAGTCTGAGTGATGATTGCGCTAGTAGCAATCATAAGATTAGTGTTGGTGGCACAGACAAAAAGCCTCCTATGCACATGCACAGAAAACAGCTTAAAATTTAGCAGCACTGAAATGCACACATTTTAAGCATCAAAGCCGGGAAAAGGGCATTTAATTCTGTAAAAAAGAAAAGAACTAAAACAGATTGTGCCGCTATGTACAAAGTATTGTTTTATATGAGTATGTTTTATATATGTTCTTTTTATGTGGTGTTTTATGCTTCTGCTGTTTTTATACAACACTCTGGTCAGCATTTTGGTATGATTTGGCGAGTTTTGTCCATTTTCATGATTTATAAGCTTTTTTGCTAAACATTATGTCCCCTAACGGAGTGTCGGGGATTTCCTGGTTTCGCCCCGACAGATCCTTTGTGTTAAAGCAGTAACTTGAACATTATTCAATTTAGATGTTTTGTGTTTTGCAAATGCATAAACATCTTAGAGAGGATGATTTGATTTTGAAGTATATATTATTTTCAGGTTGGCCACCTGAAAACTGTTTTGGCCATATCTCCAAAACTATTCATCCGATTGACCTCGAATCAAGTGCAAATGAAAGGTCCTGATCTGGAGATGTGTCATACAGTGACGTTATACCAGAATGTTTTTATATTTTTATATGGATTCAAGGATTGAGAAAATCTCAGTGGGGGGGTGGGGGGTGGGGGGGGCATACCACTAGTCGTCGCCTCCAACAGCAGAGTACCTAGTTTCACTTTAACTTTCATAAGTCTCCATATTCAGTTGCCTGGGACAACTCAGTCAAGATCCCCCCATTGCCTCTGTGATCTAAACAAAATGGGATTTTGCTGGAAACATTTCATTTTAAACATCATTGCTCTGAAATCTCAGTTCACTTTTCTGGACAAGTGATGCTCTTGCATTGACAAAAGCTCTGATGTAACTTCATTTCTAACATAGATTCTGGCTTTGAAAAGGTTGCTGATATGGCTCTTTTACTCTGAGATCTTGAGATCAAAACATTTTTCACAGTGTGACACTCCCTGAACCCAGACAGGTCAACACAAAAACTGAACAATATTAACATGAAGCTTCTATTTCTCACACATTAGAGTCTTAGTTAAGATTTGTAGCTAAAGATGTATTATAGTGCTTAGTGAGCTTTCCTACATAATTACCTCGTGTGGCTTGGTATTGATCCAACTTAAACCTTTTACAGACTAAATTCCTCACAAATTCTATATAACTTTCTGCAGTGACATATGAGAAATACAAAAATTCTTTCCAAAATGTTTTAAAGCCTCAGTAGTTTTTCCAGAGATTGTTGATGAAATGAAGATCCTTAGCACAGGATCATAAAATTCATTCCCACTTCTTCACTACAGCATCTGCAGCAAGATGAAGCATGTCTGAGTGACATGCACCTGGAGGAATTTGATAAGGACCTGAGTCAGGTGTTCAACAAAGAGCTGCTGACTTGCTTGAGGTGGTTGGAATGACTGCAGCTGACATGTCAGCACAGAGATCTGAAAATATTGTATAAGGGAAGTGTGCATGTGCCACATGGTTGTGGTCTATGGTTGTTTCAAGGCAATATTTTGAGTAAGTCTTCTAAATCCCTGATCCATATGGATGTTACATGATAGTTTAACCCTTTCAGACCTAACCTTAGTACAACTATATAGAAAAGTCCTTTTTTGTAATTTAAAATCTTTATTTGACCCATAAATTCAGAATAATAATTTCTTTTTGGTATATTTGACCATTTATAACCATGTGATATGTCAACATTATTGGAGTGTAATCTTCTGCTTTCTGGTATCACCGCGGGGCAGGAGACAAAGTTTCTTCCATACAGTGATCCGAAATGTCTCAGAAACTGTATCATATATGATATTTCTGGCTCTTAAGGAGAAGCTGCTTTTTGAGTGTCCCTCCTCTATTCTTTAGGATAATCTGAGCATTCCTTCAGTGGCTGAGTGTTTCTACACACCATCCAGTCCAAATTTGACTTCCCATATGGTCTCGTGGTTCACCGTCAACTAGTTAGATCCCTTTGTGCTGTGATTTATTATTCATTGACACATTTTGCCGTGCAGCAGTAATTTCAGCATGCAGCCAGGGCGCCTGCATCCGATGGAGCGCAAATGAACAAATAAATCTGGATGTAAGAGCCATTTGAACGTTTGACATTTACTGATGAGGCAATTAAGAGAGCAGCACACAGATGCACAACTTGCACTGCTGTGGCTCATCGCAACATCTCTCTCTCATTCTGTTACACGGTTTCAACGCTGCGCCAAAAGACCTGTGAAGCATTGAATCATGGTTACTTTGTGACAATACGCAAAACCGGGTCTTTTTTTTGTACATTTTACTTTTACTTTGCACCATTTAGAGTCACAGACAAAGTCACAAAGGGAAGACCTGGTGACAAAGTCAAGATAAATTCTCCAAAAAACCAGAGGAACTTTCTGAAATGAAACAGCTCCATATTATAGCGATTAACAAGAGGAATATGAGTCGATCATGTGAGGAGGTGGATAGATGAGTCAGCAGAACAGCAGGATATAAGACAGGAGACAACTGTTTCCTGTTTGCTAATACGAGTCATATAGTTTCCTTCATTGATTAAATCTTTTCCTCATTTTTATTTGATTCTTTCTTTTTATATAAAGTGTTTACAGTTTAGTATGTTTAGTGACTGACCCAAACAAAACTTTTAAATGTTCTCTTTAAAAAAAATATGTCTATTTTTCAGCAGCAATGTGACCTTTTTATGGAAAATAATTGTCTTAAAATGTAAAATTACACCCTTGTATCATTGTCATGTTGAGGTTTCATTTCATACAAGGCTCATCTTGAGATAACAAATGAATAAAAATGGTTTGAAAACACAACTGGCAATCCATTTTAGTCTGTTCTTTTTAAAGTTCTTTTTAAAAAAATCCAAATCCCTGGTTGTTCTTCATGTTCTAATGGTTTGTAAAGTATGTATGGTGGGAAAAATGAAATACTGTGTGATAATGGATAAATGTTGAGATTTTTCATGTTTATTAAAGAAGTTATACAAAGTTGTATCAGATATATACATCTTTTACAAGTTAAAGGTAATAAGTAAGCGTGACATTTTTTATGAGGATGCAACTCTTAACTAATTACTTGGGATACGGAGTTGTTTTAATGTTAAGCTTCCTAAACTGCTGATAAAATCACAGACATTTTTATTTAAACAACATGACTAGAGGAACACATTACATACTTCAATCTTATTGTCAATTCATCCATGATTTTTTGTTGTTATTTTCTCCTCACTGGAATACATTTGACTTTTAATGTAATCTATTTTTGTTGTTTCCTTAACTGAGTCCTGTTTAAATATTATCATATTATTTAGGTTATTTTACTCTTCTGCTTATTTTCTATGCTGTCTGTTATCTCTTGTGCCTCTTTTTATTAATTCCATTTTTTTCTTTTATTTGTGTTTTTCTGCCATTGTCCTCATGTGAAGAAATGGTTAAATGGTTTAAAATCAGTTTCTTGAAAGGTTATATACAAATTGTCTAGTTAACAGATTGATAAATATGAAGTTTGTAGTACAACTTGAGTTTTCAGAATACATGTCTGCAGAAACAGAAGCGATTTTACTGAAAAATAATGTTTTCTGTGAAAACGGTAAGATTTCAAGAACAGTGTAGGAGATATGTAAATGATAATAGTCATAGAAATACACCAAAAATGGTGAATAAGATATGGTGTGTGGATAAACTTGTATCATATGGACCAGTGGAAAGGAACTATGTTTCAAGAGGGTCCTGTAGGTTTTACATATCTTCTTGCTCCAAAACAAATTCAAACAAACTATTTAAATTCAATTTAATCAGTCACTTTGCAGATCTTGATAAGATGTTGGGTTCATTTTATTTGAACCATGTATGCTGGAGACGGGGAACATCTCAAACCTGGAGGGTTGCAGCTGTTGGGGAAATTTTATATATTAGCTTAATTACCTTGACCTTAGTAAACCATCTGCAAGGCCGGCGTCCTTCCATCAGGGAAATGTTTACACGAGACCTCGGTTTTGTCGTCATATCATGAGAACAACTCCAGATTGGTGCACATAACTAAAGTCTTTAAACAAAGGTGCCTCTAAGTGACTAGGGCAGAATAGTTCCAGACTTCTCTGTAACGACAGATCTCTGGAGAGATTCTCCCGGGTTATAACCTTGTATCATGTCTGTATGTCTTAATGTCTCGTTCTTGTTTTAATGTATGTTCAACTTCTTTTAATCTTCATTATTAAATTAAATTCTTTTCAATCGAAAGAAACCAATCTCCTCGTCCTTGAAAGGCATAACGGCCATTTACACAGCCCTTGATCAGAACTCTGCATCCCTGACAAACGAATGAAGAATAAGATGACAGAAATTCAAGCTGAAAAGAGCACATATGTGCAGATTTTGGATCACATTCAGATTAAGCTGTAAAGCTATTGGGATTATTAGCTTCAGCAGCACAAATGCAACACTGTAATCTGCCAGTGCTGTAGCTGTTAGTGGGGTTTGTGTATATGGGGTAAAGTAGAGGTTGGACTGGTAGGATTTGTATGGGTGAACACAGAAATGAAACAGTGACATTTTAAGTCATTCACTTTGAAACCTGGTTTGAAAAAAATAAATGTGTGGTTTCTGAAAACAGTCTCTAATTAAGTTAAATTACCATGTGAAAAAGTAACCCCTACACTTGTTTCCTGGTGAACATGATCCATGAACTGCCCTTCAGCCTTACCAGAGTATCACATCACATGCTGGGGCCACAGAAAATTGGGCAAATAATCAATGGAAAAAGTGTGAATTTGTATCACTGACAATGTATAAATAGGAAGACACAGACTACTGTGAGCAACAAACATGGCAAAATAAATGAATGAAATTAAATAATTAAAAAAAAAAAAAAAAAGGAAAAATGTGGGTTGAAACCAGGAAGTCCACCAAAGAGAGAGACAGAAGATAGACGTGGATCGGAGCCGAGGAAAAAAGCCGAGGGACATCCAGTATCAGATGAGGTGTCAAAACCAGGGAATCAAGCCGAGGGTAATCCAGAGACAGGTCGATGTCCAAACATGAGTGCAATCCAAATAAAAACAACAAGGCAGGCAGGCGAGTCGGAGCTGGGGAAGGGAAGCAGGATCAGGAGCTCATGACAGGAAAAGGCTGAGAGAACCGTGCAGGTTATATGGCTGTGAGGGAATAAGGAGCAGGTGCAGGTGATGAATCTGGTGGCAGGTGAAGGTAATTGGGCTGATGAGGTCCGGAGCTGGGGTGTGTGCAGCAAAGCATGACACTGGTGTATTCAGGTCACAGATGGGATTTCTGAACTGGGAGGGACCAAGATGTAGCAAATTATTTAAACTCAATAAATATTTTTTTTTTCATTTGGAGTTTAACTTGCGCTCAAGCAGGTATTTTTGTAGTCTACTGGACTAGTGGACTGCACTAAAATAAAACATTAGAAAACTCTTATTTTAAATCACGGATTAAAAATAACTTCCATTTCTGTCCTGCTGTTTTCTGACTTTAATACAAATTGGTCTCTTTTGCAATAGTTCTACCAACTAGATTATAACCTTCTGATTTCTCATGAATGGGAACTTTTTCTAGAATTGTTTTCCAGTTTTTCCAGGTTTTCTCTAAAATATTGTCAACATAATAAGATTTTCAATATGTGTAAAGGTCAATTTCATTGTTGGGAGTTCTTGAATGACATAAATAGTCGTTAACAGGCTGCAAAGAACTTGATGAGAAAGTTAATTGAATCAGGTGTTAAGGCAGGTTTGCCTCTAAGACATGCAGGGCAGTGGTACATGGGGACTAGGGCTGGGAGACACATCAGACCAGGACTTCATTAAAAGCTAAATCTTCAAATCTGTATTGACTTATTTTAAACAATGTGATGATTAAAAAAAACTTCTGATTTGTGATACATTTATTCTATTTATGAAATGCAAATAATAGAAATCTTAGATGATGTAGCAAAAACTTTGCCCACATGAGGCATTTTGCTTTTCACACTGCCGTTCGATCCAGAAAAGAAATAAAAGCATTAATTCTGACTAAACTAAACAGAACGTTTTAACATAAAACACAAGTTACAGATTATGATACAGGTACAATGTTAGAAATAAATAAATATGTGGGTTGCAAAAACTATTTCTTTAGTTTTATTTTAAACAGTGTAGAAGGCACATTTTTTCATTTCAAGCTGTATTTGCATGATGACCTTCTGCTTTTGATAAAAGCAATATCAATTCAAAGTTTTTCTATCTTTATTTGAAGATCTTTCCAGAAATTGTGACCCTTTTTTTCCTCTAACTTATTTGTTCCTTGTCAATCTGCCACAGCCTCCTTCTGTCCTGTTCCTTTTCTACTCCAGTGTGTTCCCTGTATTAGACCAGAAGTGTTTCTTTATGGACATGTTTTTGTCTGCACTTAAACTTTATCAGCATATTTCTTTGTTTAGTTCTGTCATCTGATTTATCTTTACCTTAATTTGTTCCAGTACTTCATACCCTGCTTCCTCACGATCTGTATTCAGATTGAACTTTTTTAATTTAAATAATAGGTTCCTTTGTATGTGCATCTATAAATTGAACAAATGTGTTTTACCTTTACTGTAGCCTTTTAATTTTCATATAATAAAAATATCCTGTTTGGTCCGAGTTTATATGATTATAAATTCATTCAGGATAAATTTATTCTCCATAAGGCAACTACACTGGGAAAGTGGGAGGGACGGATCAGGGTCACTTTGAATCTGAGGGGGACACGTCCCTCCCGTTCCCAGTGCCATCGGCACCCTTAGTTAATGATAAAAATAGGTGTGTGTTGTATCTTTAGCTTCATGTTTTGATCTTTAACATACTGTTTCAATGTTACTAACTGTTATCGTCCATCCATCCATTTTCTACCGCTTATTCCCAAACGGGGTCGCGGGGGGCCTGGAGCCAATCCCAGCTAACAATGGGCGAGAGGCAGGGTACACCCTGGACAGGTCGCCAGGCTATTGCAGGGCCACACACATAGACACACAAGCATGCACACACACACTCACTCCTATGGTCAATTTAGAGTTCCCAATTTAGAGTTCTCAAGATGGGAGGTTTGGATTGTGGGAGGAAGCCGGAGAACCCGTTGGGAACCCAGGCTAACATGCAAACTCCGCACAGATAGGCCACCACCCAAGCCGGGGATCAAACCGGCAACCTGCTTGCTGTGAGGCCACAGTGCTAACCACCTCGCCACCGTGCAGCCCTAACTGTTATCGTAACCATTAAAATTAATATATCAATTGTTATTATCATTGTCTTGATGAAAAGGATTATTGCAACAACACATTTTCCCACATTTTCTTCTCAGTGCCAAAATTAAGCTTTTGCAGTGTTTGTGTTGTTTGGTTGCTACATCATACATGCATGAACAAGCTTCCAAAGCTGCAGTTGCTCTTGAAACTTTCTTTTGTCAAAATTGTGACAGCAAGACTACAGCTTTTTGAAAAGTAGTGCTAATTAAAAGCTCTTACAAAGGAAAAGTATGCAAATATTAGAATAGTTTTCATTTTTGGTTATACACACAGAGGTGAGCATGATATACAGAACTGTGCAGATGGCATGTGGACACTGAACGTTTACTACAAATTTACTAATTTTACTAACGTTAGTAGATTTAGTTTTCTGGCAAATTTAGAAACCTTCCTCTCTGGGGGGAAGTGTGACCGAAAAGATGTGAATTTAGGAGGGTGGGATGACTACAGAGCAATTGTGCTCAAAGCAGCCAAATGTTTAGCAGCAGCCCTGGATTTAACACGGTATTGTGAGGGGTGAGTAAAAGACCCTCTCAACTGCTGATTGTAGCCTTGAAAGTATAATGCTTAAGTCCAACATTTAACTTACATCTCTTTCTCTCTCTGCTCTTTTAAAAAAATCTTTTTAATTAGCTTTGAATTCTTTTTACTGTTTTGTGGAGGTTCACACAGTGGGTCTTCTCAAAGATCTTTTATAAACAAGATCCCTCCGTAGGCTACTTTCATTTTCCCTTTTTCTGCTTTTCTTTTACTTCCTTCTTTCCTCTCCTCATCCCTCGTTCCCTTCCT
>JBAMHX010000014.1:10651367-10681227 GCA_037177515.1 Pseudomugil tenellus | reverse complement strand
TCACTTTTCATATGCACAACTGTGGGAAAAGCCTTTTGAAGACCACCAAGATAATTGGCTTGTTGCTGCACCTTCCAGAATGGCCAGTGGGAAGAACTTTGAATTTGGTTTTTTTTTTTTTTTTTTTTTTTTTTTTTTATGTATTTGGACAAAACATTTTTAGAGCGATCTCTGGGGCACTGCAACACCACCTTCAAGATGAAGTGCTTATTCAAACATTTGATGGTGTGTGTATGTAATTCTTCCCACCGACAACCTAAGAGAGGAAGTGGTGTATACCTCTTTCCTCTTGGCTGGAGCCAATATCTTAAATCTATGTCTTCTATAGGTTTCCAATGCTGCCTTCCTCTTTTTGCTACAATTTCAATTCCAAGAAAAATAAATTGTAGATACTGTACGATGCTCTGACACGCACCTGACTTTAATGTCAGGGTTATGGTTTCTCAGAAATGGCACTGAAGACGTGCCGTCTGAATACATCAGAAATAAAATTCATTGTCAGTCCCAATAGCCACATCAGAAGGTAGAGTGAAACCTAGGCCACAGTGGAGGTGGTTTAACCCTGAAGATATAAAAAGTGTCACCACAGAGAGGTTTCAGTTCTTCTTCATTCTTCTACTTCTGTAGAATAAGTCATAATGATGCCAAGTGGGTGTGAATTTCAGATAATCTATTTCAGTGGGTCAGGCCAGGCTGGATACAGCTTGGGGTTAGACGGGTGTAGGGTGATGCACTGCTCAAACGGCACTTCAGTCCAGTGTGGTGCATATGCTGGCTAAATCTGCAATTTGGCTTTGTGTTTCCAAAAATCGCTCTGCACAAGCTCACCTTCATAAATAACTCTGGGTCCCAGTTGTTAAGGTTCATACACCTACTCAACGCCCACTCTGTCCTGTTTCCAACAGTCTCCCTCATGTAATAACACACTGGAAAATCCATTTTCCTCACCATGAGCACATGCTGTATTTGCATTTATACCAGGCTCTCTTCACACAATCCTGGGAGACTTTGGGTGGAATTTCAGGGAGAAATGATCTCAGGAATGTAAAATGTCTCCTTATTTTCACTTCACTATTCAGTGTTTGTCTTTTTTTTTCTCCACAAGGGCTCCGTGGATACTGTCTTGTTTGTTATTTACCCCCACCCCCAGCATCATTATTAGTTAATAAGTGCTTACTGTTCGTTGAATTATTGCAAGGCAAATATTAAAAGAAAAGTGCTTTATTTTGCTTTTACAGAGCACAGCTCCACTCGATAGGGCTCAATATTTTATAAGGAACAAGCCCTTTGATCACATGTCTGATATCAGCTGCAATATAGAGAAGGACAGCGGCATCCGTTGCAGAACTGGCCTGTGTTTTTACTCTCTTGTTTTAAATTCCACTTCCTTTCACTGTGACAGACTTTGATATCTTCCTCTTTTGTCTTGTCTTGTGCAGATTCCTCTTATTAAGCTTTACCAGACTTTAACCACTTACTGTGAATCATCACATGATCGTCATTATCTCTGATTAAATATAGACGTGCATTAGAATCATGTTTCTGTGAGCATCTGCAGCATTCATGTTGTGTTTTCTGTATATGTCATGTGACCATAGCTTTCCTGTGCCAGAGCCAGAGCTTCAACAGAGACCTGCATTACCCCATTTGAGAAATTTTTCAAGGTGACTGTGATTAAAGTATTCATAACGTGGCCTCCTCCCACTGGTTCTGCAGAAGGCTGGCGTAAAGTGAATTTTCTGTGAGATGGTGTGTGACTGCATAACCACAAGGGTCTGTACTTACCTGGAGTCAAGAAGTGACTCCATTTCAGCATGGTGAACAAATTGGAGGCTACAGCAGAGAATGCTGGGAATGGGACTTTAAAATATTGTTACATATTAAAAGATGAAAGAAGAAATTTACTGTTTATATTTCAGTTTTTTACCTGTATTAATGACATTATTTTTTCACTAAAGTGTTTGGCTTCCAGTTGTCATTTTTACCTTATTGAAGACGAGGATTGCAGTCATGTCATGGCAACATTTTTCATTTTCCAGGGTTTTTTTTTGTATAAGCCTATCATTTTCCCCTATTCTTTGTTGTGTTTTCTAGGTTTCTGAAGAACTAGATCATTAAGGGACACATTGTTTTGATAGAGGGAACATTTGCACTCGCTTTTGTAAACAAATGTGTCTTAAGATGATCTTAAGATTTAATTGTGGAACATCCTGCAAAAGAACTGAGGATTCAAGGAAATAAAAAATCTGCCGCTTTGCAACACAGCCTGTAAAAAGAAGATGTATTTATCAATGACGGGGCCCAAAAGAGAGATTCTGCCAAAATCTCATCAAAACTTGGATCATCCATAAACCACTGTGTTGCTCTTTAGTGGTTAATAACGTTCAAAAGAGACATTTACTATAAACATCATAAAATTCCAGCGAGCCATGAGCACAACCTCATCGTATAAACACAAATTCTTTGCTTTAATGGTTTTGTGCCATTAAAAAAATTCCTTCAATTTGACATCAATATATTAATATAATGGCTACAGCTGGTTCATTTAAAAGGTCATTGTGGATTCAGCTAATCCTTAAAACCTTCTGGTAATCTGCTGATTGATCCCAGACACTCCAGTTCAGAAATAACATGTGTCCCCATCAAAAAAACTAACAAGACAAAACTTGGCAGCTTCCTTGTTGTTTAAACCCTCTCTGCTGGCCATGTGATGGCTGAAGGAACGGTCCTGCCTCTCGCCTGATAGTCGCTGTAAAGGCTCCACCCTGCATTGCAACCAACTGATATAGAAAATGGATAGATGTAAAAATGATCCAAACCCAAATGTGTTTGGGGAAAATATTATGTACCACTTGTGAAAAGGAGACCATCAAGATTCAAGTGGTTCTAAATAACTCGGTTTAATGCGGCATTTCAGGGGAACTTCCGCTGTGTTAATTCCAATTCATGATTATGAAACATTTAAAGAGCATTCATATGTGCTCATTTTGGTGGGGTGGGCTTAGACAGAGAGGGCAGATTTCTGCCCACCCTCTTCCGACCAGAGTTTTTCCAAGACAAGTATTCTTTATTTATTTATTTTTTAAATTAATGATGGATAATATAAGTTTAAGGTTAAACTGTTAAAATAACTTAATTTTGAGGTTTCTTTAATTATTTCTTATTAGG
Source organism: Pseudomugil tenellus (assembly GCA_037177515.1). Lineage (NCBI taxonomy): Eukaryota > Metazoa > Chordata > Actinopteri > Atheriniformes > Pseudomugilidae > Pseudomugil > Pseudomugil tenellus. The sequence goes on along the minus strand of JBAMHX010000014.1, from coordinate 10,678,059 downwards.
CAGAGAAATAAAATATGCATTTCTCTGAGTGTTGTCTCTGTGAGGGAAGACCTGCTAAATCCTGGCAGCTGTAAATATAATCCTTAGACATTCATCTCTTTCTAAAACATAAATACTTCTAAATGAACTACTTTCCCATTAATTCAAGCAAACTTGGGAAGCAAAAAAAAAAAAAACTTTATATATTTGTTTATGAAATGAGAGGATTGAAATGCCAAATGAAAACATTTGTGCATCTGCAGAGACTCTCAAATGTCTGTATTAAGCTTGTGTGAATATTTAGATTTATCCTGGGCTTCATCACTCTCTATCAACTATCTTGAAATTTCTACTTGCTTGTTTTTACATTTAAAGTACCGGTAACCAAACTATTGAATTCCTTTACTCGATTGTAAAACATTCAGGTAGAGTGTATTGTTCTTGGGGATGGTAAAAAAATTTCAAATAAAAAAAAAAGGGAAATAAGCCTTCAATAAAATGACATTGTTTCCGCCCTTTGAGTGAAGTGTGATGATAAAGGTTTAGTTGGAACAACGAGTTGGTATGTTGATTTGATTTACTTTCTTTTGGTAGTTATTAATCAGCAAAACACCTACAAGTTAGATCGCCTTCCAACATGGCCAGAGATCATAGATGTTGTTTACGGATTTGCTGAGTGACGATTATTTTTTTTATCTTAGGCTTATTTTCATTAGAGGAGTCGTGCATCATCATGATGCCATCATACGATTACATGTAGATCCGGGGGGCCAAAGTCAGTTTGGGCCAACAACCAATGAAGTCATATAACTAATTTTTTCTATCAGCTTGTTGTGGGAAATTTTAGATTACCAAAGAGGAGGAGTCTGGTTCTGAAGTGAAAATAATTAACAAAGTTTATTGAACAAGGAATAAAACAATCAAAAGAATATGACAAACATAAGGGCAAGACAGGAAAATACAGAAATGCAATTCAGGAGGGTTTGGTCTGACAGAGCAGAAGTCTGGAGCAAATTCTCACCAGTCACCTAGAAGCATCTTCATTTAAAGACTGAGTGCGTCACAGTACGCAGACACTATTGTGTCCCCAACAAATAGGAATCATGTCCAAATATGAGAAACTTATCATATACTGAGTAATCATTTAGGTCTGGGTTTTCTTAAACACAAATGGTACAAGATGAAAGGCATATAGACATGTTGATGTGACATTTAACATGGTGATGTGGCAAAACCACACAAAGCAAAGTGAATGAAACAAGATCTAAAATATCCCACCACAAACTGTCCCCTGTAGTCATGTACAGTGTGATCACGTTTAAAACAAAAGACATTCTGCTTCAAGTTGTTGCCAAGGCAAAGGAGCATGAAACGATGCCCTCCGTACTGGCAGCTTTATAATTCCTGCTCTGAGATGACCATAGATACTGCACTATTTATACCCCAGAACAGAGTGTTGGGAATATTATGGTTTTGTCGTGTCTGCCGCAGTTCTTCCGTATTAACACAACAACTTCAACATTATTCAATTTAGAGTTTTGTGTTTGCATATAAATTATAGAGAGGATGAACTGGTTGGATTTATCATTTTCAGGTTGGCCACCAGGGGGTGCTCAAAACTGAAAACTTTTTATATCTATCTGAAACTATTGTTCCCATTTACCTCAAATCAAGTGCAAATGAAAGGTCATGGCCTGAAGATGTGTCACATATACCTGAATATGTATTTGAAGACTCTGGAAATTGAAGATTGGGAGTGTTCGGGAATATACCCCTAACCGTCGGCATCCTTTTGTAGTTTTTCTGATTTAAGTTTTTCTTAAGGCCATTAAGAATAAAGATTTTTTTTTTCATATTGTCCTCAATAATTTAAGACCAACAGGACTACAGACATTGTCACTGTTATGGATTTCATACAGGCCCAAGATCCGGGATACCAAGCATTCGGTACGACTTTTCAACCATTACTATAAATGGGTTGAGATGGAGTTAAAATGAGTTAAATGCATTGTTCTACTGGTGGATCAGTTGTTTGATTGGTTTGTTCTATTAAACAATTTTCTCTTTCTGACTAATAAATGTAGGACTACGTAATGTCCAATAAACCAAAATGCATACATTTTTTTTAATTGGAATATAAGGAATATGAATTGTACTGTTCACTCTACACTGTTATATATTACCATGTTATCAGTGTACATGTGCTTTCGTGTTCTTCTAGTTTTAGATATAATGCAGAATGCAACTAGGAGGTACAAGCATCAGTCTGCTGACAAATAATTCAGTGTTTGCTGTTTTTTTGTTTTTGCTCCATCCCCCACCCCCCCCACCCACCCCCGAGCTCGACAGCAGAAGTGGAAATGATGCTTTCAGGTCCCACAGTAGTTCAGATTTGTAAAAGTTATTGTCTATGTGGAACCTTATAAATCTAGTTTGAGGAATGTGTATGCACTTTACTGGGCAACAAAAATCTAAAATCCAGCTACTTTTTGCACCATAAAAGGCAACATCCTGGCAAGAGAACATAATGGTTTGTGATTATTGCTAAATTATTTCACCAACGCTGAAATGATTCATTGTGAGCTATTAGGGAGGAAAGTGTGAAGTCTGGACCTCGAACGCAGTAGTTTCCATAGAGATAAATGAAAGTTCACAACCCAACAATCTGTAATTCTCTGAGTGGCTCCTATAGCAGAATGCTGTCAGTCATTTATGCAAAGCATTTGTGTGGTCTGCTGATTTTCAATGAAATGATTTCCTTTCTTCGTGATATGCTGTATAGTCGGGCTTTTAAAGTCGGACATGCTGAACCTCCCCTCAGATAAAGATTGAAAAACAGGTTTTTTTTTTGCTTCGTCTTGTTTAACTGTTTAGATCCTTAATAAGAACGTTTTTATGTAATGTAATTCTTGGTCATCTTCATACAGGAAAATAAGTAAAAACTCAAATGTCAAAAACAGCAATAAAATGCAACTGCGGGGTCTTTTCAGTCTCAGAACGAAAGAGAAGCCTGTCTAAAAAAGCTGTAGCTTATAATGGAACCCTAAAGCGATGAAAGAATCGGTGGGAAGATGAGTTGAATGGAAGAGGAAGGTGTGCGAGTATGGCAGGGTATGGGATCAGTGGGTTATACAGCTGTTGCTTGTTGTTCACCTTGAAGGTGAGAACTATGACTTAAGGGATGAAATAGAATTTCATTGCAAGCCAGTGGAGTTGCTGCTGCTGTCTTTTTACCGAATGTAGATATAAAATGTTTATAGAAATAAAAACGTGTAAACAATTGATAAACATTAAATCAAATAAATTACATTAAATGATTGATTGTTTTTGCCAGATAAAAATAAATAAATAAATCTGACTTTATTAAGCACAAAGTTTTATGTTAATTTCATTAATAGATCAGTTAGATCTCTGGATATTTGGACTGCACAATTAATCGTTAAAAAATCGTGATCTCAGTTCATACTTGTATGAAATGATTTCCAAATGACAACATTTTTTTTTTTTTTAAAAAAAAAAGAAAAAAGACCACGATTCTACCGTATTTTGATCAGGGACATCATCTGCATAAAAACAAGTGCTGCCTCTTTCTCTCCACAAATGAACAGCGGGAAACTATTTAAAGGTTGTGTAGATAAAATAAAAGAAGTGACATTTATTGTTTTTTTATTCAGTGTCAGCTATTGCGAAGTTGATGTGCTGTTAATTTGTGCAATGAATATTCATATTGGAAAGAAATCGTGAGAGAATCGTGATCTCAATTCTTGGCAAAAAAATTGTAATTTTACCCAGAATTGTACAGCCCTACTAGGTATCATTTAGGTGTTATTATTGTTATGTAAACAGAACATCTATTGTAAAATCAGAGTTTTATGGTTATAGACAAGCTGACAGCTGTCAAGTCTTGACAGTTTACCAATTTTTTAGAGGTAACTGGAGGAAGAAAAAAGCTAAACAAATTCATTCTAGCAACTGAAATATGCTTATAAATAAATTTTTTTCTATCAGCATAAACGCACATCTGCTGTCACCATATCTATAATTTAGTAGCTGTGGTCTATAGTTTCCGTCTGTTCACCACGTCTGCACACTCAGTGTTTCTTTAATGCAAGTCCTAAACTTCCCAGCTGACCTCCTGCGGGAACCCCTACGATGCTCTTACTGCTAAACGGTTTTTGTATGGGTTTCAGAGAAACCCATACAAAAATGTAACAACCAACATAACGTCTTTTCCAGCAGATGGTTAACAGAAACATTTTTTTTAAAGCATAGAATAAGGAAACAAGAGCAAATGTACATGTAGACACAATAAAACCCCTGAAAGGAGTAAATACTTAAATGCATCATTAATGCTTAGTTGAGTTGAAGAAGGTCTGGGATGCGAGTCAGACTAAACCGACTAGGTGACGCTCTGAGCTGCGTCTGGACTTTTTCATCCTTTCTTACTGTCTTATCGGAGCAGTTGCTTAATGTAATTTCTGCAGTGGCTTTTGCAAAATGCAGGAATTTTTGCATGCATTTACGAACAGGCTGCAAACATTCCACGTTTCTCACAATCCTTTAATCAAAGCCTGCATGTTGTCTTCCTATGTTTTAACATAACATCTTATTCTTTATGTGCGTTTTAATCTGTAAGGCTTCTTTTGTCGAAGTCAGGCTCCTGCCAAGTCATTTAGTCACCCTTTGCTGTCTGGCAACGCCAGCTTTCCATGCTTACCATTTTGTTGTTTCTTTGTGTAACTATCACAAGCCCGGCTCTGTCCTCCACCCCCGCCTTCCCATCTGTGCCGCACACTTATGTTGTTTCGCCACAGTTACTGAGGCACACATCCTGATTGCTACCAGGTGAGGCGAACTAGCAACGCACACACATGCCCGCGTGACACGCCTCAGGGCACGCAGTCTGCAGGGGGTTCTGTGCAGCGCTGACGCATAGATGACATTTCCTTGTTGAAAACATTGCCACTAGGCTTCTGTGTGTTTTTCTGCTTGTTTTCTTTGTTTTTGCTGCTTGTGCCAGGCAAACTGTTGTCATTTCCAGGTGTTAAGGTGCAAATTTCCCTCTGAGCCACTTTTAACCCCATTTATGACCGACATGTCCAAAGTGATACATAGCAGATTACTGGCTGAGACCTATCCCACCTGTCCATGGCCGTAGGGCTTTAAACAGCATGTTGTGAGGTTTTCAAGAGTAATCAGATGTCTGTATTTGTGCAGATGTGTGCTTCCAGTGTTTTTCTTTCTCTCATACTGTTACCACTCCCTCTGGCCCAATTGCCCCCTGCTGTTTTCCGCCCTGCTTGACCAAGGTCAGCAGGGTGAGCTTTGGCCTCCCATGTGGCCCCGGGAGGGGAGGCTTGGAACGTCTGGGGCGAGGGCACCTGAGATCACTTCTGCTGCTCTCTGCAGGACTCAGCAGCTACAGACACAGAAAGCTGTAATTAGGACTAGAGGAGGCTTAACAGTCTCCTGCTTCACTCTTTTACTCTCTCTGGAGAGACAAGTACTCCCACATTAAGAGACCAAAATTCATAATTACGTGTGGTTGAGAGGATTGTAGTCCTCTGATGTGAGGCAATTTAATGCTTCATTTATTCACCTTGGTTGCTGTACGTTTTAGAGTCTGACGTTTTGTACACCAGAGAATTATCAAAGCTGCTGAAAAAGAAAATAAGCCTACCTGATAATGATAGTGTTATTTAGTCATTATTGTGGTTTAGCTGAAAACAAAGCTGGTTCAGAAGCGTGTTGGCAGTAATTTCCGTATAGTGATGAAGCTGTAGGTGTTCCTACTGCTTAAATGTGGTTAAAGCAGATGAAAGTCTCTTTAATAAGAGAAAGTTTAGGCTCAAAAACTTATCCTGAGTGTATATATTTATAATATGAAGTGCTGCATGAATGTTTGTGTAAATGGGATGGAAGTGCATGCAAAGATCTTTGTTTAACAGAGACAAGGTTAAAAAGTTGCTTTTTATTTGTCATTCATTTATCATTTTAACATTCTGTGTAAGCTAACATGAAAGGCCTTGATTCTAACAGATGAGTCAGTCATTGCCCTGCAGCGTCCAGAGGCTGCATTCATAACAGGATAGTGCAGGGGACTTAGTTTGATTGAGGAATGAATCCAGTCAAATTTTCTTTAATTTGGTTTGCTTTCACTGTGAATTTTACTCAAACGGAGCTAATTGCGTATTGTGCTGTTAACGCTACTTCTCGTTGGAGTACCTGTTCTTGGAAATGACCTCTAACCAAAAAGAGAGACTAACAAGCTCTTCATTTCTCAGAAGAGACAGGATTCAAGATGGATGCAGAATTAGTCTTCATTTGGGGGGTGAAAATATGTTAAAGTTCAGACGTATTGCTTTAAAGTTCCATGTTTGCATCTGTATGCTGTAACTAGTGCTGAGCCAACTGAAAATCATTTACATATTCAGAAATGTCCACAATCTTTCCTTTGTTGTCTAAAATATTGTTGCCCAGAACGTTCAAACTGAACGCTGCATGTGTCAACACTTTTCATAGCTGCCAGTTTCACAGAAGTTTGAACGAGGAAGGAGAGGTGGGTGTACAGCTTGTACTGTGTCTAAGTGGTTTGTACAACCCTGTCTTCAAAGAAGAGTCGATGATTAAACAGGAGGTTTGTCAGAGTGGTTCTGACTTGAAGCTGGTATGAACGTTTGTAACATAATGCCAAAGATTGTTTTGATTAAAGGTCGTACACATAACATACATCTATGATATCTACACACACACACACACATCAACCAGGCTGTTGATGAACCGAACTACACATATACCACATCCTGTTGTTTCATATTTTAACAACGACAGAATGAAATTGTGGGTCAAATGCTCCTGGGAGCTCACACTGACGTGCCAAGTTGCATGAAGTGGGTAAAGCTGAAGTACCGGATCCGAGTCGCATTTAAGTTTCTCCCTGACAAGGTATTTCAAGTAATCGAGTGTTATTCTTTTGTCGGAGAGAATATGCACAAGTTGGATTTCACCTGATGGAGCATGTAAAGCAAGAAGTTAAATATGACATGAAGGAAGCTGCAATTCTGAATATGATTCATGTTGGTAAGTAGTGGGGATCTTAAAAAAATCTCTTTTTAGTTGGAAATGGAAAGCAGCCAAGTTCTCTCCTGTGCAGAATGTTTTTGTTACAATCTGAACACTGTCTTTTGATGCAAACAAACCCTCATGCATGCAAGTGGTGTCCTGGCTAATTAGTACCACTCCTTTTCTCAGGGTCCTGTTTATATCCTGGTGGACACATGGGCAGGAAGAAATAAAAGGCTCAGTCCAGGTGAGTGTTTCAAACCTCTGTTACATTAAATCACATATATTTTTTTCTTCTTCTACATTTTTTAACCCCCCCTGCATGCTTTACAGGCACTCCAGCTGACCTCTGGGCTCAGTCTTGGCTGTGTGACTTTACTGTTGGCGGGGAAGCTCAACTGGCGTCTGTGTGAGTGAGAACTAATGAAGTCCGGTATGAGGCAGTGGCGGAGGATAGTGCTGGTGGCCATGCTGGCCTGGGTTCTGTTTTTTCTTGCCCTGATCTCTTACTTTCTGGATGCTCGTGTGGATGAGCCTCTGACGTCTGCTGGCTCTGTCCTCTCCCAGCATCCTGACACACGTCGACTGGCCTCTATACAAGCATCCCATCAACAGCATGTCATTTTGGGCTCCAAGCCTGAGCTGGCATTTCTAGTAACTAAGACATATCTCGGAGACAAGCCAGAACCGGAACCTTCAGCCAGTTCCACCACCCCAGAGACCAGTGTGGAGGTAAGCCGCAGCCCAGACAGTGCTCCAGATGTTACCTACGAAAGTCAGGAAATAAGCCAACTGGACTATCTGGATCCACAGAGCCTGGCTGCCTGGTCCTCATTTGGTACAGAAAATGTGGGTTCGCATTCAGATCCTGCAGTCCAGAGTCGCGAGAGAACATCTCTAAATGCAGAGTACCAGAACCATGTCAGTACTGCTCGTTACAACGGTGGTGAGGATGAGGAAGAAGAAGACGGGAAAGAAAATGAAGAACCGGGGAACAGAATGAGACCAAAGGCAGACAGGGGGGCCGGTGGGGACTCCTCTGATCTGGAGGAATACTACTTCTCCAAGTCTGCCTCTGTGGTGCAGCGGCTTTGGAGAGGCCGTGTGTCCGCCGGCATGCTGAGTCCTCGGCTGCAGCGTGCCATGAAAGACTACATGAGTGCCAACAAACACCATGTTTCCTACAAGGGGAATCGCAGGGCCAGCCAGAGTGCAAAGGAACTGCTCTGTCAGATGAAAGCCCAGGCCCAGCTGAGAACAGTGGACGGGTCGGAGCAGCCTTTCTCCTCACTTGGCTGGGCTCGCCTCGTGCCATCTCTTCCTCTGGAGCATCTGTACAGACAGCAGGAGAAAAACAGCTTTAAGACGTGTGCTGTGGTCACCTCTGCTGGCGCCATCCTGCGCTCAGGACTGGGCAAAGAGATTGGTGAGTAGTCAACATAAAGATTTACATACAATTGGGGAAAACATAAACAGTTTTTTTTTCCATATTTAGACAACATAAATACATTTTTAACTGGTTTCAGGTGAGTCTTGGGAGCACAGTGTTCGCCCCTCTTGCCTGGATTAAGTATTAAACATCTTGTGAAACTTGGTTGTGCAGATGTAGTCAAAGCTAGTGGTAACATTAGCCCGATTGGCTGTCGAGTGTGCTAACGGCAAGGATTTTCCGTATGTTGTTGGGATGAATGCCATTGGATGTTCACTTCTTCAGATGCAGGGGGAGCTTATAGATTCTTGTGTTTCAGCCAACAGAACATTTGGCGTGTGTTGCTTGTGAATGGGACATTGTAGTGCAAGCAGAAGGGGCTGAAGGGAGGAAATTACCAGTCTGTGAAGTTGCTGCTCATCCTAACTGAATTTGTGTCAAGATAAACTAGCTTCTAGATGGGTGGCATGATAACAGAAGCATATAGCTGCAAAGCTTTTCTTCTAAAAGGACAAAAAAACACAACATAATAAATATTACGCATGGAAAGAGAGGGGGGAAAGTATCTTGATAAATGTAAAACATTCTGCAGAAATATAGTTTTTTCTGCAAATGTGGAAAATGTGTTGCAGGAATTGGTTTTAATCCTCTGTAACATACCAGTTTTCGGATTATATATGTTTTTCCTGATTGTGGAGAATGTGAAGTCACAGGAAACATCGCATGGGTAGTGAAAGTAAAAGGTTTCATGTAGTTATGATCATGAGATTTCATGAAGGATGCTGCTAGTGAGAGAAATTCCCCTTAGATTTAATGCAAATACAAATATTGAGCTTCATTTTAAAAGAAAAATCATTCAGGTCTATTGGCACTGAGCTTGAAAGACATAAGAATTTATAGGAGCATGAATAAATGCAAATAGAATGATTTGTCTTGAAGAAGAAAAGAATGGAACGAACACCTGTCTCCATGCTTATCATGTACCACGAGACTGAGAATATCCATGTATGGAAACATACATGGGTTGCATCCTGCTTATGGTGTCAACCAAAAGCATGTCTACTTGGCTGCAAAGGGGCTTATGGGTTTCACTTCATCTTTTTTGGTCATGACACATCTGTTAGAAGTGTTTCACCATACTTGCATGTCGTTTAAAATACAAATGTCCATTTGAATCCGCATTTGGTTTTTCATAGATGAACTCATCAACTAGACTGTGCAAAGTTGAGTGTGTGCCTAGTAGGCTATATGTCTTTTTTGTCTTTTGAATGTGTGCTCCTGTTTTTTGGCAGCTCTTCAGTAATTGGGGAGAGTGTGAACTCAGTGACAGATGGCTCACTAGAAAAAAAAGAACCCCCCCTGGTAACCAATCAGGCTTCTTTCACATTGCATAGCTTCCTTGCATTTGTGGTGAATTCATCTATTCAGAGCAAACGTCGCAGTTAATAAGGAAAGCTAGAACTTCTTAGAATTATTCCCTAGATTTCTTTATTATTTTTCCTCTCTGGCACTGTTTGCCCCAGATTATATTGTTTTAGAAACAAAAGCAGACTGAACAGGTTTCTCAGAAAATCAGATGCAGGTAGCATCAACCTGCATTTGCACTCTGACCCTGTGGTCACAGTGGAATTAACATATTTTGCCGTGTCAGTGGAAATATTATTATTTCTACTTCAGCCTGTCAACTCTTTCAGCTCCCTTTTAATGTAAAATCAGCTTTAGGTCCTAACGGCTCCTCTGCAAATTCACAAAAATGCTGACTTATTAAGTTTTCAAGTACGCCTTGGAGTGTGTTTATGCACGTTGTGTTGGCTTATTGAATGAAAACAATATGCTAAGGGTATAAAGGTATTGCATGTTTACTATGAATACAACTCAACCTTGCAGGCTGTTTTTAGTTTACTGAAAGTCTGCAGGTTCTTCTGAATCCTTGTTGATGTGAAAAGTTGTAATCCATCCATCTTCACTGAGGTGTATCACATACATCTTAATATCAGACAGCAGCAGGATATTGGCTGTGTGAGCCATCACAGTGCTGTTGTTTTCTTAGAAAAAGGAGAATTTTCGTAATGCTACTTCTTCAAAATAGACAAATGTTATGTGTCTGATAACATGCTGAATTGATTCACACAAATGAAGAAGCTTGACTGTCACATGCAGTTTCTAGTTCCACTTTCCTGGGAAATCAACATGCTTGAGAGATTTTTCTCTCTTAAAGACATAACTGTGTCAAAAACTGCATTATGTGCACATTTACTGATATCAATAATCCTGCCATTTACAGGTCAGAGTTTTGGCTGTAGCTCAAAATTGATTGTGCGTGAGCTGCTGTTTGACTCAGGACTTGGTTTAGTGAAATGTCTGGAAGTGTGATGATGTGTTGCTGCCATCATGTGGTGATAACATTGAATAACCTCATCCGTGCAGCGCAGGAAGCAGAAAAACTGCACATTAAGACAATGAAATTCAGGAGTTATTAAGTGTGATGGACACACCCTGCTGCAAATATCCTTTCTAAAGTTTGTTTTAGTTTTAATTCGATCTTTTTTAATAAAAAAAAAATTTGGAGTCATTGTCTTTTTTTGTGGTTAAATAAATATTTATTGGCAGGTCTCTCATAGGGGAATCCTTTGGTTTCACTTTATTTATAAATTTCTTCACATTTAGCTAATTATTTATTTATTTATGTATTTATTTATTTAAAACTCATTCTGGTGTGTATTAAATGTGGCATTACATGTCCCTGCTTTCACTGTTATTTGTGTTTAAATTAGGAAAAAACAGCTGACAAATTATATTTACTGTTTGCTTTTACTTTACTCATCTAAAAAATAAATAAACTCTGAATTTCCTGAGCATTTTATTAAAGTTGTGCCCTTATGCATTACATTGAGGGCTTCAGTTGCCACTGGATTAATGGAAAGCAAACTTTACAGGTATTTAAAGTTTGCTTTTCTTATTAGCTTTGAGTTAAATTCAAGTCAGTAAAATATGTTTTATTCTGCTGTCTGCAATGGTTTACACAAGCAAATCCTGTTCTGTTGCACATGTACATATTACAGAGTGGAGCTAATCACAGAAGTAAGTAAGTAAAATTTATTTCTATAGCGGCTTTCACAGACAATGAACATCACAAGGTGCTTTACATCAATACAAATAAATTAAATACAGTAATAAAATACAAATAAAATACATTTAAATAAAAAGCAGAATACATTAAAATCTGGAAGACAAAAATAAGCATCAACAGCCCTCTCACATCAATTATTAAAAGCCTGAGAAAACAGGTGAGCTTTAAGTTTACTCTTAAAAACATCTATAGAGTCGAGGGAACGTAGGGGCAGCGGGAGGTCATTCCATAGCCTCGGCGCAAAGGCCTGGAAGGAGCGGTCACCCCGGGTCTTATAATGAGTGCAAGGGATCTTTAGAAGGTTTTGGTCCAACAGAACACATTTATCTAGGTGAAGAGTGCATCCAGGTGACCTCTCCAAGGTTTTGGTTGCCCTGGACAGATAACAAAGGTGACCTTATCTGAGAAATATATGCAAATTATATTTTTCTTTTTCACCGTTCTGATCTGGAAACACTTTTGAAATGTCCTCACATGGAATATTCGACAGTTTTTAACCTTCGGGGCTCCTCTCAGAGGAAATCACTGGAAAAACAAGCAGCCTGTAAAAAGGGGCAACAACAGAGGTCTCACTTCATTTTTAAATGTCAGTCATGACTAAAATTGACTAACTAAAGGAAGAAAGCATATTTATATAAAATGTTTGGCCTGAACACCCTTCCCAATCTGAAACTGCGACACAAATCACTAAAGCAAATCTGCAACATGAAGACATATAAACATCCTTAGATTGTTTGTTTTGCAGCAATAATTAATTTAATAACAATATTTATTTATAAGTTACTGATTTGAGGTATTACTACATGTTGAGTGCTTCATTAACATCAAGGGATAAAATAACTATTTATTTGTTTTTAAAGTTTGTTTTCATATCCTTTTCCTCTGTTGTGTTTGAGAAAGGATGTTTTTTTCTTTGTGCTTTTCTTTGTACCTGCCTGAAAAGCCACTTAGTCAGTGCTGCTCCCGCGCTTCATCATGGACATATGGTTATGATATACACACACAGCATAGGGTGTAAGCTCAAGCGTAAGGTGTCTTCTTCCAACTTAGAAGTGTTGTTTATCCTCTTGAACATCTGCTTACCTGATAGATTTTACATATCTTTATTTCCTTTTAGTCAGTGATGTCCTTACAATAACAGCATTATAAGTCTGTGTTTTCTCAAACTAGACCCAGAGACCAACGATTTTTGGGTCCACCGCCTTTGAGGATTGCGTATTGTGCTTGTGGTGTAATCTTTCCTATCCTTGACACTCATTCTTCCATTATTTCTTTATGACTTGTTTCACTGTAAACTGATTTCTGTAAAAAAATACTTTTGAACCTTCAAACAATCTTGTGTTTGCAAAACTTTGAAAGAAAAATAAAAAAATATGAAGCCTCAGATTATCTGTATAACAAACATCATCCAGATGTAGACAAAGGCTCATCTCGGCGAGTGTTTCTTGATAATATTCTGTTCCCCTCCAACTTTGTCAGGTTCAGACACGTTTACAGCTTTCTGTTTAAGGAGGAAGACAGATGGCCAGCCTCAAGTGTTTTTGCAGGAGATATTTCTGTGGCTGGTTGCTGTGATGAAGGACCATGACATTGCGTTTCAACGTAAGGCCAGGATGCAGCCTGAAACTGATGGATCGATCAGCAGACAGACAGAAATTAATTTGTAATTATCGAGCAGGAGAATTCAGGTTGTAAAGTGTGAAGGACATGAACCGAAAAACATGTGGACTCCAAAGGCTGATCGAAAAAGCGGGGTCTGAATTATTTTTTTCTTTCTCCCAGTGATTTGTTGGTACCTGAACTTACCACTGGAGAGCACTTTAGTCATGTGTGTGAGCCTTCCACAGGTTGTTGTTGACAGTGAAAGCATAACTGGTATCCCTGCAGTCAACATGTTTTCATATCCACATCTGCCACAAACACTTTCATGGTTGGCCTCTGATCCCATCGTCATGTTTTTGCAAGGATTTATGTGCATATGTGTATGAAGTTGCCCTGAAGACAAAACCAAGATTCAGACCTGCATTAGGGTTCATACCAGCTCTGACTAGTGTAAAATGCATTACTTCCAAAGATTACATTTTCAGTGTCGTTGCTTCAGAGTGCATCCAGAACAATTCAAGATCTTTTGTCCGACTTTTTGATGAATGATAAAAAGAGCTCACATGTTTTATTTTTCATTTAAAGATTCTTTTTTTTTTTTTTTTAGAACAAGCCAAAAAATGAGGTGCTTTCTAGGTTAAAATAACCTTATGTGTGAACAATACAAGACATAAGCAGTGCGTTTGATGCAAGTACGAGCCATGTGATGTTTGTCAAAAGTACCTAACTGATGATGGTGATAATAATAATAACAGTAACAATAATAATAATAATACATTTTATTTCAAGGTGCCTTTCTGGACACTCAAGGACACCGTACAAAATAGTCAATTAAAAAGAACAGACAGTGAAATGATTCAGTATTACATTGATAATCGGCAAGTGCGACCACCTCCATAAAAGCAAAGGTTAAGTGGTTTGCTTGTATCTAGTAGTTAGTTGGATGTTAACACCATGCACAGAAGGAAAAAACATTAAAGCAATTCTATACGAATCAGGGAAAAGTTAAAAGGTTATCTCAAACTACTTCCAGTCCATTGACATACTGAGAGAGAGATTCTTTTCCAGAGATAATTTGTGCTTATTTTGCAGACTTTGGTATTTTGGGTCATAAAAGTAAGTCCATGATCAGACACGTAGCTGCACATGTGCAACAGAAAAGACAGATCTCAACTCTGACCTTAACAGAAATGTTGTGGAAGGACCTTAATCCTTTAGTTTCTTGGTCTACCATGTAATAGAAGTAAATTTGTAGTGACTATTAAGATTTTCTTTAACAAATTTTGGAAATAAACTGCCAGAGCCATCTGTACCACTCTGTTGTAGTGTAAGTGTTTGTTCTAACACTGCTGTTTCACATTTAAGCTAGTTCACTGTCATAATGTTATTAAGTTACAAACTTTCTCAACCTTTTGCTAAAAAAGAAATAAAAAAAATTATTCTGATTATTTTTGTCCAAAACAAACAGAAAAAAAGCGGAGAAACATTTTTCTCTGACCTTTGTCTTAATGTGGAAGTTTAAGGGTTAAAAGAGCTTTGCAATTTCAATAAACTAAAGCAATGTTGTAAAGAAATGTGGGCCAAATAGTTGATGAATTCACACAAAAAACTGTGGAATCATAAAGTATGCTTAGTTTTTGATAAATAGATAAATCAAGTTTCACCGTCATCTTGTGTTTTCTGAGATTTCCTCATTTATTTGCTCTGTTTGAAGACCAAAAAGAACAAAGGACAGATGATGATTTTCATTCCTGAAACCTTGGGATATTAATTTAATTAATCTTATTCATGTTTTTTTTTTTTTTTTTTTATAGACACTCATGACGCAGTTTTACGGTTCAACGCTGCACCCACAGAGGGATATGAGCGAGATGTGGGGAACAAAACCACTATCCGCATCATTAATTCACAGGTAAGTGAGAAGCTGGCCTTGGATAACATAAGGAAATGAATCATTAGAAATGTCTCTGTTATCCGTGTTGCTCACTGATGTGCCTCTCCTGAAGGTAACCTTAGCTAAATTGTATCTCTCAGCACAATTGTTGAAAACGATTGAACGTAATACTTTCATTAATTGAAAATTATGTTTTTTAATTAAAATCTAACTCCATCATTGAAAGTCACTGAATCTAATTCAAAAGCCATTTTTCCTTATCATATCATTCAGCACTTTATATCTTCTACTAGCGCACTCTCTGAGTAAACATCAGATCTGAAATATGGCACTAATTGAAGATAATCGATTCCAGGCAACTTTTATGATTAATTTCTTCAACATCCGACTCTGATGACCATTTTTATAAATTACTGTAAATGTGTCACAACCAAATCTTAGCATCTTTTTGGCTTTTGGCTTTTTTTTTTTTTTTTTTTGTTACCCAACCCAAAATGTTTAGCTGCCTACAAACCTATGCATAATTTATTTGCTTTTGTTACACCCTCTTTCTTTACATAAATGCATAGCTAATAATGTAGAGCCATAACACCTGAAGCTTTGTAAAAAAAAACTATGAAAAATTCTTTAGTGCTAGAAAATGAGAGCAAATTAAACAAAGAATGTTAGCTGCTAGCTAGCAATGGCGTACAGTAAAAAAAAAAAAACATTTAGGAGATACTGCTTTTCTTTTCGTTTAAACAAATCATTAAAAATGGACTAAAATAAGACTTGATGCTTCGTTTTCATCATTCAAATGGACAGAAACTACATGGACCGTGGATGTTTGGTGAATGAATCACTGGTTTGCTAACATTTGAACTGAAAGTTAACCCAATCTGTATTAGTGTGAATTATTAGAGATAATTTCATATTCCAAATTATGCAACTTGTCACTACTTTTGTCAACAGCTAAATCAGGGGATAATATGTACTTTTATAGGCATTTGTTTGTTCTTTTTGGACCAGAAGCAGTCATATCTTGAGGTCATCACTTGTTCCACATCAAGTTCGTAATGATGACACGACTCCTTAAGAACTGTCTCTCATCTTAATACTGAGCTTAGCTGAAACAGCTTCTGACGGTGAATTTACTGTATTATAAGAATAATCTTTCCACAAAGAAGTACTAATAAGTAATACTATTATCCTTTAGATCTTGCTTTGTTTCCTTTTCTCCTTCTTCTTTTTTAGCCTCCCATGCATGCATTAATGCTTAAAAAAAACAAAAACAAAACAACTTTTTCTTTATTTTTGCCTTTCACAGATTTTGGCAAATCCCAAGCATCAATTCAACACAAGCTCCATCTATAAGAATGTAACTCTGGTGGCCTGGGACCCCGCACCTTACGCCGTTAACTTGCACAAGGTAAGCTGTGTTTGCAAGCCGGCTGGATGAAGAGCAGCTGCAGCTCAGTGCTGCTTCTGCATCAGTAGTGGTCAGAAAATGCTAGAAAACTATACACTGGGGTGTTGGAGTCCAGTCCTCAAGGGCTGGTGTCTCTGCAGGTTTTTGTTGTCTCCATGTTCCAACACAGCTGAATTAAATTAATGAAAAGTTTGACAAGAACCTGTTGGATCCATTTGATTTGCATCAGGTGTGTTAGTGCAGGAAACAACAAAACCTGCTGGATACCTGCCCTCGAGGACCTGACTTTGACACGTGCTGTACAAGTACGCCACAGGACTGTTTGGGAATGTTCCTCATGTTGCCATAGTAACCACAGTGGTCATTTTGATATTCAAGCCCATGTGTCCTTGGACAAGTCCTGAATCCTTTTGTGCACTCGTTCTAGTATTTTAACCTTCCATCATTTTCCTGTCGCCTCTTCACCCTCTTCTTCGTCTCGCTTCCATATAATTGTTTTTCAGGAAATGGTTTATTGTCATAATCAATACAATCTTAGTCTTTTGCATTCAGATTTGCAATTAAAATGGATTTGCATGCGTACTGCGGGTTACCTTTTTCACTGGATGATAAAAATAATTTGCCTTTATTATATTGCAAATTTAAAAAGTCCTCGGTCTTATTAATTTCTTTGCCATTTCATTATGACTGGGTTATAATGCAACCATCAATCCTTTCCAAATGAACACTTTTTTTTACACTTCACACTAACATAACACAGCATCAGACGGTACAGTACTTTTTTAACCTTTCTTCTGAATCATTGAAATTTTGAACAGCAGCACAAAATG
The DNA here is from genome assembly GCA_037177515.1 of Pseudomugil tenellus. Classification (NCBI taxonomy): domain Eukaryota; kingdom Metazoa; phylum Chordata; class Actinopteri; order Atheriniformes; family Pseudomugilidae; genus Pseudomugil; species Pseudomugil tenellus. The sequence continues at coordinate 10,660,725 of JBAMHX010000014.1, read as the reverse complement.
ATTCATCAGTTGGCAAAAATTTCTGTTGCTGCAATAGTTTTACTAATAGATGGCATAAAGCCAAACAAAGCACACAACGGAAAAGAAAAACAACCTTTTTAAATAGAATGATAGGATTTTCATAAAGGCCCTGATATTTCAGTGACCTCTGACCTTCATCTTTATAGCACTACTTCCTGTACTATCCTCAAGTGAAGCAGTAATTATCCTGTAGTAATATGAACTGGGAAATCGTGCTGTTGGGTTTTAGTTTGCAGCAGATTAAAACATTATGTAGTCTGTTTTCCTGGAAGTGACCATCCTGTGTTTTGTTTGTATTTATATTTCATGACCAGATGGTTTGAAAAGCTATAAGACTTTTTCTTCACTCCTATTAAAATGTTTCTTCTTCAATCTTATGATCTGGCATTTGGCTATTTTAGTCTTTCATGTATGACACAGTTACACCAGATTTTATTATGTTTGCTAAACACTTTATTAGATTATTTACAATACCACTTTAAACTAGCTTTTGAACAATATATTATTTGTATGGAACATTCCTATACACGTAATCTCCCAGAAGATGAGCAACAGATTCATTTGTTATTATAAAAGAAAGCTTGCAAGCATTTCTTGCTGATTGTAATAACAGATCACATTTAAATAGAACAAAACATATTTATTTCAAGTGGATTAGAAAGATGAAATGTTCTGTTATGTTGTAATTTAAAGGGAATCTTTTATGTAAAAAAACGTTATTTTTAAAAGTATTCTTTAGATTATATATTTGTTGTCCGAACTCCTGAAAGGTACAACAGCTACGCACCATTCCAGCACAAAACTGCATCAACTTTTTCTGTAAATGCCCACTTCCAGGAACAGGTAGGTGGGGTAATGACTGGAGAAAGCAGCTGCTCACCCCCACCTCATTCGCCATCTCTGCCTGCTGAAACAGACCGCTGTGCAGAGGTCTGTTCCAAGCAAGCTACTGTACTTAATCTCAGAGCCACTTTGATCAAATCTGAGTTCAGATAATTCACTAAGATCTCAGAAAATTATTTCAACAGAAAAAAAACATAATGCAATACATTTAATCAGTTGCATTTCTGCCCTACACTTTCATTTTACCACAACACAGCGGGTCAGTTTTTTTTTCCTTTTCTTGAAAGCCTGAATCAGGAGCGTACTTGAAATGAGATCAAGGAATCGTAGAAAGTTGTACACATCGACTGAGCTGTCAAAGCCGTGAAGTTTCATCTCTTTAAACTTGCCGTATCACATCATTTATCTGTTCCAGCCTGCTTTCTGCAAACATTTCAATATGCAGGATTTTCTATGAGATAGAAGTAAAACAAAAAAAAAATCACTATACTAAAATGTGAGGAAGAGCTGAAAAAGTGGTGAACCACTTCACTTATTATGAGAAGCATCTCACTGCCTGTGGCATTGACATCAATTAAAGTTTGTGTTTTTTCTTTTCAAAAACAAAAGCAAGAAAGTGGTTTAATGAGGAAAAAAATATTTAAAAGAAGAAAAGTGTAAAACGTTCCAAAAAAGTTAACAGTACTCATGAAAGTAACTTGCAGATGACAGTATAATAACAGGAAACTACAAATACATACAGGAGACGGTAAATAAAGATAATGCTTATCACTGATGCCATGGGCGGGCTCCAAAATACATCTGACTCCAGTGACTCCTATTCAAAACATAAAATGTCAAATAAACAATTTATTTCTAGGAGGCACAACATTGTGTTAAGCAAAATTAAATCTTTCTGGACACCTTACTGATTATATATTAGAACAATACAGTATTGGTTGTCCCACTTCAAATATGGCCACTTCTGGATCTAACTGAACCAAGAAAGACCAGAAGACTCCAAAAATACCTTTCTTCCAGTGCAAGTTCTGCACGGTTGCCTTGAAATGCCAGTTTGGAGGAGCTAAAATATGCGGGACTGTACTTCATGCATTCAATTAATTTACAAAGGAGCATAATGATACAAAGTTAAAAGTCATGGAGCTAATTTTGTACTGGGATAAAAGCAATACAGGATCAGCTCCGGGATCATTCAACCAAAAATGTTGTTATTTGACATACATTTGAATTTTACAGCCTGTTTCAGGTCTTTTTCTTAAAAAAGTCTCATGTACTCACATGCAGTGGATATTATAACAGCATAGAACATGGTTCTGTAGTTTATATTGACTCATCACAACGTACTGAAAAGTCTTCTAAAAGCTGAGATTTTCCTATTTTATCTTATTTATCCATCAGCCTTCTGATGAAACTGAAATGATGATTAAAGCTTTTAATTTCTCTTTATAAGATATTGACTTTGGGCTCACATTTCTTAATTTTGTTATACATTTTTTAACTATATTGCTTGTTGAAAATGTTGCCTGAAAGCTTGAATGGCAGCACATTCAGTTTGTAATTGGTTGAAGAGGAAAACACCCTCCATCTGTGCTGTCGGTACTGAGGTTGACGGCTGAAAGACACATTTGCGAACTTTAATTAAGATTCCGAATGCAGAATAGTTGTGGGTTCAGTGAGAAAATGCTCCATCAGTCAGGCGTGATGATGGATCTGAAGTGCCAGTTCATCAGAGAGATTAAAGGCAGGCTGTAGTGTTCTCTCATCAATTAAAACATGTCCAGCTTTTTATCTTCTTTATTGGTTTATACTTTGCTGGTTTTTATGCTGAAACTAGCAAGCAATTTAATTGGCAAACTATATAAGATGTCTAGATGTTCATATATATATAGACCATCCTGTGAAAAAATGTGTTATTAATATCATAGTGCAACTTACCGCTTAACTATGTTAGTGGTTTACACTGAACATTAATTAAATTTTAGAGCAAACAATATACCATTTCATATAACGTTTCCTCAACACTAATATTTAGAACAGTTTTATTAACTGCAAGTATCTTAGAAAAAGAGAAAGAAACAGAGATTAAATATAAGTTAAAGATTGACACAACAGGGGTTTTTACACATCAGGAGGATGAGAATGTTAATATAACTGCACATGACAGGCCACTGCCTTTATTATTAAGAGCCAGATAATCATCAAAGAGAGCAGAGAAGAACACAGATCAGGAGAAATATGAGAGGAAAATTAATTTGTGGTTTGAGGGGAAAGCCAGTAAAGAACAGAGCTGGTGAATGGCAGAGTTGCCAGCAAAGCGCTAACAGTCCTGTGCTTTGCCTTCATATATCATAATAAAAAAGCAAAATAAGAGGTACTCTCTTCCTATTATAGTATTAAATGGGACAGAAAACAGAACTTAAGGGCAAAGGATCAGTTTTTACACAATATGAACAAAAAAAAAATCAGTGATGTTAGCAAACACTGATATTCTGGCAGCCTGATAGAGTAGATACAGCTGTATGTCTTTCTCTTCTTTAACTCCATTACATGCCTGGATGTATAACGCTCTCATCTGAAATCAGATTTATACATGCAGGCATGGCCATGTCTCTTCTTGCAGACATCACTGAAGTCTTCACTTGCAGAAATTTCATCCAGGAAGGAATGTTGGTTTCTTTAGTTTAGTATCCAAACTTGTAGGGGTGTGTGAACTTAACCTTCAGTTCACACACTCTTGTCCTGAAAAAACTGCTCCTCTACCAAAGTCTTATGATTCGGACATCTTTTACTATCTTCAACTCCACAGAAGGATCCAGGAAGGAAAGCTCACTCTCTTTAACCCTCTTAGTTTAGAAAAGCTTTGCTGTCATGTAAACACAATGCATCTTAAAGTACATTAGCTTGAATGGGAACTTTTCACAAAATATCCTGTGCACTAAATAATCTGTTATTATAATTATTTGTTGATAAGAAATCATTCAAATGAGAATGAACGAAGTGTGAAGAAAAAGATCCACCCTGTTTGCTATCTTATCTAATGTTTTTTTCCCCTCTTTTCCTGTCTTGCTAGTGGTATACCAGTCCGGACTACAACCTGTTTGTTCCATACGTAGAGCACCGCAAACTCCACCCTGACCAACTTTTCTACATCCTTCACCCCAGCTACGTGTGGCGACTTTGGGATGTGATTCAGGGCAACACTCAGGAGAACATCCAGCCCAATCCTCCCTCCTCTGGCTTCATAGGTGAGTACACACCTTTAGAAGCACATAGACATTTTAGTCATTTTAGTCATTTAGACATTTTTAGTTTGTCTGCTGTCCTCCAGTCGCCTTCCTACTGTAATATTAAATATTTCCCTACCTGCTCCTTTTGCAAACACACACACACATCTTTGTGTTTATTTTTTTGGGACACAGTGTTTACACACTTTAGTCTTGTACCATGTCCACTTTTTTTTAACTTAACTTTTAACCATGACCTGCTTTAAAAGCCAGAACTTTAACTAAAAAAAGTAAAATATTCAGCAGTTGTAATGTTTTTTCAGACCTCACAAAGATTGTGAACTGAGCCGTGTGCACGTGGACTTTCTAAATTTTTATCCTCAGTTTGGACAGGGACATTATCAATGTGCAGCAATGCTCACCAATCCATGTTGGAGATGGCAGAAATCTGACACTGTAAGCCCATGGAGCTCCTCACGGTATCAATATGCATTCATGTGGGTCTGCTTCTTGTTTTTCCCAGCAGCTTCAGTGTGATTTAGTTTCGTCACAGCTGTGTTCAAAAGAAATCCAATTACAGCCAGAATCCGTCTGAGTGACAGATCATTATTCTTATATTTGATCTGAAGTATCTACTGACATTTCACTGTTGCTTTTGAACTTACTTGGTAGTAATCTATCTTCAGTGTTTTGAAGCAGGTTATGGATTCTAACAATACGTCTGGAAGCTGAAAAATCTAAAATATCATGCATTATTTAACTGTAAAGTGTTCTATTTGATTCATTGCATTTGAAGAAAAGTGGAAATTCAAACAATATTGGCAGTGTGTACTTAAAACACACTTGTTTTGAAGCAAGGGCTTTAAAAAAATCAGTTTGGCTGTTATTGCAATTTTATTCATTATTAGTTTATTTTTATTTTATGTACTTGTTTACAGTTGTTTTCTTATGACGGTCTTTTTGCCAAAAAGACTTTTAGCTCTTCTCTGCTCAGTTTGGCTCCAAATGGATTGACACAGAAAGCATCAACTGTTAAACGTTACCAACCTTGAGCTTGAAAACCTATTTAACACAAGTGATCTTTATGTTTCCCTGTTAGGATTTTGATTTTCATTCCAAGTTGAGGGCTTTTGTTATTGTTTTATATTCATCTATACTGTTGCATCAACAGTAGATGAACGGCGTTCTGTTCTCCTCAGGATTCTTGCACTGTTTGTGTAGATTTTATGAGAAACAGTTTTCAAACTGATCATGCTAGTGCCTGTTTTGCAAAATATGAAAAGACCCTGCAAGTGAGTCTGTGCGTACGTATTTGAGTTTTGGAGGGGGGGGAGGTGGTGTGATGTGCCTTAATGTGACATGTTGTATCGCTTACTGAACCTCCTGCTGGTCCTACTGGACAGATTCTTTGAGTTAGGTTTGAAAACAAAAGTAAACACAGAAACCCCCAGCACTGCATAAACTTGGCGTTCATTGTATCCTTGCAATGAACAAGCTGACTTGGGGGGGCGGATTTCCATATCTGATTTAGCTTTTATATTATCAGACCCTTAGCTTAAGCATGTCCCACCTGATATGCTTTAACTGTACTTTTCTATCTTCATCAGAAGTGTCACTGGATGGTGTGTAACGTGCACAAATGAAAGCCTGTCCGGTGGGCTCATGCGAAAACCAAGTGTCTGATAACATAAGAATGAAATAAGCTATATAAATGATAAACTGTGAATTTTATGGCATTATTTGGGAAATATTTCCTTTTTAGATCCTGGTCAATCGATAAGCTGGATTTTCTTCTTTGACCTGCTTCATCCTTTTATGAAATGGTGATGCAGTGATGGATCCAAACAGTTAGCTTTGTTAGCTAACCAAAAGCTAACTAACTTAGCTAGTGTAACTTCAAGTCCTGCTAAAAGTCTTATCTGGGTATTATTCAGCACACCAGCTCAGGAACAGAAACTTGTAAGAATATTTTTCAACGTCAGGAACTGAATTGGAAACATGAATGTAGCTATTGAACTTCTTTAGTCTAGAGAAAATTTATTACAAAAAACAACATGACAACATGGATATGTACTGGTGTTTGACTAGTTAGCAGGAGGCTGTATTGCTAGTTTCTAGAAAAACGCCTATTAATACTTTTGCTTTCAAAGTATTGTCACAGAAGGCTTAAACTGAGATGCAGAAATGCAGCGTATCTTTTCCACAACAATGCCATTTATTGAAACAATTAGATGCAACAGAATACAACAAAATGAATGACAAATCAAAAGACAATACACAAAAACTCAAGTTCGATTGTCAGAATACACATTTGGCTTCAGGCACAACCGTTTCTGTAGGGATGCAAAAACCATCACGAGCAAATGCCTATGTTGGTTATCAACAGCTTGTCACAACTTATTTTGTGTTTTCAGTGCCCAGTGGACACATCATTGTGTTTTCCTCTAAAGAAATGTGTGGCCAAGGAATAAAGCTGGTAAAGAAGTAAAAAACAAAAGACTTAACTTGCTCTTTGACTGTTGCATTCCAACAGTGTCCTCAGATATTTTACCATCTACCTCAAACACCACATTTTGCTCTTTGTTTGGTAATATTGTGTATTTGCTGCTCAGAGAGCAGGTCTTTTTTTCTTTAATACAGGTCTGAGTTATTGTTTTTAACGCAGTGTGTAACAATGAATCCAGAATTTAGAGTACAAAAAAAATAATGGGAAAAAAAAAGTCTCACAATTGAACAATTGTAAACCATATAACATATGAAACACTAGGACACAAAATACTACATGCAGATACAAGGTTAGAAATAGTTAAACACATATTACGTGAAAGTCAAGGTAAAGTCTTTGTATGATGAGTTGTAGGATTCTGTAGTATTTACCTCTGGTCACTATGCTACTGATAAAAGCACAAAGTGTGATTGAACAGTTTTACAGTGGCACAAATGACAAACTGAAGAGCAACAAAAAACAGGCACTAACTTTTGTGGGTTTTTTTAAACAAAGAAAAACATCGTAAATTACAAACTAGAATGAATTTTTGCATTGATCAAGGAGAAATAAAAACACAGACGATATCAATGAAGCTGAATCCTTAAAAAACGAAATCAACACGGAGAAAGAACACGGCGCTAAAGCGAATACCAGTTCACCCCTACTGCTAGCGGAATGAAGAAATGTCTCCCTTAGCAATGTTCTGACCCTCAGTTTATGCATGAGTCAACAGAAAAGCTGTGTTGTGTTATCAAAGTAACTAAACTAAAAAAAACAAAAACAAAACCAACAATCTGAGAGTTTTTAGAGTAACGAAGGCAGATTTATTGCAGTGTTTTAGTTTACATCAGCTTCTATAGCTGGGCTTCAAGAGTAAATATGTGGATTTATGACGAATGTCAATGAATGCTAAGAAGTGATTTGATGGTTGGTAATGTATCAGCAAAAGCAAAGATAACACATTTTATCCCCAACAATAGTTGTTGTATGCCAAGCTTTGCAGATTATGTTGATTCTTTTATATTTATCAGTCGTGGCATGTTGATCTGCATGATGTTCACGTAGTTCGCAATGAATACATTTGCACGCTACTTTTAAAATGTCCCCCTCTGGAGGTTTAATTCAGCCTGTCAATCCGCTCCCTTTCTTCCTCTCCTTCTCAATTTTCTACCATTTAGTCTTTGGCATTGTCAGAGGAGTAGCTAAGCACACTCTATCAGTCATGCAACTTTGTCTTCTCCACAGACTGTCAGATCTGTGTAAAAAGGAACATCAAACTAAGCATAGGTGCTTTAAACAAGCGCTATAGGAGAGAAACAAGGAAGGAGAGCAAGTAAGTTAACTATGGGAGGAAAAAAAAAAAGAAAAATATCTTCAAAATCACAGAAATAAACAAAATATTGTGGGTGTCCGCATGTTGTTCACTTTAGGCCGGTTTTTGGACAACGTTGCACATTGCAGGAGGGGTTTTAATGCTGTCATTTTTCTGAACTTGGCATGGAGGAATTCAGACTGCACACACAACACTCTGACCTCAACCCACAAAACATCTTTTGGGATAAAGTGTAAGGCTGACAGTGAGCCGGGCCTTATCACCCAACATCAGTGAAAGATCCCATCTGGCAGTAGAATTAGAGCAAATCCCTGCAGCCGGGGTTCAAAATCTTGTAGAAAGTCTTCCTGGAATGGGGGAGACTCTTCTTGCAGCATATCAATGCAGATGGTTTAGGAATGCAAAATTAAGCACTTACAAAGGTGTGATTGTTGTGTGTGTTTAGATATTGGGATTTAATTTGTATCGTTAAAAACAATCACGTATTCATCTTTCTTGGTTCATTAAAAGCAAATGTAAAAGTTCAAACTAGACAGACACATAGATGTCTTGCTGTACAACCACAAGCTCACACAAGGACATTTAGCTTCATAATGCTTCATGCTTTAGTCCACATTCCACTGTAGCTCACATAAGTGTCGCCATGAAGCTGAGTTATTGGTGATTTAACATGACAGTGGTTTCTGTACAACGTTGTTTATGGTGGTCGGGCTTTGTTTGTGTTGTGGTGGGGGGATGGATGTTGCGGCGCAACACTAGTTGAGAGCATCAGTGGAGATTTGGGCCACCGTGTTGCTGTAGACCCGGCGGTTCAGAGGGATTACCGTAGTCTTAGAGGGCATGGAGGTGTTGCCATTCTCTGACGACCAATGATCACAGTGGAACAGAATCAGGAAACACCTGTAGAACTGAGTGGGACAGAAAGAAAAAGGAGTGTGAGCGTGTCGCACACACTGAGACCTCCTGACATCTTCAGTGATTACTGAGCCTTCGGTCAGTGTCACTGTTTAATACAATGACATGAGAACACACCAAGCAAAACATGTTGCCAGTACAGTCTTTCTCTCTTTCTTTCTTTTTTTATTTTTCATTCTTTTTTCTCATTATTTCTCTGTCTTCATTTTTCTCATTTATTTCTCTCTCTCTCTTTTTTGGTCTTTTATTTGTTCTCACCCTCTTTCATTATTTCTCTCTCTTTTGTTCTATTTCTTTCATTCTTTCTTTCTTTCCATCTTTCCTCCTTTCTATCCTTCTTTCATCCTTTCTATGCTTTCTCTCTTTCTTTCTTTGTTTCTTTCTTTGTTTCTTTCTTTCTTTCTTTCTTTCTCTCTTTCTCTCTTTCTTTCTTTCTTTCTCTCTTTCTTTCTTTCTCTCTTTCTTTCTTTCTCTTTCTTTCTTTCTTTCTTTCTTTCTTTCTTTCTTTCTTTCTTTCTTTCTTTCTTTCTTTCT
>JBAMHX010000014.1:10636697-10651283 GCA_037177515.1 Pseudomugil tenellus | reverse complement strand
TCTTTCTTTCTTTCTTTCTTTCTTTCTTTCTTTCTTTCTTTCTTTCTTTCTTTCTTTCTTTCTTTCTTTCTTTCTAACATACAATGATCAAACATACACATTAGCTGATCTGGTTTTACTTCTATTTATTTATTTTAAGTCAGATCTTGAAAACAGTGCTTAGCTTCCAGCTCATGCTCACATGATAAATACGTTCTGTCAGAACATTTGTTTTTACTTGAACATTTGAGAATGTTCACACTGGAAAGAAGCAGTGCAAAAGGAGTGGGGAAGGTGGAGAGCTGCATGCAGAATAACGATCATCACACAGAGAATGATGAACACAAATCAGCATAAGAGTACAAAGCAAGGTGGAATGGCAACAGAACAAAAGGTAGCTAAATATGTGCACACTGCTCTGTGCCCTGCCAACATGTCACATTAAATGAAATTTATCAAGTAGAGCATGCTTCTCAGTCTCCGTATTTCATGTCTTCAGTTCCATTTTCTTTTTACCTAAAGGAAGGGTGTTTTTTTTATTGCATATCTGATCTATTTCAGCACAAATGACCTTAATGTTTCGGCTTAAAATGTCATTTACACCATTACCATCACATCTAGTTGAGATTTCTGTGTAAAAAGGATTTTCAAAAGATGCATTGAATATAAAGAACACTAATGCACCTTGCAAATCAGATTTGTCCGATGAGGCATGTACTCGGCGGTACAATAATCATCTACATAAGGCCTGATGATGCATCACATGTACTGTGGTGGAAAGTGCACATCACGTTCTTCCTCAAGTACTTTTTAGACCTACTAATATAATCCTGTAAACTTCACTACATATAGTTGATCAATTTATTTAGTTATGTTTAAGATCATTTCATACATGTGGTAATATAATGATCCTATTAAACATCTCATTGTTAAAGATTGCAGTTTTTTAGCTTTAAGAAAGTATTAAGTTCTCAGATCCAATTTCATTTTGTTGTGAACTATATCCGTATTTTTCAAGCAGGGATAACCTTTTCTTCTTCCAATGCAAGAGCTGAGGAAGAAATATATTATTGCTGTTGCTCTCAACAAATTTACACTAAAATACCAAATGGAAAAACCTGATTCTTCAAGACAGAATTCATTAAGCCCTGGTGCAGAAAAGGGTCATCTGCTTCAAGATAATGAAAGTTACTAGGCTTGGTGGAGGATGTGCTTTTTTGTGCTTTAATTATTTACGCAAAGGATCAGCATATTCTCTTCACTACTCATAGAAAGTAAACTAAAACCTATTTTCAGATGGACGATACAAATGGGGTCAAATTCTGACTCGAGGAAACAAAGTTTCCATCTAACTGAACATCTAAACATTTACAAGAGCCAGATGTCACCCGCCCAAAGGCCAGTTCATTTGGAGTGAACTTATGAGATTTTTACTCCTCAATCCTCTCTGTCACAAGCTACTCCTGTTTTTCTAACAGTTTGTGGTGAGTAAAAGAGCCTTGTGTAACAGTATTAAGCTATTTTATGATTACATAATTGTTAATATGTGATTTATGTGGCAGAGCAACTGGGAACATAAACAATGTCTCAATTGCAAACTCAACTAATCAGTCAGGATTTTTTATTGCACAATGGGAATCAGTTCAAAGGGCTGCAATGTAATGATTATCTGCATATCAGGGATCTTTAAGTATCTTTTTTGTGATTACTTGGCCCTTTCAAATCAATGCATTTCTAATGCCCCGTGATTAATTTACTTCTAATATCCTTTAAATAAAAGAAATGCAGCTAGTCATATGAAAGGCCATTACGTGTCCCAGCTGTGTCCAAATTGAATAAAAGAGCAGAATACTTCTTGTTTTACCAACATCATCTTCACCAGTTGGAAGTATATTCCATCCGACCAAAATGTAGAAGATGTGCAGAGCTGCAGTCACAGCTAGAGCACGAAAATATGGAATTCTGGACCAGCGGCTCACATATAAATATATAGCTTGTGAGCTTCAGCATATTCTGTAGATCTAACAAAAATGGCTCTTTCTTTACTAATACATAAAATAAAAGGTGTCTCACTTCAAACAAGTTCCTGAACATAAAGCAACATGCAGGAGAAAAGCCTCCCCTAAACCACAAAAAAATTGTTTTTATTAATAAAAACATCTCTGAAGCAGAAAGTCAAAATAATGAATCCCATTTTTGTTGTAAAGTAAGTAAAGAAAATATCTTGCAACTGTCTATATTCACAATGTGCATTCACCAGTTCCAGAAATAGAACCAGTGAGAAAGTAAATAGTTTAATATTTAAATGAACTATGCGATTTGGAGACTTCCTGCTTGTATGACACGTAAGTGTGGAGAAAAATTTGTTAGGAAATATCTTAAAGATGAAATGACTAATCTTATCTTCAGTGTTTGCAGCTAAAAAAGAAACAAAAGCCCAGTTTCTCTACAGGTGGGGGTGGACACAAACCCATGCTGCTAAAAATCGTTTTAGTTCACCGTTTGCTTTGTTGGATGGAAGATGTGAATAATGTTCAAAAGCTCTCTGATTGGATTGCGAGAATACATCAGACTTTAATGTTTGACCAGGTTCTTTTTTGCTCCTATTGCAGCAGAGATGAGCTGTTCTAGCGCAGCTTTGTGTCTTGTGTATTTATTTATGCTTTTGCATGAATAAGATTGTTTTATTTATATTCAGAAAACTATTTTCATGCATTTGTGCATCAATCCAGAATTGTCCACATCTGTATCCCAGTGCATCTACTTTTATCCCAGTTTGTAATGATAAAGGGCTTACATCTCAGTTTGAAGTGGGTGTTTTTGTTTGCAAGGTTACCAGACTACTCTAGAGCAGAAAAAACACATAAATGTCAAAACCATGTGTTTAGTGGGACTACTTATCCGGAATCCCGGCAGGAATATTACTGTAGAGCTGCTCTGTGCAAACAAACACTCAGGAGATTGAACAGTAAGCAGCCTTTCTGAAGTTGTATGTCAAATCTTGATGTCCTATCGATTTCCTAATGTTGAAGCTTTCTTGGTTTCTTTTTAATAATAAAAGTAAACGCTCACTCTTTTGTGTGTGTCAACATTGCAGGTATCCTCCTGATGATGACGCTGTGCGAGCAGGTGCATGTGTATGAGTACATTCCCTCCATGAGGCAAACTGACCTGTGCCACTACCACGAGCGTTATTATGATGCTGCCTGTACACTGGGTGCCTACCATCCCCTCCTCTATGAAAAGAGCCTGATCCAGCGGATCAACACGAGCCCCGAGAGTGACCTCAGGCGGAAGGGACGTGTCACTCTTCCAGGCTTTAGCACCGTCAACTGTGACATCTAAAATATGAAATCTGACCCTCCGAACTGGATCGTACATACACAGATACACACACAGACACACACACCCTGGCCTTTTCTGGCTGACCAAGGGAGAGGTGCAATAAAGCCACAGCAGACACAAAGGCTGAAGCTTACAAGTTTCAAATTAGATCCATGAAGAGCATAAGCCATAGCCCTCCAGGGAGGGATAAACATGGAGGTTTTTGAAAGACTGTCTTCATCAAAGATGGTTTACTTCACCACAGACTGCAGCTGGAAGACAAAAATTTTATCTGCTTTAGCTGAGCCACGTTAGCTGTGGAGCTGACTAGAGTAGCAACAAATCATTGTTTTAGATAGAATGGGTATGTTTCCGTCATGTTGTGTTTTATAATAGTATGGGTGCTTCTCCACTTGAAAGAATCTTACTGTTTATTCTTTGGTTGTTTTTTTATATATATATTTTTCTTTTACTGATGAAGAGGGGTCTGAATAAATACACAAAGCATCCACTGAATGTCACAAATACAACATTTATCTATGTTTATCAGCAAATATGGACACGAATGTGTGATTTTTAAAGGCAGATTGTAAAGCTATTACACCGGTTGTATTACTGTACATATTACTGTACATCTTCCAGCAAAAACAGTTGTTTTGTGTTGTCATGATGGGTTCATTTTTCACCGCTGGTGGTGTTAACTTCAAAACTTAATCGCTGTTTTGTGCACACTGGCTGACAGCTGTATCACCTCCTCTACACAGCTAAGTTCTTCTAGGGTGCAGTTGTGTGATAAATAAAAGTAAATGGGGCCAAAATGGATCTTTGAGAACAAGCAGGTGCTCAGAACCGCCGTAACCCCGTGCCTGTGGATCAGCTGAACACTTTCCTCGGGTTGCCTTGTTACTGTTCAAACACATGCAGTACATACTGTTGCAGGACTGTAGTATCATTCAGTCTGATGTGGAGAGCAGCAGATATTTCTGAAGTAATTTACTTTTGCTTTTTAAGCTCTGCCTCAGCAATCACCAGCCCCCATCACCACCACCACACCCTTATTGGAGCTCACCTCTGCTTTTCTGTCTGCTTATGTGCAGCTCTCTGGGTTATTCCTCTGTTATGTAACAACATGAAGTGCATTCCCTACAACTATACATGCTTCATATTTCCTGAATCCCTTAATATTAGTCTGTACCTATCCATGGCTCGGGGTGAAGACAATTATGAAAGAGGAATTTGGAACTGTATTATCTTCAGATTTGATTAGTCTCCGTGTAGGAGAATTTTTTTTTTTTTTTTTAAATGAGCCAGCACCACGTCTGCAAACAGATCTGGAGGTATTATGTCAGCAAGGTAAAGGGAGTGTTTTTTTCTATTTCTTTTTTAAGCAGATATGCAGTCAGACATTTTTAAGCCTTTTAACACATTTTGTATAAAAGTATGTGTGTGTGTGCCGTCAGTAGTAGTTTAATGAAAGATATGAAAACTTTTAATGTCAACTTTTGAAAATGTTACAGAAACATTTAAGGTGTTTGATGTGAAGTAGATGACTGATGTAGGAAAGTAGAATGAAACTTTCTATCATTTAACTGGGGCTGGGTATTATTTTCAAATGTATTGATACCAGTTTAAACATGCCTTTTTCCCCTCAAATTCTCCCTGAGAAATGCATGTTTGTACTCTATTGAAACAAAAAAAGTAAGAAGAAAAAGCCTCTAAGTATGCTTTGGTTTTCAAAACTAATGTTTTCCATCATCAGTTTCCCCTCATTCCTGACCCGTTGGGTCATGATACTGGACCTGAAGAGGTATGTTGTATATATCTGAGCTGATCTCTTACTTTCAGGTCCAGTGCACTGGTTGAGGTCTCCTTTTATTTATATAATCACTGTTCACAATGTTCCTTTAAATGCTTCTTAAAAGCATCATCACGTGTAAATGAAAATATTTCCACTCAAGCAAAAATTTCTTTTGTCTTGTCAAGAAGGCCAGGATGTAATTGTGTTTGTAGGGACCTTGGGATTTTTCAAAGACTTTAAAATGATCTATATTGTTTGTATTTTTGTTTTACTGTAAAAATTCAGTCATGCAGGAATTTGTATTCTCTTTCCTTGTTTCCTGGCAACAGATCCTCCCATCATGTTGTGTCCGATTCATCTATTTACCTTTTCAAAACCCTCTGGCTTGCATGACCATGCTGGAGATGGTGTGCGGTCTACCTGCGCCAGATTGTTTGGAGCTATTTGTGCCACCAGTTAGATGTTGTCAAATGTTGCAGCTGATTCTTGTAAAAACACTTATTAGATAAAGAAAAACGGGAGGAAAAGTAATTCAGTGAATTACTCACAAGGCAAAAGTTCTTCATCACATTGATGAAAGATTATGTAACGCTGATATTGCCGTGAAAGCATTTCCCACAATGAAATATTGATGAGATAGTAAGGAACGTTCCCCAAGTGTTCAATATCTGCCTTAGCAGAATTACTGTATGGAAGTTCTGTATCCAAGAAGAATTGATAAATGTGCCCATGTTAGAAGATAAACTGAGATATGATGCCCAGCCCCAGTTTTATGAAAACTTTTTTTTATTTTAAAGTAAAGTCAGAAAGAAGAAAATGTTTAATGCTGAAAGGAGATTTAAGGATTAATCTTAAGTCATGCAGGTTTTTTCAGCTCTGCTTTAGGTTTTACATCTCTGTGTTGAGATAAATGAAAAACTGTGTTGTGATTGTAGCACATTGAAGTTGCAAAAGTTCCTGAGCATATTGTATGTGTAAATCTGATTACTTTCCAGTGCACAAAGCATGCAAATCAGGATCAGGGCCAAGTATTAAAACTGTTTGTGCGTTACTGTGCTACAAGTCATCGTCATTACTGTTTTATGAGGCAATCATGCTTTAAGAGTTTTGTTTTCTAAGTGATGTTTGCAGATTTTAATGCATGCTTGTTGATCGCATTCAGCTAGAGGACTGCTAACAGCAGTTCCTTGAACACACTTAATCAAGGCTTCATCTTTGCATCTTAATGTTGTGCCAAATTACATCTGTGATAATTTGTCATCTGGGTGGGTTAAAAGTGGGATGAAGAAAGTAAAAGCTGGACTTTTGAGGGACTCTTGCTTCTCTCGGGAAAGCTCAAGATCAAATTTTATTGATTTTTTTTTTACCCAGTTTAAGATGATAGTTTTATTTGCAGTGTTAAAATACTGGACATTGTACTGGAAGCTGACATCAACTCTAATTTGTGATGGTGGTTAAGTAGTCGTATGGGAACATATTTGGAGATCTTGTTTATTAAATTTCCTCCCCTCAGATTTTCTCCCCCTTTCTCCTCTTCACTATGGAAGCCTATTTTTCATGTCTTGTTTTCAATCAGTTTGGTGGGAATTTCCTCACCATACTGCCTCTAAAGGATTGTTGAGCATCTTTTTTTCCCTCTCTGCAGCTTTTTGCAGTTTTACTAAGAGTGAAAGTCTGGTTTCACTTCCAGCAGCCTTAGGGTGACTTTGATTTGTATTTTTCTGTGAATTCTCTTCTTATTACACTTGAACTGATGTTTCAATGGACCATTTGGATGATTTAAATTGTTATTTGTCTTTTTTTACAATGTAAATAAAGATGTTGTTCATGCCAAAGTGTTTCAATTGTCAAAATGTTGTCTTTAGATTTATGCAACAAACAAAAAGAGGGAATAAATCTTTCTTACTCACCTGTTTATTCATAAGTATGTATATGAGAGGGTTGATGACAGTGCTGCTCTTGGCCAGCAGGGAGGGTACAACGCTGGCAATGGGGCTTATGATGTTGGGCGGGCCAAATGTGGCCATCATGGCCACGACACCGTAAGGCATCCAGCACAGCAGGTAGCAGGCTGCTGTTGTCAGAACCATAAAGAGTATGTGGTACTCTCTCTTCCGGGCTGCAGTCTTCCGGATCTTTCCCACCTGTAAGATGATTGCATAGGGAAAAACGTCAACATGAGGTTGCGATGGTAATAGTTTTTTTTTACTAATTTTCTTTAGCAGCTCGTTTCATTTGAAGGAGTTTTGAACCAAGAAGTTTAGTACTTTTGGTTAAAATCCAATCTTTTTAAACCATCTGTTTGTAAGACACAGAAACATGCCAAACCAGTGGCACAATCGAACAAGGACTTCATTGTAAGTTGAAAATGAGGTGCCTTCAAGGACAGGCGCCTTAAGAGCTGTCAAATGCTTTTCACCGAAGTATTGTGCAATTAAAAAGCAAAAAAGTTTAAACTTCTGATTCTCACACATCTGATCAAAAAAAATAATGTCAAGATGTGCATTATATGAAGAACACAATATAAAAAGCATGCCTCTGTCAGTGGGTGAAACCATAAAATATTCCTACTGATAAAGTATTTCATATATTTTTAGCTTTCTACCAAACATTTTCCTCTCAGCTGCAGACAGATGTAGATTTAATGTAAATATATTAAAGTGTTGCAGCAGTTAGACACAATGTCTGGCCAAAACAAATCACCACCTGGATTCAACTAAGAAAATACGGGCAGGACAGGTCCTACAGATATTAATGTATTTGAGCTCAGAAGCCATTTAATCTCACTAAAAAACAAATAAAACTTTTCTACCTTTGGAAAAAAAGATGCAACTCAATGTTCAGAGTTATCAAATTACTGCTCATACAAAGCAATGAAGAACATGAAAGAACACGAATTGGGTTAAGCACTGTCCATCGCTCTGATAAAACTTGGCAGGATAGTAGTAGACAACATCGCTGAGGAAGAAATGCAAGCAGAAAAAAAATCTTGAATGATTCTGATCCTCAGAAACCCTTTAATGTTCGCTGAAATCAAATTTAAGTAAATCAACAACAGCAGTCATGGGAATGTTTAATAAAGAAAGTGGGAGGATATTCACTGGCACAACAAGAAAAGAGCTTTATGTTTTGGGACTACATAGATGTGAAGTCTTTGAAGAAACTGCTTATCAGTGAGGCTAAAAGAAGTATGTTTCAGTTTAGTCTGATGAGCCTAGGCTGACCTTCTTCTGGAGTAAGAGGCCTATCAGGGAAAGAAAAGTAGAGGACAAGTCCTCCACCCACCATGCTTTGTGTTTATTGTACAAGCTTGTGGGCCCAATTTATGATCTAGGGTTACTTTTTTCTTCATTGGTCCAAGTTCAGGAACACTATTTACCTAATTATTTGAACTTAATATCAGAATCTACTGAACGACCATGTTTTTCCATCAACGCCTTTTTGTCTTCCTTGATGGCACGGGCATTTTCCAAGTTGACAATGCCAGGATTGACTGGACTCAAAATGTGAAAGAGTACAGAGTTAAACTTCATGGAACAAGTTTCAACTGTGCCAGAAAAA
This sequence comes from Pseudomugil tenellus, assembly GCA_037177515.1. NCBI lineage: Eukaryota > Metazoa > Chordata > Actinopteri > Atheriniformes > Pseudomugilidae > Pseudomugil > Pseudomugil tenellus. The sequence continues at coordinate 10,642,621 of JBAMHX010000014.1, read as the reverse complement.
ATGTTGCAGTCCAACTTGCCCAACATTTATGCAAGATCTTGGCAAAAATGAATCCATCTCTGGATGGAAGAAAAAGCTGTAGCATTACATAAGGCAAGGCGAGCTTATAACACAATTCAACAAACATAGACACATAAAAAAGGCATGATTTTAAATTAAAACAAGAAAGAAATTAAAATTAATTAACATTAATGAGAAACTATTAGAATCATGAACAATTCCAGATAAAAGCTTAAAATAATGTAAAATGAAAACTACAGAAATGCAGCTAATAACAGGAGGGTCTTTAACCTGGATTTAAATAAACTGAGTGTTTCAGCTGATCTAAGGCTTTCTGGGAGTTTATTCCAAACATGTGGAGCATTAAAGCTGAATGCGGCTTCTTAATCTTGTATTCTGACTCTGGGAACTGATAAAAACCAGATCCAGGTGACCTGAGGGATCTGCTGGGTTCATACTGGGTCAAGAGGTCTCTGATGTATTTTGGACCTAAACCATTCAGAGCTTTATAAACCAGTAACAGAACTTTAAAATCTATCAATCTATCTTCTGCCGGACAGGCAGCCAGTGTAAATACCTTAAAACTGGACTTATATGGTCCACTTTCTTGGTCTTGGTGAGGACTCTAGCAGCAGAGTTCTGTATTAGCTGCAGGTGTCTCATTGATTTCTTAGTCTGACCTGTAAAGACACTCTTACAGTAGTCAAGCTGACTAAAAATGAAAGCATGGACTAGTTTTTCCATGTCCTGCTGTGACATCAGATCCTTTACCCTGCTCTTTAATTTCTGGCCTGATTGGTGGCTTTTAGGTGTATAGAGTGAAGTTGCATGACAACCTCTAATTATTTCTCTTTGGCTCCAAAAACAATCACCTCAGTTTTGTTTTGTTTAGCTGAAGAAAGTTTAGGCACATCCAGTCATTCATCTCCTCAATACATTTACATAGATCCTGTACAGGGCAATAAAATATTATAATAATATAATAAATCTGTTTGTTAGCATGTAGAACACATACCACTGCAAATGCACACCTCAATCAAAGATAAAGATGGTTCCATGAAATAACAGATTGCATGACTTGTTTTGGTCAAGGGGTGCATGAAGTCTCCTTTTTCAGTGCACCCAAAATACAAGATCAGTTGACTCAAAAGCTGCTTCAAGGACATGTTTTCACCCTCCAGCATAAAGAAGCTCCACAGCCAATTCAAGTGTAACATTTAAATGTGGAAGATGTTTTTATGAATCCATCTCATGTGGTCAAAATTGCTTTCATTACAAGTGAAACAAGGCACTTAGTCTGCACAACCAAAACAAATCTATTAAAGAAACAGCATGAACATTAGGAATGACCACATCGAGTGGGATTCTGAGAACAATAAATACTTTACAACAAATAGGACTGAACAGCTACAGAAGACAAAAATATTAAAATCATTTTCTTGAAGAATATGCCTCATTAATATTCAGCTATTTGAAGAATATTCTCCAGGACATAGATTTATCAAAATGTACCATGGAGACAAGACTTTAAAAGGAGAAAACAGTCTTTATCGCATAATATTGCACTTTTTTTCACAAACAAATACTTATTTTAATAAAAAGCAACATGCAGGCAGATGAAACTAAAACTAATCTCTGTAATGCTCATAACAAATAATGGTCCAAAAATACATAACCTTTAAAAAATTGTGGTACTGACATGAAATTGCATTAGTGTTTATTTGCTATCTTGCAGAGTATCTTGTGCTTTACAATAAGATGCCAAACATGAAATAGTCTGGGAATCACCAGATCTCCGACTGATTACTTACTGAAGACAAAACAATAAGCAGAAAGATCCCAAAAAACAGCCAAACAACTGAAGACGGATGCCAGAGCACCACAACAGAGGAAAATGTACTCGCAGATGATGCAGGAGAGATTTAGAGAAAATTTTGCCATTTTATGCTTATAATTATAAGTTCAATTACAGCTGAAGACCTCCCAGAACCAAAAATGATGAAAGTGGTGCAATTGTCCAAATACCTTTAGCTCACTCTAGCTGTGCAGGAGAGTAGATGTAAAGTGTTCCTGTTGTGCAAAGTGTATGTGTGTTGTATAAAAAACTAGTCAAAATGCATTAAAGTTAATCAAGATAACAGCACAGTTTTGATCCTTTTCATTCATTTTCAGGGTCTGGATAATGAAATATGAACATGATTTACAATGAATCACTGACCAGTTTAATTAACTTCTTTCTTCATTCATTATTAAGTCAAACAAATCACTAATGCCACAACTGTCAGAATAAATTTTGATTAATCTTTTCCATGCATCTCCAATACTCCTTCAACACCATGACTTATGAAAATATGCAATAGAAAATCCTGCAAACTGCAATGGACTGGCGACCTGTCCATCATGTACCCTGTTTCTCGTCTGGTAATTGCTGTGACGGGCTTCAGCACCCTGCGACCCTGAATTTGACGTTACAGATAATGGATGGATAAAATCCTGCTATGAAATGTCAGCGATGGTGATCGGCTGCACGTACATACATGTTTTTTGTCATGTTTTTCCTGCTTTAGTTGCAGATGCCTTCTTGGTTTTCACCCAGTGAGAAATATATGATTGTGATATGATTACTGCCAACTCAGAGTGTTTTATGTGATTGTGCACACCATCAGAAAACATCTATTTACCAAGCAGCATCATCATACTGCTTAGTCATATTCCATTATTAAGGTTTGTTAAGCCCATCCATTATCTGTACCACTTATTCCAATGAAGGGTTGCGACTAGCTGAAGCCTTTCCCAGCAATCACTGGGCCAGAGGCAGGGTACACTCTGAACAGGTCTATCATAGCGCCAATGCAGAGGGACAAACAACCAGTCACACACACATTCACTCCTACGGATAATTTAGAATGCTCGATCACCCTAACATGCATGTTTTTTGTGGTGTGCGCATTCGCCAGCTGATTCATTATGCTTTTACCTCTCTTTTCTTCTCCCTGAAGATCCCTGATTGGCTGGAGAGACATCCGGTGGCTGAATTTAAGCATGGGAATGAGCAGAGTTTGGCGGAGGTCACCGCCTACTTAGCATTTTGGTTTTGTCATTGTCTTTGTTTGGGCAGTGATTTCTCATATATGTTATCGGCCCTTTTTCTGAGCCCGGTTTTCTTAAGGGCTGTAACATATTTGGGGGTTCATCCGGGATCCCTTTGAGATTTATTGTGTGTTGGTAGTGTGGTCCTCCTTATGTTTTTAGTGGTGCCCAATTTGGGTGGTCTGTTTAGTGTTTCAGCGGTGTTGTACTGCTTTGCCCTGTTGTCGCTCTGATTGAGCTATGGTGCTTTTAATTTGACGTGCAGGCTCCTTTTTTCCATTTTTTATGCTTTTTGTGGTGGTTATTCATGGCGTTCGTGTTCAAGGACTTTGTGGCTCAACCAAGGCTTACTGTGTTTGATCTTTGTACAAAGGATCAGTTGTCCTTATCAATACAGGTGTGGAAATTAATTAAATTCGGGCTTTTAAGTGCTTTAATTTAACAAGGTGTTTTGCCAAGTGTGGAGTCAGATGCTGGTACTGTGGCATCTGAGGCGGCTTCTGCATCACCTGCTGAGGAGACTAAGCCCTCCAATTCAATCTGAGCTTCGTCAGATGGAGTTGGAGGTAGAGTTCTATCGAATGGTGGGAGGAAACTGGAGTACCCGGGGTACTGCCTCTCGGCTGCTACTAATTGGGATCGGCTCCAGCCCCTCATGATCCTGAAGCTTCAAGAAGTATGGAAAACGCATGTATGATGCTTAGTGGGTAATGTTTCCCCTGCTCAGATTCTCAGATTCTACAAATGGACCAAGGCCTTCTCATAAATTTATTTGAAACTCCCAAAAATGTTAATGTGAATAATCTGCAATTTTAAAAACCTCGGGAGATTTATTTGTCCCTATGTCAACAGGAGCTCAGGTCAACTCATTTATAAGATAAGTTCAGTGAAATAACTTACAGCAGGAGACGTCTGGTGCATACCACTCCAAAAGTGAGGTGAAAAATAATATTCATTCATTCTATTTTAGTATTAATACCAGAATGAAAAGCTGCAATTCCCCTAATGATTGCAGACAATTTATTTTGAGCCACAGGGAATCTTTTGTTGAATACTCATCCACATAATGAGGCATTACAGATCCCCAAATGACACCCATTCACACCCCCAGGGAATATTTTGTAAAATCCATTATTACCATGATTATAATAATACCATAGTAATTTTAAAAGCAGTTTGAGGTGCCATGGTAACACATTTACAATTATCTAATCTTTTGTTAGTCATATAGGCTAAAGAATGTTCTGGGGGGGGGGACAGACTCAAATTTTATTTCATAGCAACACCATAAAATGAAGTGAGATCACATGCTTTATAGATATTTGACATGATTCAGACATTGTTTGCTGTTAAAGCTCAACCAAACCCAACATCCCAATCTGTGTGTGTTATCGTTGACTTTACTAAGCTCTAATGTTTATGCATGTGTTAGCTTTGGGTATTTGTTTTCCCAGCTGAATCTATGTAGCTGCAGTTTGGAGCTGAGTCTTTTTGGTTAAATCAGACTGTGTCTTCTTCTTATAAAGCTCTGTTGTTTCTGACTGAACAAGCCAGAGCGTATAAAAGCTCGTGATTAAAAAAAAAACTTCTCAAATCCACACGAACAAATCCACACACTGTAACATTATAATACATGAGATTTTAGTAAGACTGAAGTAATTTACCTGTCTGTTTTCCTTTATGGAAAGCTACTGTGCAAAGTTTTTAACTATAATTTATTTCCTTTTTGTTTACAAAGTTTCCTGAAGAAATGTTTTTTTTTTTTACTTTTTCTATCTCACTATTTTTTCAACCCAGTTTGTACACTTAACCCTTTTGAAAGGATGTTAAGCTTTTTCTCCATTAAGCCATTTAACTGACATAAATCAAATGAAATAAATCATTCACTGCATAAAAAAGGCTCCTCATTAAGACCTGAACCAGTGTGTCAACACATACTATAATGCATAATGCAATTAGCAAATAGCCACATTTTAAACAGTATCTTTAGCTTTTTTGACAGCAACCTGTCATAAATTTGCATGTTGGCTTACCATTAGATTAGTTAAAAAAAATAAAATAAAAAAGCTAAATGGCTATTGCAATGCAAATAGAGATATAAAACAATAGTTTTGCACTGAAAAAAACATTCTCAAAGACCTTTAAGGAGAAAACCTGGAATATCACAGTGTAATGTGATTCACCCCTTAAACATAGAAATGGAAACAAGTGGAGGACAAAAGAAAAAGTGCCAAAATATCTACACCAGGTGCCGTATTATTAAACATTATCAGATTTAAGAGCTGCTTCTGGTGGCCAAATAAAAAAAAATTAAAAATCACAATTTTTTTCTTACAATTTCCTTTAAATGTAAAGAGAAGATCCAAGTAAAGATAAAAAAAATATTCATAAAGAATCTTAGGTGAGAGCTTTTAAAGGGAGGGAAGAAGACTTTTGAGGGGCTTGTTCCATCAGCAGAAATGAAAACGGAGGAGAGAAGAGTCAGCTATTCCTCCAAACACTGAATGACAGTGAATTAATTCAACACTACAAATTGGATTGTACAGGAATCATGTTGCTGGTTGATCTCATTAGAGATGCGCTTACTTCTCCAACCCAACGCCACAATGAAATATCTCCAAAAATAAAAGTCAACACAAAATTTTTATCCAAAAAATAAAATCCAACTTATTAATACAAAATGGAGTTCAAAGTGCAAAAATTATTTGATAGTATTTTTTTCACATTGATAACAAAAAATAATATTTATGAGTAAAAAATATAAGTTTTGAGATCAAATATTCTATCACAGAATATATAAAAATTATTTGACATATTATTTGACATATAATATA
>JBAMHX010000014.1:10589734-10607804 GCA_037177515.1 Pseudomugil tenellus | reverse complement strand
TATATATATATATATGCATGTATGTATGTGAGCTGTACCGTGACTACATTTCAACCTTTTGTTGTAAACCAACCTGCAAGAAAATCAGGTAAAAAACTTTTTAAGTTATTATGAGTTTTGTTGGGCATAGAATTTACAAATAATGCATTGGAGGTGCATGAGAGACACGTTGATTGATACATCGGCTCCAATAGACCATGTCGTTCCATACAGCGTCTACGTGTATAACGTCTATGGTGCCATCGCAACTGGTCACATGACCTACCTACGTTATGTCCGGGGATGCATACATGCAAAAAAAAAGTATCTTAAATCATGAGAGTGTAAAAACTTTTTTCTTTTTTTTTACTATTTGCCTTTATTTGAGAGGTTTTTTTCTATATGTAGTTGCTTCCATTACTGGATTGCGATATTTAGATTTGGGGGGGTAATGTAAATGCCCCTTATTACCGTCATAGTACTTGGTTGAATAGGCATACCATGTGGTGGGGGAGAGATGAGCTTGAAGGAATTTGCTGTTATCCAGATGGGTTTATAAGATCTACAGCACAGAAAACCACAATATTATTATAAATATCGGGCAACATAAAACTATTTGTTTTCTATTTTAAAGACCCTTTAATATATGTGAATTAATGAAATGTCAAAGTGGCAGGAACATTTAACTCAGGACATCTGCAATGTAAAATGTGCTAAAACTGTAATTGTCAAATAAATCAGCTTTAATTCTGCACACTGGAGCTCTGAGCAGCTTAGATATGATATAAATGAAAAGAAACAACACACTTATTTACAACTCTTTACATAAGTCAGAAGACCTTTCTGTAAGTTTTCACCACACAGCATTACGATCTTACACTTGGAGAAGTGCTGTTATGCAGCATCGCCAGCTGCATCCATAAGAGATGCACAGGCGGTGCTGATGGTAAACATCAACAGGAAATGCTTTAAATGCAGTTCTTGCTTATTATCAAGTGACATTGTGCGAATTACAAGGAAGAGAAGCTGGAGATTAATTATAGCACATGAAAATGTGGGGTTCCAGTTTGAGACCACTGGCATTGCTGCTTTTTACTTCTGTCTATTCATGTGTAAAAATCAGCAAATCAATCATAATCAAGTCGTCAATTATAATAATCTATCTGATCTAAAATACTTATAAAATATCTGGTATGCTCTACATTTATTTCATTAGAAAAAATGGAGTGACATCTCTGTTTTTTGTGGTGTTTTGCAAGGAATTTTACACCTTGTAGGCCACAGTGGAAGAATGGCACTAACACTTCTTTTCATTTGTTTTTAATTTCCTTTCATTTTCTCCTTTTGAGTTTTTTTTAAAGAAATTTTAATGTGCAGAAATAAAAAACTGAAAGGGTTTAAAGGGCTTTGCTGCTGCAGTTTGAGATCAAGAGGGATTATCATCCAGCTAATGAGAAATCAGATAAATCACTCTGTGAGTGTGTATATGTGTGTGTATGTATATGTGTGTCGTGCGATTGCGCATGTCTGTGTCTGTGTGTGAGTGTGTTCAAGTACCTTTCATTTAAATTCCTACATTTACATGATAACTGGGAACTGGGCACTGGGCTGCACAGGGGTCGTGTGGTTATTGTCACCCGACAGCAGGAAAGTCTCCACTTTGAAGCCCACATCACCATGTTTTTGTGTGGAATTTGTAAATTCTCTCTTTGCCTGGTTCTCTGATAGCCCAGCTTCCATCTGCAGTCTGAACATATTGGTATAAAATGTGGTTTTTATGGTATGTGGGGTTTTTTTATTTGTGTTTGGACCATAGAAAGTATATAAGAGAGATTTATACTTTGTTTTTAGGTTTTTTAGGGGTTCATGTAATGGTTTTTATCTCTTTTTGAATGAAGTCTTGATTTTCCCTGAATCTCTTGTTATTTCTTATTCCTGGAATTTTTAAAAAATCTTTTTGTGTTGTAGTACTTTTGAGTCCTTGCACTGTGGTAATGTTTTCCTTGTTTATTTCACACCTGTTTGAGTTCTTTTGATTTCCACCGATGCTTTATTCCCTTGCACCCTTGTGTGCATTAGTCATCACCTCCCTCCGCGCTTCAGATTCTTGTCTTGTGAATTTATTCCTGCCTCCCTCTTTATGTTGGTGTTTGGATTCACCTTTGTACTGTTACAGTCACTGGGTTGGTTCATTCTCTTTAAACTACTCTTCCAGTTTTGAGTCTAATGAATCGAAACACTGGAATCTTGAATTTTCTGTCTGGTATCACATTTAATGTAACAATATACCCATTTTCTACAGTCACACAGCTAAAATTATTATTGAGGCACCAAACTCATTTTTTTTCTTTTTTTAATTTGATCAGGGAGTATTTTTTTAATATTAATACTTTTGTGTTACTCTGTTTCACCACCTGCTTGATACACAACATGCAAAAACGGTTGTGATTGAAAACACACAGCAAAAAATGATTAGCCTAAGTGACATCCTAAATCCCCAAGCGCAAGTTTGTGTAACCTGCTATCACAATTCCTTCAGATATATTTAGGGGTTCATAAGAAGAGACTTTGATTTTACTGTAACATCTATAACTTATATCATTATGAATCCTCCTCTGACACATCAATTCTCTTCACATCAGCTTTCAGAAACAATTGAAGTACTTGTAAACGGCTTCTGTAAAGCCAAATAAACAGGGACTTTCTATAATTTCATTATGCTTTACTACAACACAACATTAAGGATTATGATCCCTATATATCCTCAGAATCAACATGTACACAAACATGTGAGATTGTCTCTCATCTAATAAAGTTTGGCAATAATAAATAGATCTGCAAAGTATTTCATAACTTTCCCTTGAACTTACTTTTTAATTTAAAGCTACACTTCGTTTCAACGTGGTTATCAAGTCTTCCTGTACAGTTTTCAGAAAAACTGAGAAAAAAATATTATTTCACCTTCAATTTTACCCAAGAGTAATTATTTCGCCATGTTTGTCCAAAAGCTGTTAAATCAGATTTACATCGAAAAAATGAATCTTTACAAGTATTCTGATCACTTCAGGTTTCCTTTAATTGCTCCGATGGGGAGAAAAGCCCCGGAGACTCTTACCGAAGCAGGAGTTAATGAAGCCGTACCAGCTGCAGCCGCTGCGCCCCAGCAGCCACTTCCCGCGAATACTGGAAGCGAAACTCAGAGTGGTGCCAAACAAACACACCAGCATGTCACTGACACTGATGTTCAGCAGCAGCAAGTTCACCGGCGTTCGCAGCTTCTTGAATTTGCAAAACAGAAGCAAGACGATGAAGTTGTTGAGAAAGCCAAAAGTCATGATGAAGCCCAGCACCACGGACAGCACTACGAAGCCCGCCGGGGAGAGCTTCGCCGTGCCGGTCGGCGCGTCCTCCAGATGCCGCTCATCGCTCTGGTTCAAGCTGTAATTCAGAGCATCCTGGCCAGAAAACATCCTGCGGTCCATTCATCGGAGGTTATTGGAACTCTCAAGTAGTTTTAGCTGCAAAGAGTTCGTCACATCGCTCACAGATAAAGTTTATAAACGCCGCAGCTTGTTGAGATCTGTCTCCCTGCAGCTTTTCAGCGCGCGCTTCATAGTATGTTGAAAACGCACATTCCTCCAGTGATCCTGAGAAATTGCTAACACGCTCCCAGGGAGCTAATGGAAAGACTGGGCATAAAGAGACACCTGCTACCTTAACGCATCTCTTCCTCCGTATTCACCACTTTCAAAAACTGAAGATGCTAAAAAAAATAATAATAATAATTTAAAAAATGATTATTGTGTTTTCCTCTAAGAAAGAAAAAAATGTAAGAGGTTCGGGCCCTAATTCTTCTTAGTTTGCCCTGACTCAAGCTTTCTCTGTTTGTGTTTGGGAATGTCTGCATTAAGTCCTTTTAGATTCACTGTAACCCGCCGCCTTAGCGCTGACTCCAAATGCATGAACGGTGTAATGAAGTGTGCGCGCGGCTCCACCGGTTTAAAGGATGGCTTACTCTTACGTCACGAGCCACAAGGATATTTTAGCTGAGGGAGGCGCGTGCGAGTATTGTGTGCGAGCGTGTGTGGTCTGCTGCATTTTTTAAACAACATTAAAATGAGACATTAAAGAAGTTCCTTCATTCATTCCCTTTTCTTTTTCTTTCTTTCTGTCTTTCTTTCTTTCTTTCTTTCTTTCTTTCTTTCTTTCTTTCTTTCTTTCTTTCTTTCTTTCTTTCTTTCTACCGCATAAAATATACTACCCATCATTCGAGGTTACTGTGGGTGATTGCAAACAGATAATAACATATTTAAAAAAGGAGTCCAAACTTTAAACCAAGAATATGACTGAATGAACCTCCAGACAACCAGTGAACACAGCAAATGGTCGATGTCAGGTTTTCAAAAAAAAAAAACACATCACAGCCAATTTAACAACTCTGTTTGCAGATTATGGGGTTGCATCATCATGGGTTTTCTGAAGTCTTTCTGGACCTGTTCTAGGACTTTGCACTTATCATTTATTTTTCCAGAACATTAAAACATTTAGACTTGTCAACTTTTCACATGTATGTTTGCAGAGAAGAATAAAGATATGAGTAAAACCAGATGGATGCAGACGCAACTGTGTATTAGCATTTTGAGATTGTGTTTTTGTTAAGCTGTCGAACGTAAACGTTTATCTCACTATTATCACTTTTGTTTCCAGTAATGGTTGTTAAGGAAACGCATGTTTTCTAGGAAACTATTCGCTGTTGTAAAGAAATATTCTTTCACATTTTTTTTCTAAAAGAAGAAGCAGTTGTGTGTCTGATGGTGGTTTGGAGAGGCTGGTCCTTTCTGTGTGGACTTTTCATATGCATGTGTGGGCTCTACCCAGATGCTCCAGCTCACTCCTACCAAAAAGATGCATTATGGGTTAAATCTCCTGAGGAGTGAGTGTGAGGATAAGTGGTATCTGTCTCTGATGGATTGGGGATTTCTTTAGAGTGGGCCCTGCTTATCACCTGATAGCAGCTGGGAAAGTCTACAAACTTCCCATGACCCTGAAAGGAAATATGCAGACATAGGAAAGAGATAAATGGCAGTACAGTTAGTATATATTTAAAAAAACTCTAAAAGCTTGTGTGCTGCAATTATTTTGATAGATTCCATCAAAATGTGGGTAATATTTTTTTATTTGGAATGTAACTATTGTATTGTTAACAATACACTATTTTTTTAAAAAAAAAGTCTGCAATAATGTTAAATATACTAAGTAAAAACTGTAAAGTTGAACTATTTAATTTTACTTTATTGTTTTCTGACTTGATGTCAGATTTTTCAACAAAAGTCAGATTCTCAGTTATTTTTCCATTCATAGTTAAAAAACAGAATGTGGCAACTTCATAAATAATATTTTTTTACTAGGTTTGACTCAAATTTAACGCACTCTGGCAGCAATTCCTGAGATAATATGTGAAACATGTAAAGTGCCTTTGGCTCCTCCTAGTGTTCTTTACGGGAATTTCAACAATCAACCACACCTGAATGGAAACAATCACTTCAAACCAAGAACCTCAGTCAGAACTTCTATAAAACACGTAAACTCTTTGGTTATTTAGATCAAACTTGACTTTCAAATGTACCAAATATCATTTATAAAAATCTCAAAGCCAGAATAACATGAACGGATTAGCATACAAACCTCACAATCAGAAATACTCAAGGTTCCACTGATGGCTTTGGTCTGAGAAGAACAGAAGACACTGGTCCAGAAAAAGAAGTTGAGGGTGGATGAGTGGGTGTGCGGGGGGGATCAGGATGATTGGTACCCCAGAGAAAGGACCCCATAAACCCCACATAGACTGGATCAGATTGGACCTGCCTCTCTTCCCAGCGTATATTCTTTCTATGGTGACTCATGTAAGTATGGTTTGGCATTTTCCATCTGGCATCTTTCTTATTGTCTTTCATGTCTATTTTAGATCTGGACCCCCGTTCTGAATATTGACCAGATACAGTTTTTGAATAAACTTGTTACGAGATAAAATAACAGCAAAAAATCTGATGGAAGTAATCAGTAACGGGTCTTGTCCTGGGCTCCATAGTTCCTATGTTACTAGTGTAAGACACAATGCCTTTAGATTCTCTGTATTAACTTTTTCATTGCAATCAATGATGGATCATATAAAAATCATATAAAACAGTCTTTGTAAAAGAAAGACTGAAAAATGTCTAAATTTGAAAAGCAAGGGTCTTGATGATTGATTGCCAGCTGTGATTACTATTTAAAATCAAGTCAGCAAGACAGAGTTGTTTTTTTGGGGTTTTTTTTGTGCGAGTCCATGCATAGGCAGCAGCGTGCAGGCAGGTTTCTCTCCAATCCAACATGGCCTTTATTCCATGCAGTCAAAAAGTTGTCAAAGATTCTGAAGTGTTGATGAAACCAATAGTCACTGACAATTTGAACAATTAGAGGTCGAGGGCTTGGTGCATTTGCTTGTCTCCTTGACAGCAAGATTAGAAAGTTGCAGATCGATTTTTGAGAAAGTTCGCTGAACATGAAGCAAAGATCACTTCAGAACTTAATAACCTCTGCTGTGAAACTGGGATTTTTTTTTTTATTTGGCCATCATAGAGGTATTCTGTCTGAGATGACAATAGCTGAACTTGCGAGAGAACATTTCCAACAAAACTGACAGTAGTCCATTACATTAATCTCCCTACACAACAAAAGAAATTTAATCTTTTCTAATTTTACAGTCACAACTTACAAAATTAACTAATTATTTTGTCTTTTTAAAAAAAAAAAAACACTGAATTGTCACAAATAACAGCTGAACTGCCATTAGCAAACCGCCACCCCGACAGACGGCTCATTGTGAATTTGTCCCTGAGGGGCTTTAGCCAATCAGCCAGCTGTACAGCCACATTAAACATGACAAAGATGATGTAGTGTAAATGTTCTTCATAAATGTCTTTCATTCTGAAGTATAAATTTGTCTGTCTGTTTCTGACATTTAATTTTCATCCTCCAGTCCTTTTCCAGAGATAAAAGGATGATGTTCGATAAGAGCTATTTGTTTTCAGGGAATTTCACTTGCAATTATGAGATGTGACACATTTAAGAAAAAAACGTATTCACATCTGCATTGTTCTTCTAAACACTCAATTACAAATATGCCTAAACTCTTAAAATAATTTGTCCGGACATCGTTAAAACATCATATTTAGAATAAACCCTCACAAACAATCATATTTTGAATAATAATCCTGTTGCACTTAGCTTTTTTCAGCTCCAGCTACTGTATGCTAACGTAAAACTGCATAGATGTGTTTTGTTCATTGTGAGTAAATGTAAATTATTGTGTTTGTTGCCATCTCAGTAAGTCAAAGTGGCTGCTTGCTTATAGCAAATGCTCAATGAAATATGACTTTTAAGAACTTATAAGTGGATTATTGTTAGACAAATACATATAACTAACTAGTTTGGCTAACTATCAGGATACACTGCAGTGGGACTTTCAAAATAGCTCCTCTCGAACATTCAGCATCCAGTAGACACATAGACACACATAACCATGAAACGTAATAATAATCATTGGTTATCATATTCATACTCATATAACGTCTCGCTAACTAAGCCTTACATATCGTCTCTGATTTAAAGCAAACTACTCCTGATAATAGCAGCACCAATACCTGGGAAAGTAATCTGAGATGTCCAATAAAGAGTCATCATCTCAGAGGCTGGCTGTGCATCATAAAACAAAAATGCTACATAAACATTTATTGTAGAAAAATCAGTTCTGCAATCTTGCCATCCAGGTTTGTTTTCCAGTCACAGATGTGGAAGTAGTACTTTGTGCATGTTCACAGAGTATTTGCAGATAACAACATGACTAGCCGGCTAATCATTAGACCAGCACTGTTACTAAACTGTTACAGAAAAGTTGTGCTTCTGGACCAACAGGAGCAGATTGAACAGTAACAAACAAACAAAAAAAAAAAAACAAACAAAAAAAACCCCCAGATTTTGTTATTGCAGAACCCTCCTGGGTGTGCAGTGTTTAGTCACACGGGTTACCGGCTACCAGCAGAGTTTCAATCCTTGACCCACTTTCTCTTCTATACTTTACAGCAGGGGTGCCCAAAGTGGGGCCCATGGGCCAAAATTGGCCCGCCAGCATTTGTTCTTGGCCCACTGGTCATTGTTTATATTTAGAACCCTACAGATCTTGATACATTTCAGAGCTTAATGACAGATGTTAATATCTCTTACTTATGTCAATTAAGTCTCTAGCAATTTATATACAGGGCTGTATGGGTGTAAACAGCTCGTTCATGGTGTGCCTGTTCATATCAACTTTAATAAAAAAAATTAACCCTTGGTGTATTTCACATTTGTGCAGCATAGTTTTTATATTTTAATGTAATATTTATTTGCCCTGCTGGAAAAATACACTGTATTAACTATTGAACAATAATTAAAATAACTTCATACATTTACTTGTTTCATCCTTAAAGCTGCAGTATTTGGCCTGTCGCTCACTGGCTAATTGTCAGTTTGGCCCTTGGAGACAAAAAGGTTTGGGCACCCCACACTCTACAGCAAATGACACTATAGACTAGAGAATATTAAAAATAAAACAAAAAATAAATCACATATTTGTAACAAGCACATTTTACAAATAAAACATCATACATGTTTGACTGTTTTCCATTAGAGGTAAAGCATTTTTCATTTCATTATTAATGATGTTACAACTAACTGGCTAATCAATTTTATTTGGCTTAACGTGTGGATTTGAGAAATCATCTTGAATAACTAACTCTGTTATAATACATACATATATATTATTATTATCATTGTGTCACATAAAATAAAAAAACTGTATTAAAGTTTGATAAATAACAGTTTAATATTGGATATTACAAATAAACTGGTATAATTTCTAGTTATTTATTATAAAAAAAAGAGAATATGAGCAAGAGATTAAAAAAAAGAGTTTAACTGGCACATCACATTAGACAGCTCGTTCTTTGCTTCAAGGGAACAAACCCAAATCAAGTGATGTGTGTGAAACTGGTTGAGCTGCATTGTTGTGAAGCAGTGTTATAAGAATAAAATTGAATTGGATAAAAATGAAGTATAAAAACATTAGGTGGCAGTCTCACATCAAAATGTAAAATAGTTAGTTTTTGTCTAAATAAACTTTTAAACTGAGTTGTTTGCCTCTATAAAGGAACAGTGTAAATGCATTTTGTGAAACACCCATGAAATTACGGTTACATCACCTCTAAGACGTCCCAAAGCACTCAGGAGGGGAAGGAGCTGCACACCACTTTCAAGCCAAACTACTGAATCTGCCTCCAGTCCCAAAGACTGGTGTTGTCCAACATTTGTCTTTGGGTCTTTGGGTAATCTCTGGCTGCCGATGGTGACGCCAATGCGGAAGTCGAAATATTTGCAGTTCTCACCGCTAGATCACCGAAATATTGCTGCTCCTCGTTTTCGGATTTCACTGCAGATGCTTTCCATCGTGCTGCAATCCATTCAGAAATATTTTCAAGTCCAAAATCTTAGATTATGGACTAAATTACTTTAAAAATTCACTTGATAACCAAGCGATTAATTTGAGGTTTCAACAGTAACAAAATACTTCTAATACATATAAATGCTGAAAGCCCACTGAGAAAACTAAATATCAAACACCACACTTACAATTTAATAAAGCTATATTGTCATTTTTTTCCAAAAGAGCTTTATTTATCACGTTTCCCCGCAGCTTTGTAAATATAAAGTTTAAGGCCATTATGTTTACATTATGACTATATATATATATATATATATATATATATATATATATATATTGAGATTTCTGATGCAACATTTATCTGTCAGTGGGAAGGAAATTATTTTAAAATAATTAACTTTTGTAGTTGATCATCCAGACCACTGTAGTTTTCTCATAATAGTTGTGCTTTACAGTGGAAAAAAGATGGCCTAGTTAGTTTACCTCTGTTCTTACTTGGTAATTCACACATGCCAAATTGCATGCAAATTTGTGTTTTTTCTCACATCCAGCTGGCATCATGGTATCACCTGAGTAATGACAGCACCATTGATTGGAGTGGTGGGCTTTGTGATGCAGGCTTGATATGTTTAAGACCTGCACAAAGGTCTGCGGTACCAGGTAAGATAATGCCCTCATCAGAATTACGCACCTGCAATCACAATATTTTATAGACCTTCAGCAAATGTGAGAAATAGTTTTGGGGAAAACAAGAGAGCCAAACAACAGGAGCTCTACACTAACATTTCCTGAATTTATGGCAGATTAGGTGTCGCACCAGCAGACAGGTGCAAGCTGCTTCTAGATGGCTCAAAAATCTTTCAAAACTGTCTTTGATGCCAATTTCTGTGTAATATGCAAGTGTACAATCAGCTGTTTCTGGAAAATATACATATATACCACTGTTTCATTGCAAATCATTTACTTCTCAATTCTGGGATTATAGTTAAGGCATGTTATTAATAACTAAAGATTATTGTGTTAATATTAAGCAACAGTATAAGGTTAATTCACTGTCTGTTTGCACACTATGAATAATATACAGGGTACATAAGTAGTACCTAAATACTAATTAAAATGTAAGATTATAAATATAACTCCCGCAGGTATGAAAAGGGAGTAGCAAACAAATAGAGTTTGGCAACTGGTATAAAAATTGTACCTGTCTTTTCAGTGCAAAACTGTAAAATCTATGGACCATTGTTCCTACTAATATTAAATTATTTCGTAACCCGTAAACTACAACGTTATAACATTGTGACAGTCTGTAGTAATGTCATTAAAAATCCAGATAGACGGGCGTTTTTATGCCATACTAGAAGGCAAGGAGAAGTCATACGACAATAAAAGGTTTATTGGTGAAGATTTGCAAAGGCAAACTCAAGTTATTCGGTTCGCAGGATAGGTCAGACTGCTACATCGAACAACGAGTAGTCGCTCAACTGCTATTTCCGGTCCAGCTGAGAGAAGCAAACTCCCGACAATTTTACAATTTCATGGCGTTAGAATTAGTGACTTGTAGTTTTTCACACTGGTGTAAGCGTGATGCAAAATTCCCATCTTCTACTTTTTAACGACAGTTAAGAATGTAGTGAAAAGCTGTCAGTTAAGAAGCTTGCTAGCTTAATGCAGCTAACGTGGAGCTAACGGCTAACCATTCCAGCTCATATTATGTTGTTACCAATGGGTATTCGTAAACATACCCTTAGCGTATTCGCTAAATAAAAAATGTTGCGACTGATATGCCAGTTCTTTTTTAGTCCAGAGATAAAGGAAGCTGACAAATAAGTTAAAGTGCAGTTTTGAGTGTTGTCACTGTACAGGGTCGGTTGCCACCTGAAACTGTTTGCTACCTGTGCAGTTCGCCGCTAGCCACGTAAACTGCTCCAGTTTGGTGTTGACGTAGCAGGAGCAGCTAGCTTGCCTGTCCTGTTTGGCTGCTATTTAAATTTTAAGTTATTACCATTCTGCCTGTTGAGCAAGATTTCCTAAACACTCGGGAGTCATCCACGGAGATGAATTACTGCTCAAAATGTTGTAGTCGGACTTCAACAAATGGTTTCCTGGATGTGTTGAACTGAGCGGATGATGAAGCGGGTCATCTGGATGATTTCAGGCTTAAACAGAAGAATAATGAAGCTACTCTTTGCACTCGCTTTGATCGCCTACATTGCATGTAAGTATAATCTTTGTGTGTGTGTAGCCTAATGATGTATCAGATGTTTTCAGCTATCACCAGATTGCATTTCTTTTTACACTCAGACGCTCTTTGAAAACCTTTAACACCAGGACACAGTACTTCGTTTAGTGACCAAGCCCCCACACGGAATATCCTGAAAAGAGAAGACTGTTTAGAAGTCATCTCTGGAAAATCCACTGGCTTTACTGGCAGCGAAACGTTATACATATAAATAAATATGGTGTCTTAGCAGGAATTTCCACTTAAGGGTAACTATAAACTATAGAGCAGCTTGATGGGGAATATGTATTTTTTATATTTTCCTTTTTATCACCAAACTTCCTGATGATATGCCATAAATTACAATAACTTAAAAATAGCTTACAGATTAAAAATACCATTTTAAAGTCCTTTTATAGTAGAGAGATAAATGAGTTATGGTGGTTTGTCTTTAAGCTATATCTTTTATTACAGTAGCTTCAAACTTTATGGGTAAGACATGGCCTCATTTCAGTAGGAGTTATTCAGCTAAGAGCACATTCATGTAAAAAGGGGATTAGTTATCAACACTAAATGTTAATAACTTTATTATGGTAACATGATGGAAGATTGTTCCTTAATTGTTTAGAGGCTCTGTTCCAAAATTACTGCAGAGACAGGCTGTTAAAGAAACATATTGTTTATTTTTTATTAATATTATTATTAAACTACATCACAGAAACTGCACTATATATTGACATTGTATTATTATCATAATATCATCATGCACATTGTCAATATTGCAAAGACATTTTTACATTAATTAGCTAAGCAGAAATGTATCGAGTTTTTTTTCCATAGGTGGATATCTTCTTCTGCAGTAACATGTAGTCTTTAATGCAATTGGGATTTGCACCATATAAAAGTACTTCTTCATATATTGCACACCATATTATCAAATGATTCCACAATATTTATTTAGAATATTTTTCTATTATTGTAAACTGACATAATGCTGAAGATAAGTTGTTTTTTTTTCTAGATAGACTAGATAGAAGCCACCTTTTTTTTACAGGAACCTGGCGCTTATCCCATTAGATATCAGGCAAATAGATGGGAGACACCTTGTACATGATTCTAACACTTACAAAAAGACATCCAGCCATCAGTAAAAATTTTTAAAAAGTTCAAATTTTAGCTTTCATTAGTGTACACATTTTTGGAGTTAAGTTTGCTGTTTTTCTACTGCTGTAGTGTGAGCTGTTTCTGTCCTAAAGAAGCAGCTTATCCTCCTATGTTACCTTCAGTTATGATATATTACAAGGTAACTGAAAAGGGACAAATAAATCCCTGTTTTTTAGAATCCCTTAGCTTTTCTTGCAGCTGCTTTTTCCTTACATAAATGGAAGAGGAGGGCGAGGGGGGAGGCAGTGTAATGCTTTTAGGTCAATCATTTATTCCGCTTTTATGATTTTACCTTTTATACTCTTTGTGCAATTAGGACATCATGTGGACAATCATTTACACTATAACTAGTGATACATATGCATGATTAGAAAACCTCCAGTTTGTACTTTGATTGTGGTTTATGTGATGTTTGATTGTGTTGCAGCACTTCCAACATCTTATGATCATTTCACTGGGAATTCACAGGTGAACACCTGAACTTCATAAAGTAAATTGGTAAAAGGTGGTTGTGGGAATATTATTGCAGTAATAATAAAAATGAATAGTATTTGCACTGGTCACAATGCAATAAGTAATTTAGGACGAGCTAGTGGAGCGAGTTGCTCCTCCTTCCTTGAACAGCCACGCTGAAAGACACATCTTGTGATACTTAAAAAAAATAAAATAAAAGCAGCTTTATTTCTGAAGGGTCAAGTTAAAATCAAACAAACAAAGAATAGAAACCCATCTGCTGCTGCACAAACAACCAAACATACTGTCTTCGCCAGGCTGGTTCAGCTGAATGTCACTGTGTATGTTTGCTTTGCATTTATAATGCAAATAATTTATTCTTTTTCTGTCTTCCAGCTGTTTGGGGAACATACACCAACATGAGGTAATTAATCTTTATTCTACATGCAGTTGAAAGAATATATTTGCTGTTGTCTGGCTTATAGGCGACAATATTCAATAAATACCTCATGATATTAGTATATAACAATGTTAAAAGCTGTTTAGGCACACAAATGCAATTTATTTTGTTTTATTTGAACTTCTATCTATAATTTAATTGGTGTTATTATTGTCTTTCAGGTGACATTGTTTACTACATTGTAAGCTTAATCTTAATGAGCTTGAGCCCCTTTTCTTGTTGATCTCTTGTTGTTTTGTGTGATTAAATAACCTGATAACTTCAACTTCAAGTCCAGTTCTACAACACAAACCATTAATCTTCACTAATTCTTAGCTCTTTAGCAGGATTTTTATTGTTATGCACATACAGATTTACTACATTTGGAAAAAAAGGTTAACAATGGCAGTTTAAGAAGCTCTTAAGAAACGCTACACTGCAATAGAGTAATTTTTTAAAAGGGTTTTATATAAATGTATCACACAACACTTCAGCTTCTGTTAACGGTGGTACTGCAGTGACAGGGTGGAAAAAAACAGCAAGTTGAATATGATGTAAACATTTTAAAAAGGTGACAGCTTCCTGGACTCAGTTCATTTGTAGTTGAACATATCGCTATGTTAAGACATTATTAATTTTAGATGGGAGAGTTTAAGAATTTGTGTAAAAGTGAGAGAAAAATGAACTTATTTTATCACTGTAATTTAGTAATAATTTAAGGCTTCATAACATAGTAGATGTCCTGTTTGTGGTCTTTATTCTACAAAACAATAAGATGCATCCATGTTATGACTGATGCTTTATTTTTCTTTTAGCATCGTTGTGACAAATCCTCTTGATACGTGTTTATTTAGCTGAACAATGAAAAACAACATACAGTTATTGAAGGGGTGAAAACATTAACAAAACATATTTTTGAAAAGCCCTGCTCAGATGTTTGGTTTTCGCCATTAAAGCTCTGGTTTCCTACCTTTATCCTGGTCACTGACATGCTTCCACACTTTCATTCCAGATTTGCTCAATGAATCTGATTTGTCTTCATTAAAAAGGCACACATATGTGTTCATGAAATGATACAGTGAGAGATAATCAATCTGTAAAGGATATTAAATAAGGTTGTATGTTGGTAGTAACTGCATGAGATTTAAAGAATTGTCTTTAGACCACTGACACAGGATTTTGTTGAGAAAGTCCGGAGAAATGCAGAAAATTTCTGCCACATCTGTCAGGTTTCAGAAGGAAACAGTACCTTCCTAATTTTAAAACAAAAGACGGTTGGAGCCACCGACCACCTGGGGAGCTCTGGTGTCTAGATAAATTATGTAAATTGAATCCATAGAAATGGTCAGATGGGCTATTAAACCAGCTGGTCACCAATTTTTTTTTTTTCTGCTTCTAATTGCTTCCAATACTGTTTCCTGGCATTGGATTCTGGGAACTGCTGATGCTAAGGCACCATTTGCTTGGAAAACAATGTAGACACTATAATTAGTGTTTTTCACAAATGTTAGGTGTCTTTTTGCTTTATGGTAGGCTAGGAAATTCAGAAGACATCAGTGGGAAGGTCAGACATGTATTGGAAGGATATTTTATTCAGAAAAAAAAACAAACAAACTGAACATTCAGGACCGAGTCCTCACTATGTCATCATGGAGACGCGTGCATTCAAAGTGAATTCTTTTCATGTAATTGTGATGGTAAAGACTTGATCACTTTTTGAATGCATTGTGGTTAGGATTTATATACCCTGTTAGAAATTAATTTGGTCTTGTAGGTTACATAGTGTGTGTAAAGTCAACAGCTCTTGTCTGACCTGACCTTTTTACTCTGTGTGAACTTCCAGCCAAATTATATTCCTGTTTTTTGTTCTTTTCTCTTCGCAGATCAATGCAAGAACCTGGGGATGTAAAAATGCAGCAGAAGATTGAGGAAGTGAGTTTGACACAGAAAGCCATTTTGACTTTTTTTTTAAAATGTTTTTTAAAGCTCTTTTGTCTTTTAGTTCTGATGTAAATTTTTTAATACAAACCTCTGTAAAAATGTGTTTTATGGATTTAGATTTTTTTGCTATATGAATACACCGTTTTCCACTGTAGTAGCCACAATACTGAAAAAGAAATAAGTAGATTAATTTCCTTTTATTTTTATTTCTAGCTCAAACATTGTCTTTTTGCTCTTTCTTGAAACATCAAATGTGATTCATATTTTGCAAATATGTCAACGAAATATCGACAGGGAGAGACTTACGTTTGAACATTGCACACAACATCAAACGTCTTGGTTTGGTCTAAAGAGGATGCAGCTTACGCTTGTTTCAAATCAAGTGAAATAATGTAATCCACAGCAGAGCTTTAGCAGTTATTCTTCAAGAAAGTCAAATCAAATAAGAGTGATGTTATTTACACAGTTGTTGTGGAGTTTTTAGTTAACTTGTGATTCGTAGAGGTTGAACATGCCCGTAAGTATTGATTGGTCCGTAAGTGTCAGTACTTGCTATAGATTTTTTCCTGAAATAAAAGTTGGAATAAATATTTATATCAAAGGTCCAACAACTGCAGGAAGAACCTTGAGACAAATAATCTGCGAAGCAAAACTGTCCCCACCAAGTGACTTTGTTGTTTCACACAGGCATCTACCCATGGCATCCATCCATGGGTAGAGATAGATAATAATAATTATTCTGCTTTGACTCTTCAGTTTCATACACTCAACTTTAATAAGAATAATAGTCAGCGCTGCGGAATCATTAGTAAATGAACTCTTTAGCTGTAACAGGAATAGGACACATCTGATAATAAAGTAATTTAAATAAAATCACATGACAGCTACACTCAGCTGTTAAGTCATGTTGCATTTCCAAACTTCATTGTGGACCAATTTCCCACAAATAACATAAATTCAATGGTTTAGAAAAATTAAAAACACCCAGGACTGAAAAGAGTTTATAAAAGTTCCTAAAAACTTTGTTTAAAAAAACCTGATGAAGACTTTCATTTAGTGGAGTCACTAAATATGAATAAACTATATCTTATATAACGTGTTGATGTTATTAAAGCCTATTTAATCCATTTAAGATGTAAAATGACTCAGAAATAATTACAATGATGTTCGATTGAGTTTATTTCGCTTTGTTACGTTTCGGTAACGGACAAGACATTCTCAGTGTAACCGAGAGGAGAAGGAACACTTCAGTCACATCCAACACATGCCAGTAGCTGTCAGCATGGGTGCCTGATTGGTTAGAGATTTGTGTTTTGGGGTAAAAAAAAATGGCTTGGAGTTTTTTTGGGCTTAATTTTGTGATTATGATCTTGTAAGTGTCGATGCAATAAAGTCGCTCACGCTTATATACTGAGTTCCAGAGAAGCTTTAAAACATATTTCAGAGCCTACTGTTCATTCATGTTACAGTGTTTAAAATTGCATCAAGCTGAATTCACTGGCAGTTGTTTTCAGTATTGATTCTCTCTATAAAATGATATTTTCATGTATCATACAATCGTAGTTTTCAAGCTAATGTGGTAAACTGCTGATCTTTATTTGCTTGGCGTGTTCCTGGCCTTGATTTTTAAATGAATATAAATCTCTCTCTTTAATTGCTTGCCATAATGTCTTGATACAGTTTTAAATTATTTGCATATTGATGCATTTAAACTGCATTAGGAAACAGTACAGAAGCATGACATCAGTGTTAAAAGATGATTTACATAGTGTTAAAGTCTACCAGTTTCTTATCACAGATTTCAGTCGCTTGCTGAAATAATTTGTCTATTATCATCGTTGACCTTAGAGTTTAAAGAGCTTCCTAGTCTTTGAAATCCAGCATATTTCTTGAGGTCTCTAAAATAAAGCTGCTTTGAATTTATTTTAATCTATAAACATGAATAATGATGAAATAATAATAGCAGGAGATAGCGTGCACATGTTCCTGGTTATGTTTTCCTGCTTTTAAGTTTGTGTTGCTCATTTTCTGGGGGGAAAATCATCCTAAATGCATGAAACCATGTAGAGAAAGATTTATGTCATGGACTAAAGAAACATCTCAAACACAATATGGAAAAATCACAAAATTGTTTCCTCAAAGGTAATAATTGGCTGTCAGATGTTAATCTTGTAAATTATAGTTGTTTGTTGCATTAGAGCTTTTTATATGGAGGATGATTTTATTTTTTTTATGTTGTTTTTCGCTTTTGGCATCCTTGCATGTCAAATATGAGCCTGAACCTACACTCACCGGCCACTTTATTAGGTACACCTGCCCAACTGCTCATTAACACTTAATTTCCAATCAGCCAATCACA
>JBAMHX010000014.1:10544255-10557812 GCA_037177515.1 Pseudomugil tenellus | reverse complement strand
TCAGATCGGGGGGGCCATTCTTCCCAATCACACCCCTCCAGGTCTCACTGTCATTGCCAACATGAGCATTGAAATCGCCCAGGAAGACGAGGGAGTCCCCAGGAGGAGTGCTCTTCAACACTCCTTCCAGGGCCTCCAAAAAGGGTGGGTTTTCTGAACTGCCGCTCGGTGCATAAGCACAAAAGACAGTCAGGACCCGTCCCCCCACCCGGAGGCGGAGGGAGGCTACCCTCTCATTCACCGGGGCGAACCCCAATGTACAGGCTCCAAGCCGGGGGGTAAGCAGTATGCCCACACCGGCTTGGCGCCTCTCACCGAAAGGTGGGGCCATGTAGTCCTTTCGTGCCCCACCCCCGGGCCTGGCTCCAGAGTGACCCACATCCAGGTAAGGGAAAGTTCTTTTTTCCTTCTCTCGTCATCTTAGAGGGTCTTCAAGCTGCTCTTAGTCTGGTCCCTACTCTAGACACCTGTTTGCCATGGGAGACCCTACCAGGGGCATGCAGCCCCCGACAACATAGCCGCTAGGATCTTCGGGATGCTCAAACCTCTCCACCACAATAAGGTGGCAGCTCAGGGAGAAGTGAGGTGAGGAAGTGTTGCCAGCATTGTCTCTGAGCAGGATTCAGCGTGCAAAAGTCATGTGAAAGACCAAACGAAGCTTTGTTACGTCATCAACACGTATCGAGCAGCTCGTGGGAATTCGGAGGGTCGGACTTTTCAATCTGTCAATGAATGAAAAGGGATTCCAAGTGCTTTGACGATCGTGGATTTATGACATTATGACATTTATGACATTACATTTGGAGAATAGATTTAGGGAAAGCATACATGTAAATATAGCCATGTTATTATATATACATATAAATATTGATAAGTTTAGAGCATGTTTGAGAGGCTGTAAGAAATTGCCTGTGTGAGTGAAAGGAGGAGACCTGCTCTAATACTGGAGGACACACAGCTTATTACGATGGCAAAACTATATCTGCACGTGCAGCCACCTCTGTGCCTTGCAAGCGGGTCTTCTCTAAAGCTAGAGAGGTTTTGTGTTGCCAGAGGAGCAGGCTGACGCCTAACATCATTGAGAGAATAATGTCTAATATATAAATGTCTGACACATAACAATGTGACAAATATTTGTCCTATCATATCTTTTGATACAACTATATAAAATCAGTAACACAGCCATCCTCCATGTTGGACAAGCCTCCCTTCCCTCAAACATCTCCATTCCCTCTGAAGGCAGATAACTACTGTCATAACAGATTGGTATCCTTTAAATTGCACTATAATTTTGTTATGCAAGGCAAATTTATTTGTATTACACAACTGAACACAGTGATTCAAAATGCTTCACAGAACATTAAAACAAAAAAACACAATTATTATTTCAAAATAAAACAAGAAAAAAAACAAATGCCAATTAAAAATAATTAAAATCATGTAGATAAAAAGAGATAACAATTAAAAATGATTAAAAATGATCGATTTCTGATTACAAACACATAAGAACTTAAGTTGAGATATATTAAAAAATGTTGAAATGTAGCTGAGAACAGGAGGGTATTTAACTCAGGTTTAAATAAACTGAGTGTTTTAGCTGATCTGAGGCTCTCTGGGAGTTTGTTCCAGACATATGGAGCATAGAAGCTGAATGCAGCTTCTTCATTTCTTGTTCTGATTCTGGAAACTCACAGAAGTCCAGAATAAAATGACTTTAAGGGTCTGCTAGGCTCATTCTGGGTCAGGAGGTCTCTGATTTGAACCTAAACCATTCAGAGCTTTTTAAACCAGCAACAGAACTTTAAAGTCTATCCTCTTTTGTTACTTAAACAAATATTACCAACCACCCCCTCCTTTTTATTCATATGAACAACAGAAAATAAATATTCATTCAGATGGTAAATCATATATCCTTTATTGAACACATATTCCAAGATGAGACAAGAATAACAGATGTGAAGTATGAAGTTTGTTCTTCTGATGCATCAGATGCCCACAGCCTGCAGATGTGGCTCTTTTGGTTTGGTCAAACGATTCAGAACACCAAGCCATTTTCATGAAGTTGGTCAAAGTTGGCTCAATGATTTACGAGACCTCGGTTTCACCATCCCTATCTTCAATCCAATAATCTTATATTTCTGACGTTGAGCAGAGGTTGCCGCTTGGCACACATCTAGTATGGTATCAAACATTTCTAAGCGTCCCGGATGATATAAAACCAATGGGCAACCCTCTAGCGGACGTCAGCATTATCACTACAGAGATTTAAAAAGAAAAAGAGATAAATAAGCTCGAAGAGATTGGTAGGTTGGAGGAATCATCACACAATTCTGTAACTCACAGTAATGTCATCCAAAAGTGATGGAAACAAGTGACAAAGTGTACATGTGACTGGGTTTAGTAGTAGTCATAATTGACATTTGCACCATGTCTGTAAGAAGAAGGGTAACTAGGGCCGATAGGGGAGTTTTCATCATAGTGATGCTGACGGCCGTGGTCATTGGCGCGTGCGTGGTTCTTCCAGTACGACAGGTCAGTCTCCAGCCTCTGATAAGGAAAAAACACCACAGACATGACATGACAACTCGCAAATCTCTGCCTGCCTGATAGACATACAGCAGCCGATAAGATGTCCACTAAGACTGTCAGCAGGCACGAGTGCAGCAAATAGACATGAATGAAAGGCAAACACTGAAAAGGCCAATGCTTTGACAGCTTTGGCCTTTTAAGGAAGCAACAGCAAATGGCATATGCAGTGGGTGTCACGTATAAAGCTGTTGGAGAAATACTGTTAAAGTTGGCTGAAACGCATGCTGTCAGCTGTCAGAAACAGTGGCAGTGGGGGGTTATTTGCTGCGCCTCCCTTCCTGCTCTCTGCTCTCGTTATCTCTTCCTTCCATTCCTTACTGTCCCCACTGAATTCATAAAAATCAATGACCTGAAAGAAGACAATCTGTATATAGGCCCTGTGCACGAGCGGTTTTATCCTGTGTGAGAGAGGAAACTCGTGTCTTCATGTGTTCAGCTCCACTGTATTTATTCATTCACCCAAATAACCACATTTTGGGAATAAATGGTACTTTTAAAAACTATCATTGAGCCGTCGAACATGACAGATATTTGCTGCCATTTATTTTTATTTTTATACCTTTGTGAAGTTTTGGTGAAGATTACTCTTTAAATTTTTAATATTTGATTTATATTTTATTTATTTTTTTATCATGAGGGTTTAGTGCAAGTGCATTATTTAACAATTTTATTTTATTTTGTGTAAAATCCCTGGGCAGATAGTTTAGATAAGTAGCAATCAATGTCTTATTGGCGAATCGACTGTTTTTATACTTTATTTTATTATATTCTCGAATGCAGAGTGTCGGGGATTATTATGGTTTCATCATGACCGCCGCTGATGCCGGATTTCCTTTGTGTGAGCCGATAACTCGAACAGTTTTTACAAATTGAAATTTGATACTCGTTGTACCTGTTTAGGTCCCCAAGGGGACGACCCGCATGAATCGAATTTCAGCATTTTGGAATTTATGGTTTCCTCACTAAGTGGCGCTTTATGCAAGAAAAATCACATTTTTGCCAATATCTCTGGAAGTATTTACAATTGGATTTTGATACTCATTATACCTGTTTAGATCCCTGAGAGGACAATCTGTATTGAATTTTACAATTATTGGATTTATGATTTCCCCACCAGGTGGCGCTTTATTCTAGAAATTCTGCTTATTGGTTATATCTCTGGAACTATTTCTCTCATTGATCTCAAATCAAGTGCAAATAAAAGGTCATGACCTTAGGGTGCATCCTGTCCTGATGTCATACCAGGCTGGTTCAAAGTTTCCACACCAGGTGGAGATTTGTGACTAAACATGTGCGTCTTTATATTATGGAATTGTGTCTGTTCGAGGATTGGGGGCATTCAGATATAGGCCCTATTTATTTTACCATATTTTATTATTATTTTTTTAATGTTTGTATTCCTTTTATTTTGGTGCACGTTTGCCAACTGTGTTCTTTTTTTAAAGTGGTACATAAATTAAGTGGAGCTGAAGTTGGAATGTGTGTGTTTTGGTAGAAATATTGAAGCATTTAACAGGAAAATGTGTCTCCATCTCTTTGGGCTGTGAATTGAGGTGTGATGATATTTAACTGCTATACTGTGAACCTTTTGCTTCTGCTCCACTTTGCCAGAAACTCTCAAGCCTTTGAGCTGGATGATATAAAAGTATGAGTCAGAATACTAAACAGCAGTTGTAGCTTTCGGATGTATCTCATAATTTTACATTTGTCTATATATTTTGTTTTTGACATCTATGTTTGATTTCAGTTTTTCCACTTGTTGAGAAAAAAATGAAATTCTTTATGAAAAGCCAGAACTAACTTGCTCATCAAATCCCATGGACATGAACTGCATAATCCACTGCTGCACGTCTGGTCTGCTGCGATCCCAAATGTTCCTCTTGGTTCTGCTCAGCTTTGCCAGGAACTCTTGGGCCTTGGAAGGAGGAACTGCAACAGACGGCTGTGATGGAGCCTCACCAGGTCCTACAGCTGGATGGAAGAGATTACCCAGATAAGCAAAATATTAAAGGGATTTTTTGAAAATCCATTTTTAACACTTTATTAAAAGTCATTTTGCATTTTAACTTGAAGAGTAAAGCTTTTACAAATTCGGAATTTAGACTTTTCTTCCCACAGCATTCTCAAAATTTTCAGACACTGATTGCAAACTGAAAATTTTGTCCTATTTTTCTGTAAAGACAAAACTATGTTTTTTTTTGCTTGTTTGCTTTGTTTCTTTATATCTATATGCAGGATATGGCTTTGCATTGTATTGTTGGAAAAATTCATGTATCTCCCTTGAAAATAAGAAATTTTAAACTCAGTCCAACATCTCAGAGCATTTTTCCTCATTATTCATAACTTAAAAAACAATAATAAATGAGCTTTGCCACACACAGACTTGTTGTTCATTAGAGTTTGGTCTGTAGCACAAAGCATCACTTTCCTCCAACAGAGGTCAGAAACTGATAGTTCTGAGTCTGACCATCATGTTTCCTCTCTGATGATCCATCCTAGTTGCCTCAAATTCCTGAGGAATTGATACACAAGACTTTATTTGAAGCTCAAATGACACTTGTGAGTGAAACTCTGTATTGTGGTGCTCGACAGAAGTTTTCCTACAGGTTTCCTCTTTGCCCGTAAGTTTATATCCACCATTGATGATTCCTGGTTATTCATGGAATAACATGTGTGGCTGGAGATGACTCTGCTTACTTTCTTGCCATTTATGGTCTAAAACTCCTCCAGACTGCTGAAATGGCTCAATGATACTCATCACAGCAGAAAGAGAAATATGCAAATCACCTCCAGTCTTACTTCCAGGAATAGTTTTTCAGCAGTTCAATGATTTTCTTCCACATTTGATGGCAACCCAGAAATCCTCTGCACATCTTCCCTCAGTGTGTTTTATTAAATGATACGTTTGGAGCAAATCAGCATTTTTTTCCACCCTTCATCACAAACTCCCCATTATCCCTCTCCAAAGATGTTTTTATTGGAATATATTGTAAGTAATGTTAAGCAGATAAGAAAAAGTTCTTTTGTTTTTGTATTTTCTTTACTGTCTCTTATTTAGGATTGTATGTAAAACTGTTACCATCTCTTTTCTTTAAAATCTTGTGTAGTTGGTTGTCACTGGAAACATCTGTAAAAGAAAGAAAAGAGATCAAGAGTAAGTTGGATTCAGTGACACGTTGCTGAATCTGATGGCTAAATTATCATCATCTTTATGTTCATTAATATCAGAACTTCATCCATTCTGAGCAGCTGAACACATACTGGAAAACATACTTTCAGTACATTCAAAACAAACATACTTATTTTACTTATAAAATATTTTGATATTTGTACATATTTTGATCTTTAACACATATTTCTATATTTTCTACATCTGATAGTTTAAAAGAGAAGATCTCCTGAAATGTATTTGATTTGTTTGTTTATTATTTAAAAGATGGCATGTAACCAATCAACATGAAAAACAGTTTTAAAGAGAAAGAAGTGGACAGATATTGCTGCACTTCCTCAGCAGCAGTATCTGCTGGGTGAATTAACCCTTTGGCTTTCTCAGCAAGGCCAGCATTGCATCTAAACAACAGCTGGATTTTCACCATAACGGGCTTCTGCTTCACTTTATACTTTGTTCCAGGCATCTCCCTGCAGGAGGAGGCCCTGGGGGAGACCCAGGACACAATGGAGACATTATGTCTCCCAGCTGGATTGAGAACACCTCGGCCTTCCGATGAGCTGGCAGATATGGCTGAGGAGAGGGAAGTCTGGGCTTCCATTCTTAGGCTGCTACTCCCGTGACCCGACCCCGGATAAGCGGAAGAATACTGTATGGTACGGTATTCCAGAAACCTTCCATTTTACTTTTACGTTAGCAAAGACACCAAGTCGGTGTGGTTTTTACAAAGTCTGCAGCTGAAGTTGTGTTGAAATCATAGTTCTTCTGGTTTTAGTTGTGTATTTGTGTATAATTTCAAGGCTTTTTGACAGATGTTTGATCATGTTTTCAACTAAATAAAAAAAAGTTGTAAATCTTCATAATGTTGATAAAAATCGTCCTTTTTATTTAAATTTTCTAAACCGGTTTTATGCAATGTGTTTGTTCTGGTTTTTCATTATAGATGCAAATGTTAAGTCTTAAGGCCAGAGTATAAGAGAACCTGCCAACTCACTTCCTAGGAATCTGCCTTCTGGCGAGTTTGTGAATATATTTGATGCATTTACCTCCTTCCTGTGGCTGTCTCTGACACCGGAGGAATGGTGTTACACTGTGCCGGGAATGCTTATGCAAAAAGTGCTCCAACAAAATATCTTGTACTTCACTGACTACACCAAGACCTTCTAGTCAGATGACCTTTTATGTTTGTAGCTGTTAATGACTTCGGGCTATGTTCTCTCAGATTTTATAGATGTAAAGTCCACATTTGCATTAATCTTACTGGGTTTCATTTGCACATTTTGCATTTGTTTTTTAAATCAGAACATGAACATTAAGCTTTTTTTTTATCTCTTTTTTAACTTTATTATTGCTTAACTCCTGTTTTTCGTGCAGATGAATAATTGATGAGGGAGCAGCTAATTTCTCCTTAATCACCTTCATTACTGAAGCCGTCTACTTAATAAAATGCATGACGTGAGTCATTCTTTCAACAGCTTTTATAAGGGGTATATATTAATGTATTCTTTTTCCACCAGAGATTAGTCAACCTCTCTATATTGTATCAATCATACAACTATCATATTTTCCATGGCAATAACAGTGACACAAATGCACTTCTTGAGAAAGAATGTCTGGACAGAGAAAGCCTTGATCATAATATGTAGCTACACAAGATCTAAAGTCACATGTAAAGAAAATCCACCTTAAATGAGATCAACACATCTTCAGACAGACACACAACATATTAGAACATGTCTTTTTTCTACGCCCAAATGTAACACAAGACACTAGCAATCATTTTTTAAAGTTGTTATTGATTCATTTGGGAAAGATTTTTAGTGAAAAGTATCCTTCAAAAGTTTATGATATTTCATACAGCTGCCAAGCTTCCCAGAAGTGGACATCCTAGAAAATGCAGCCCAAGCCTACGCTGTGCAGTGAGACAGCAAAAAAAAAACACACACACATCTTCATCTTTATGTGCGTCCGTTAGCCTGTTTAATGTCTTATTGCTATTAATCAGCTATGGATTTTTGGAAGGGTTGCCAAAAGAAAGCTTCTCTTAAAGTCAGGGATGCTTAGGTTTGCAAAGTGGAACTTTCAAAAGACCACAAGGTGTTTGGAACGACAAACATGGATATTTAGATAAAAAGCATCACATTGGATAAAAACAAACAAATAATTTCTGTGGAAATACTTCATGCAATTATCAGGTATGATGGCGATCTTGACTTGTTCTGTGGCAACATTATTTGGACAACAACAAATTCATCTGTATGCCAGAGTTCGTTGGTAAGATGTAAGGCTATCTATCTGACAGCGAATGCTGAACAACAGCAAAAGCAGTTGTGTCAAACACAGCAGTGAAAACAGAAAAAAAGGCTGAAAAAAAAGCTGTAACGTGGGATGTAAAAAATTCCCCACACTTCTACATTTTGGCTAAAAAGACACCATCTTTCTTTATACCAGTTTGTCTCGTGTTATATTTTTTTTCCATTCATGCAATTGGAAATATTAGAAACATTGCAAATTGGTTTTATTTGCATTTTCTATGGATGGTTTATAAATAGAGTTGGTTACATTTACCCTGATTTTCCCATTAACACATAATCTTCACTCTGCTTGTAATAAGAATCAAACCACTGATTAAATCAATATTATCATTTAGTTAGTTATTGGAACAGAATTATTGCGAAAGCTTTTGCCTGCATCAGAGTTATTAAGGTGTTTTCCATCTTTCTGCTCACATCTGCTGGGATGTTGAAGCAGGAATTCAGAGATTCAGCTCTGAACTACACATAGATGTAGTCTCTATTATGTCTTGATGTTTTTGATTATTGGATTTGGATCACTGACTTTTATGAAGGTCCAAGCTTTCTAAGACGACATGCTTCTGACAGCTTGAGACTGTATTTTTTTCCAGAATCTTGCTTGATCAGGTAAAGCAGGAAATAAGCCAGTTTCAAAGGATTCTGCAAAGATGGATCCTAACAAAGGACGAAAGAAGATCTAAGAATCCATTCTGCTGGCAGCTAATGAGCTTCACAAGGTCAGCTGTTAGATAATTGTGGCAGGAGGGAATTTCCAGGCTGTGTGTGAAGTTTTTCATTACACTGACATGTTCTGTGCTGTCTGAATAAAAAGAGTTTGAGATTGGCGTTGATACAGTTCTCGTCTGAGGTGCTATCCCCTGTTGTCGTCTGAATCCAGAGTATTAGAAACAATTCCAGGGTTTGAATGAGGAGTGACTTCGAGCACTGCAAGCCAGTAATTGGAAAAAACACTGAACAATATCAAAGCACTTGAGAAAAAGAAGAAAAAATGTTGGCTTTGACTAGTCTTGCTATGGGTTTTGGCCTGTCTCAGCCTAACAGCAGAGCACACACTTTATAAATCATCCAGAAGTATGAGATAATTTAGTGCAGCCAGTTCTCAGAGTTGATTGAAAATGCAGTGAAGCAGCATTTATCCAAATCAAACTTCTGTTTTTTATGTATATAAAACCAGATGTGGAACTTTTTCTTTATAATTTAAATACAATTTGAGGAGACAGTTAATAATCTTTCAGAACATCTGACTTATAAGTGCATTAGGGAAGTGTTTCTATTTCCTCCATCAAATGACTAATAATCTGATCAGGTCACCTTTAGATGCTTTACACCTCTTGCTTGAGTGTTTATTTTGGGTTCTTAAAATTAGCAAGTAATATTTTGGGCTGGCCTGTGATATAATTCAACGTGAAAAAGGGGCTTTTTTAATGCTTGTGATTTAAAGAAGACCAGCAAACTTTAACTGCAGAGCATATTTATAATTTAGTTATCATTCTGAGCTAGAGTAGTTATTTTTCTCCAAGGTAATGTATGCGTATCTACACAGTGTATTTTCTGTCCAGTGGAAAAAAATGTTTTTTGTCTTGCATATCAAAGAACATGGTTTGCAAACAGGCAAACATCTAAATTCAGATTTATGTTATCCCCTAAGGGTACATTTTTTTGTTTTAGCAGTCTCTGCAAAAAAAAAAGCTGTGTGTATTTGCAGTGAATGTGCATAAACATGTTTAGCTTTAAACAGCTGCAGACATTCCTTTGTGCAAGTTCAGAGTGGGGGGGAAAGGTTGAACTAAAGTCACATCTACAACATTCTCAAACGCCACAGGAGCAAATGCCATTAAACACAATCATACATAAATCTTGCTTTTTGTAGCAGCATACCTGACAAAATAAAGCACACATTAAATTATTGACATTACAAGGAGTGAGTGGTTCATTCTTTTCAGATTTATGTACGTTTACGCAAATAATGGAAAAATATTCCAGTCGTGGGAATTTGTGTGAAACTGGCTGTTAACCTGACTTGATGTGTTCTAAAATATGTGCAAAAAGAGTGAAGTATGTGCAACATATGCACATTCTCACTTTTCATTCATCCATCGTCTAAAAGTACATGTTTGTGTGGCAAAACACACTTCTATTTATGAGCAACGTGCCGTTTGTGAATCCTGCCACGTTTGATTGTTAAGCATGAGCTGCAGAATTCTCCTACATTTTGTAACATGAGGGCAAATGTTGCAAGAATGTGCTCTCATTAAAATAAAAGCTGGCATGATGCTGATGGACATGAGTTTTTCATTAAACACAATAATAAACTCTGCTAATTAGAACCTTCCTTCAACCTTGCATGAATAAAATGCACAACTCCAGGACAGAAAAATGTTCCAGCATATTTTCTACTTTGAATAGTGACAAGCAGAGATACAAATGAATCTCCATTCAAGGATAAATGGCATAACGCCATCAGCCCTGTTGGCTGTTGTAGACAGCACATAAGATCTGTATGTATTGAAGATTGTGACAGAAAATCAGCAGTCTTTAAATATCTTCTGAAAATGTTTCAGTCTGAATTTGAAGTGGAGTGAGATGTCGCACATTCTGACTCACCATAATTTAGCAATTAAACTGCGAGAGCTGTTAGACACCCAGCTGCCTCAAAAAGCTGGAATTAAACACAGGTTTGGATAGTGATAGACAGACTAATGTGGACTAATGGATATGTTTTTTTTGCAAGAGCAAAACAAAACTGAAGAAGAAAAGCCAAAGAAAACAATATATTGTTCTTACCTCTGAGAGTCATTAGAATCATCAGTGCAGCGAGCACTGTTAGCCTCAAACAGAGCTGCATTTTGCACCGATTCAGTCTTCCCAAAAGCCCCTGAATGCAAACCCCTGCATGAACTGCTACACAAGCACAGGGAAGGGTGGGCGGAAACCTAAACTTTTCAAATGGAAACTGGCCTGTGGCAGTGGAACATGTGTTTTTTTTACTTCTGGCTTCAGAAAGTACATTGTGGAATTTTCACATATTCCAAGAACTTCAGTGTAAATTCTTACAACATATGATAGGACAAGGAGACTGCAGAAAAAGTTGAGTTACAGTTTTTTCTTAATGTGTTTGTCAGGCTTTATAGGTATTCTGTCAGAAATCTGAAGCAATGAGTCAAAGTAACTGTGCAGTTTCACATATCATTAGATATTACTGCACTCACAGAAGCGGTTTTAAAGTCACAGGTTTTATTTTTGCAGATGTATCTGCAACCTTTAGGTTATATATTTGACAGCATTTTTTCATTAGTGGTACCTTTGGGGGAAAATAAGTCTGAATAAACCTCCTTTTACAGCCCAGGAACTCATGCAGTCGCAAAGTGGTGTGAATGTTTTCACTAACTGCCTGCTAATTAACCCTCCCAGTCTCTCTGTCTCCACTGCAGCATATGGGACTCAGGAACTGACAGAAAAACCTCAGTTCTGCAAAGGCAGAGACAACACATGGAATTAATTAATTGAATATCTCAACAATCCAGTCAGTTAGTGGGAAACCAGTAGTGGAATAAGAGGATTCTGATGACTTGCAACATTTTGTGATTTGCTGTGTTTCAGCTACGGCAAGGAGACCGATGCTCAATGGCCACGTTAAAGTTAATGCCAAACTGCTGGAGCAGGTTGGAGTGGTCTGGAGAAGATGCTACCAGATTCCAGTCTTTCAGAGGGATTTCTGTTGACACACTCAGGAAGGAATTTAATAAGTGAGCTGTTTTCTCTATCTCTCTCTTTTCTCTTGGAGTAGGAGGCCAAAATCAGAATCCTCTCATGCAGACACACCAAGCTTATTTCAAAGCATTTAAAAAATATAACACAAAACAACTTTGAAAAACCTATTCCAACTTTTTGCAGAAAAGTAACAATAACTAGTTTATTTTTTAATTAGCTGCACAAACACAGCAAGCTAACAGACCAACATCCTGAATTTTATTAAAACTAAATACATGAGTTGCATTTTATTCATGTTATGAATGTTTTGTTCATGGAGGGAAAAGCACCATAAAAGCATTCTGTCAACATTATGACATATTTATGCACCAAACTGAGGACGGTCCACTGCACAGGGATAGGAATATAGATAAGGCACAAAAAGAGAAGAGTCTGCAGGTTTCTGATGTTTTCTTGTTCTAACACACCTGATTTAAACTAAATGGTTCCAAGAGCTTATCAGGTTCTGGTCAATGACTGATGTCTTTAGATCAGGTGTGTTGAACCATCTGAAGCTTACAACAGCAACTTGTGAGGTAGGGGGAAGGAACTATACTCTCTAAGATAGTTATCTTGAAACGTTCTAGACATGTTCCAGCATGGTGGCATGTAGGAACATAAATATCTGCTGCATTCACTTAAAACTTTTAGAAAATATTTTCTATGTCTTATCTTCGGTGCTCAAGATGTGA
Source organism: Pseudomugil tenellus (assembly GCA_037177515.1). Taxonomy (NCBI): domain Eukaryota; kingdom Metazoa; phylum Chordata; class Actinopteri; order Atheriniformes; family Pseudomugilidae; genus Pseudomugil; species Pseudomugil tenellus. The sequence goes on along the minus strand of JBAMHX010000014.1, from coordinate 10,545,297 downwards.
TGAAAACAGTAATTTACACAGCCTATAATTTTTGCTTTGCATGTTGTGCTACCCTCCAGCTGCAAAGCACACACTGTAAAAAACTAAGTCAAGTAGAATCTTAATTTCAGCAAAGTTGACGAAATATTCACGTCTGCTCATCGCTTTGAACTCAAATAGGAAATGTTTTTTGGTTAAAGCTATAGCTTGGAAAAATTTTAAGCAACTTTTGAACACACTTTTTCCAGAGTGTATGATAACAACAACTGAAACTGTCTGCACACTAAATGGAAAATCTTCATTGATTACGTGTAAATATGACTTACGATCAAGAGTCACTGTCTAATCTTAAACCATTCTTTAGGTTTGATTTAATATAATTTATCCATTCACTTATAATTAGAGCCTCCTGGCATTAAACCCACCAGCCAGGAACATTCAGAAGACACAACCCCACTTTGCAAGTCTAAAACCAACAAATATACATGACTTGGGAGGTTTGGGGTAACTTTATTTTAGTTAAACAAAAATCTAATTTAGACTCTGTGACAAGTGCACCCCAGATTATATTGTGTGATAAAATTGTAAAAGACTAAGAGGGGAGGGAAGGAAACAACTGGCTGTGTTTCAATTCAGAGTCTGCATACTTCAAAGTGCGCATATGTCATACTGGCTGGCAAAGTGCTGTTCCATTTCTAAGAGTGCATCAGATCCACACTTCAAACACAAACTTCATTTGTGGCTGAATTGGCTAAAAACAAAGTGTTCATGCTATGCATTCTTCACGTTCCCCAATCACCCAAAAGTCATTGCGCGCCAGATAGAAAGGAATTAGCAGCTGTCGAGTCCTGGAAAGGACGCTATTTTATACATACTGTATAAGGACACATTTGTCCCAGCAGACAAGCTGGCACAGCAGCAGCATTGTGTACCGTGACCAGATGCATGTGACCAGGATTATTTTTTACTAATGATGTTTTAATTTAGACACACATGTAAAAAAAAAAAATAAATAAATAAAATTCAAAGTACTGGGGCAACATTTGTATATTTGCAATATATA
>JBAMHX010000014.1:10525334-10537244 GCA_037177515.1 Pseudomugil tenellus | reverse complement strand
AGCCACCTCATCTGGCTCCTCTCGATGTGGAGGAGCAGCGGCTCTACTCTGAGTCCCTCCCGGATGACAGAGCTTCTTACCCTATCTCTAAGGGAGAGCCCTCCACATGTTGTTTCTCAGAAATGCATTTCTGTTTTGTTGCATTCTTTTTCTCCTCTTGCAATACTAACTGGTGCTGACAACAGTTTTATAGTACTCCTAAATCCTTACTTAAACGATAAAGTTATTTAAAGAATATGTATTATGATCAAATAGCAAGTAAAGAAAGTACCCACAAAACAAAAAACAGTCACGTCTAGATTCTAAACTATTAAATATGAAATCTCAGTTTGTGTCAAAAGGTCACGGCTTCAATGTGTTGCTGTTTAATTAAATAAGTTGTATAGTCAGAGATATCAGTCTCTTCTATTCTATAAAACAGTACGTGCGAATATTTAGTCACCAAACTGCAGGTAGTGTTTTTCTTTTCACAGCATGTGGATTGAGGGTCAGCCTCGGGGCTTTCGTAACGCTGCTCACTGCTTATAGGAAAGTGAGCCCAGAAAGTGCGAGCCAGGTCTTGCAACCCATTTTCAGCTGCCTGGGCTCGTAGCTCCTCCAACCATCCGAAAAAGCCTGATGACCACAGGCCCCAGCAGGGTAAGCTTCTTCTCTCCCTCTCGCTCTCCTTTGCTCCTGTCAGAAAACAAAAAGACAAACAAACAGACAAACAAACAGACAAACAAACAGACAAACAAACAAACAGACAGACAGACAGACAGACAGACAAACAGACAGATACTTTATTAATCTCCATGGGAGAAATTCAGGTGTCCAGTAGCACACACAGACTTGCCTAAAACACACTAATAAGAATCAAATAAAAGCAATAAGATATTAAAAAACACTACTATGAATATTAGAGGTTCTCAGACATAGTTCTTGTCAGGCTGATTAATTAAACAGCCTGATGACTACAGGTACAAAAGACCTCCTTAATCGCTCTGTCCTGCAGCGCAATGACAGGAACCGTCTGCTTCTTTGTGCAGTCAAGTATGTCATGCAGGGGATGCCTGACATTGCTCAGAATTCCCTGCATTGTAGCCCTCATCCTTCTATCCAGCACAGCTCCCACAGAGTCCACCTCCCTCCTGATCACAGACGCACACCTCTTTCTCAGTCTGTCCAGACGGTTGCAATCCCTTGTGGTCATGCTGCCACCCCAGCAGACAACCCCAAAGAAGTCATGTCAGTGCACACATTGAAAGATGTGAGTTTGTTCAGGAAAAACAGCCTCGTCTCCTCGATATCAGGAGGCGTGAATGTGTTTCATGCTGTGGCTATCATTTCAAAATTCCACTGATACCTCATGAGAGCTGCTAACATACCAGAAGGAAGCAAAGACCCTGCAGAAGAAAACAGCGCAGCACAGACGCATACATAGCACACATACTTCCAGTTGCTGAAAGACATGACACAAAAGATTCACAGAAAAAAAGACACAAAACTTTTCCCAAATACAATGTTGATAAAATCAACTTTTTGTGGTAAATAAGATGTCATTTAAAAACATTGGAAGCTGATTCAGACTGACCCCAGAACAACAACTGCATCTCAAAAGCAAGGTGGAGGCGGACATGTTTGTTTTTCACATTTTGCCTCTTCACTCCTTATGTAGATAAATGTTAGAAACCAGGTTTTCTAAATGATTTTAACAAGATGTCACATTTGGATCCAGCATCTGTATTCACTCACAGAGAACCATTTCTGCATTTCTCTCTAATATATTGAAGAACTGCACTGTCACATCCATCAGGGGCTAAGTGAGAGATTTCCTGAGATTTTTTTTTTCAGGCTAAAAAGAAGTGAGAAAAGCAAAGGGCGAGAAGAGTGGAAGTAAATGAAAAGAAGCATGTCCTAGACAGTTTTCACACCTGTGATCCAGACAGACTGTACTAACATTTAGCTACAGGGTGTAAAGTTAGTTGACAGTTTTCTTTCTTTTTTTTTTTTTTACAGCCATTTATCTTCTCTCTGCACATTTCTGTCTTTGTGAGGATACCAGCAAAGAGGAGGAGGCTTTGTAACTGAAGCCCTGCTGAAGAGCTGCAGCTGATCAGAAGGAGAACAAGACTCTGATGGAGAACAAACCGCATTAAAGTAAATAAGATCTTAGAAGCAGCAGGTATTATTGTCAGAAAAGACAATGAAAAACAAAACAAACAAAATCTTTCTGACTTCCTTGTCCTGTCTAGGAAGCACTTGGCTTCAAGTCCATTCCTATCAGCTTAAAACTGGAATCTTCAAAAACACACATAAATCCATGAGTAGTGTTTTCTTTTTCAGTTTAAATCTGTAAGTCTCAAAACACTCGTTTTAAAAAGGAAACAACAATAATGATCAAAATTTAAAAAGAGATTTAAGATTAATCTTAAAATATCTTTTGTATAATATATAACCATTATAGCCATCCCCTGTTATGTTGCTATTGGCTTCTGCTGGATGCAGGTATTGGGAGAGAAGAAGATGATGACTAAGGTCTCATCCATGTTGAAGGACAGTCCCTTCCTCTCTACCTCACACCCCTCCCAGAGTGTAAACGCAACATGTTGGACTGATTTGAGTCTCTAAATTGTCCCAAACAGTCACCACAAGTCTAATTAAAAGGGTTTCTGTGTTGGTTCTTTGATGGACTAATGGTAAAGGAGAACATCCGTCATCCATCCATCCATCCATCCATCCATCCATCCATCCATCCATCTATATAACCCTTTTCCCTCCTTTATCCATCCTTATCGTCTCTCTAATAATATTTTCGTCCTTCATTCTTCACTCATTTTCCCTTCCAATCTCCCTCTCTCACCCATTTGTCCCCCAACCTGTCCATCCTCCCCTCCTTCATCCATTCTTCCTCTCTCTTCTTCATAATTCTATCATCCCTCATCCTTATTAATTTATCCATGCACCTTTCTCTTTACTGTCCAGTTTGTACCCTGCCTCCCACCCGATGACTGCTGGGATAGGCTCCAGCTTCCCGCGACCCTGAATTGGATGAAACGATTAAGAAAATGGATGGATGGATGTTTCTTCTACATCCACGCTTCTGTCTTTATCTTCATCTCTCATCCTTTACCTCACGTCTACTTTTTCTTTGTGGTAATTTCAGAAATGCTATGAAAGGACCTTTCTAGCCTTTTCTTTCCATTTGAGAAATGTCCATAAACGTATAGATGAAGACAAGTTAAAAGCATTTCCATCAGTATTAGATGCAGATTGGAGAGCTTTGCTTTGGGATGTGGCTGAGCTTTTAACAGCTCCTGTGCGGTAAGACGGTAAAAAGAAGTGAAAATAGTGGCAAGTCGACTGACAAGAAGAAATGAAGAGAAAAAGATGGAGGAACCATTATCCTGTCAATGTGTCGCTGCTTTGTAAGATCCCAGTAACTGGAAATGCTGAAGACTTACATTTCCTTTATAATACCCCTACATACATAAAAAAGGTAATCTGCCAGAGATTTTCCTCCTTATGGGCTTACTATGTAATGGCTTTCTTCTGATTCATTTTTCATTATTTACACTAGTTCAATTCAATTCAATTTTATTTATGTAGCCCAGAGAACAATAGACATAGCTCACAATACACACAATTAGTGACTACACTAAACTAAACAGATACCGGACTTCCTGTCCTTAGACCCTCCTTTGCGGTAAGGAAAAACTCCAAAAAAACCCGGTTGTAGGAAAAAAAAGAAGAAACCTCATGGAGCCCCAGGTGAAGAAGAGATTCTCTCCCAGGACGGACAGGCAAATGTACCCAGGACCGTTTGTTGTTGTTTAGCTCATCTAAAATCGACAATATTACATCTGAGGTAGCATGCAGTCGTTTGTCCTCGTCCAGACAGGGGGGTGGGATTGGCTAGGAGATCCCGAGTCCATGGGTAGAGAGGTCAAAGGCCCATAGGTCGGGATCTATGGGCCCTTGAACTGTCAACTACGAGTTCTGTAGCGACATTAGGAGTTGTTAATACCCAACACGACACATTGCGAGTACTTTTTGTCATTCCACCTCTGTTCTCATTTCCTTAGTGCACCAACATCATACAGACACAGAAAACTTTCTCTGAAGACAAAAGACATTCTGGTGAAGGAGTTACAGGGATAAAAGAGGGAGAGCAGACTCAGAAAAGAGAAAAAAGTTACTGTTTTTCCCATAAAGAGACTACAGCAAGTGTGATAAACATGAACAGAGAAGCAAAGCGGAGCTTGGGTGTGTATGTTTCCTGGTTAAATGTATTATTTAAGCATCAAAATGCACATCATAGACGTATGTTGGATTTTTAATGCAGTGTGATTGCTCCTAACAATACAACCTAATTAACCAATGCCGTGGCTTTGCTTCCTTTCACTGATTTTATGCCTCCTTCAGTGGTGACATGGTCTGAAAAATAAATCGATGTCTTTTCAACAACTTGGTCCTTTTGGGTCTCCAGATAAATATCATGGAAGATAATAACTCAGCTGATACAAAGGGAAAAAAAACATTTTCTGATGCTGGAATATAGCAAAGGCCAGAGTGGTTTTTATTGTATTTGATGGCCTGATGAAAGATTTGCCTTAAGGCTGAAAAAGATTTTGAGGTGTGTAACAAATTAGTTCAAGGTGGAGGAGAAATTGCAACAAGCTTGGCTCTGAAGCCTTTCTTTTCACAAGGTTGATGGACAGGTCCAGTTGATGAGGTCAGGCAAAACTGCAAGGGTGAAATTGGAGATTTGTAATAAGGGTAGGAACCATATTTGGTAGTTCATGATGAGCTAAAGGTGTCAGAAAGAGACGAAGAATGAAAGGTCAGCTGGTTAAAGAAGTTGGGTTGTTGAGATGTGAGGTGAGAGTGTTGGCTGGAGTGACAGACATGCACCTGCAAGAGTGAAAGGAGAGGCTCGCAAGACAACACTGAAAGCAGAGAAGGCGTAGGAGACAGGAGGAGGTTTTGGTGGCAGGTGAGTTGCTACGTCCACACAGTGCAGCGTTTTAATAAATGTGCACGGAAGAGGAATAGTTTAGAGACAGAGTAGCAAAAGCTGGGGTTTGACTAGTCGTGGTTGATGTCTTGAGAGGGATGAGGATTGTTTCTGATAGAAGAAAGCAAAAGTAAAAGGTCAAATAACTGATTCATGTCTGAGCTGCATAATTGTATCTAGATGCTAAGCAAAGTACTAGTAGGAGACGGTTATCTACATGATTTATTAGATGTACATAATAATCTGCAACAACAATGTAGCTAACTATAATTTAGTCTAAACTACCTAAATGCTGGTTAAAGAAGGACCATATTATACAAAATGGACTTTTATGAGCTTTTAACCTTCTATAAGTGTTATTTGTACCATAAAACGATCCCGGAAGTTGTTTTATTTTTCATCCATGCATTTTTGTCGTTTTATCGCTTTAAAAATAAGAGTGCAGCTTAAACAGAGCAAACGGCTGACACCCCCGCTCCGACACAGCATTATGGAGACTCCCCCTCCCCTACCTAAAAATTTAGCATGCCATCTGCTCCACAAAGTGTGCAGGTGACTGTGCTGTGCTCTCTAGTGAACAGACACATGTGTAACTGCACACTGACTACACACACCTCTCTGGCTGCTCAGTGCGCCGGAGCAGGAGACACACAAAGTAGAGAAGGAGAGATACAGACCCAGGCGTTCACAATACTGGCTGGAAATCTGTCAGCAACAAATGAATTGTATGGCAAAACTACATTATGGTGCATGTTGCAAAATCATAGATATCATAGATATGCATAGGATAGACTGTTTGATGGCAAGTATAGCATAATATGGAACCTTTAAATCAGCCCTAACCCATCAGGACATGGATATTTCAATGTCCTTTAGTGTATGGCACTGGGATGTTGCTATTGTACCTTAAAAAGGGTAATAGTGAGGAAGATTACTGAAAAAAACAACACACTGTTCTGCCATTTGCATATCTGTATTATGTTGGGATTTGTGTGTTTGTGTGTTTTTTGTTTGTTTTTTCCCTCCCGCTCTTGCCAGGCTCCCTGGTGATGCTCATTCGTTCCAGTCAGCTATGACAACATGGATGGCTTTTTCTATGTAAGCCTGGATTTTCTCTTCAATCCTCATCTGTTTTCTTGTGGTACCGTATGGCCAAAGACTCTGAGTCTCATGTTAACAAAGAATTATTTGTGACGTAATCCTTATTTTTCTTCTCTCTGCTTGTTTCCTATTCTGATTTGATTATTTGATTTCCTGTTTTGGCTTCAAGCAGCTCAGTGCTAAAGACTTGGTTCTGAATGGGTCAACTGTTATCGTTCCACTCTGCAGTCTGCAGTCTGCACTCTGCACTCTAACCGTCATGTTGGCGACAGCCTTTTTTAGCCCTGTGTTGGATGTAGTATAAGTATTTGTGTGTGTGTGTGTGTGTGTGTGTGTAATACATGGTTTGTAAATTGTGTAAACCATTTTGGGGTACCTGCAAATGTATGCTCAATGTTCACCAAATATCTACAAATTACATACTGAAACAAATACACACGTGTAAAAATGACATAATAGCACAAACAAACTCTTACACATTCATTTTACCTTCAACCTCACAAATCTAATCCAATACCTTCATGCTCAAAATAGCTCATAAGCAGATGAATCATTAAATACAAATACACGAAAGGCCTGCTGTGCAGCAACAGAACTGAATTTATGCACAGATCAGTTTAGGTTTAGCTCATGTGGGGGATTTGAGACTGGAGCTTCATGTGGAAATGGTGTGTTTAAGTGCTGTTGGAAATCTGGTGAAACTTGGATAAACTTCCATGGATAGCATTATAGCCATATACATTCATGCTTTAAATGATCTAAAGCTTTATGAAACATCAAACTGAAATGTTTAGTTTTCTATTTTTGGACCAAATCTAATAATAATATTAATGACTCCTAATATACAACAAATTATTCAAATAGTCAATATTTAACAGTTAATGAAACCTCTTTTAAATCATTGAGACACCAGTAAAACCCGACCGTTCAAATCCCTGAGATGCAGTTCGACGCACAGGGGTCATGTGACTTTTGCACATTCCCACATGTGCTGCTTCAGTTACATTATTGTAATAGACAGGTGTACTGTGATTTCCAACAGAAGCAACAAGTACAATTGATCATCCATCTAATGAGTATAAAGAGTATTTTATGGGAAGAAATCAACTCTATATTACTGTGTATCTGTAATATTTAGTTTGTATATCATGATAGATCGCTATCTCTCTATCTAGACTCCAGGCAAGAGAAAGAAATCCAATGAATACTCAGCTTTACATCTCAACTTAAATGCACCATTAAGGCACTATTGACCTGTCCCCTCACCTGCCTTCTACACTCAAGGGAAGATGCATTCTGTCCCAGAGGAGGGGCTTGGACAGGCACCACTCATAAACATTTAAAGGTTCAGCCATAACAACAGCCTATAATCAGTGGAACTGACTTGAGGCGCTTTTGGGATGAAGGACCAAGGCTGAATTTGAGGTAATATACTTTGAAACAATGTTGTTGGACCCTTGACACCCATAGGAAGTTGGGGACATGTATGAAACAGTCTTTAAAAAAATAGGATGGTGTTAGGGAGGTTTTAGCTTGTCCATGTGCATGCTGACAACTTTTGAAGCCAAACAACTCTTCTCTATAATTCTATTATCTTTCAGACTGAGTTGAAGGTCAGAAATACAACTCACTGAATCCTCCTATTCTAAGCTAAATTGATCAATTTGCTGCAAAGTCAGTAAACAAATTAAAAAGGAATTATTATAAACGGAATAGTTAAAAGGACAAAAACAGCAGGGGCAGAGGACTTAAAATTGGTGCTGGTCTCTTTGTTAAATGTCAGAAAAAACATCAGAAAAACGCTTGCAGAACAGAAGAAAAGCTGATATCTATTTTTTTGTCCTCTTGACAACTTGACAAAAAACAAGCAAAAAATAAATAGAAATAATAGAAGTGAAGGAAAACTAAAGAATTCTTTTAATGCTGACTCCTTAAAAAGTCAATTTGTTTTCAAAGCCACAGTTGCTGTAGTGAGATTTCATATTCATTCTAGCTTTTTTCTTGCTCTGCTTAGTTTTCTTTCGTTTGTCCCTCTAATCATAGCATTGTTAGGAGAAATTTCTACAACAATTCCAGTGCTGATTGGGATCTTCTTGAGAGGCTGTATCTGAACTATGTTGGTGGGTGATACCCTGGACCAGCAGGTCTCCCTTTTAACAACTGGTCTGAGAGAGATGTGGTTTCATCTTTTACATGCATTGCCTCTCTTATCCACATTAGTCCTAATTTAATTAGCGGTGAGATGGAGATATTAACTTTCTAAGCAGCATGGTTGTAAAATTGCAACAAGCACTAGACAATATACCTTAATGTCAAACTGCACAAGTCTGCTCATTAAGTCTGATGCGTGTCAGGTGCGTTGCAGCAGGGAAACTCCTAACACTTGCAGGGGTGCGGCTCTCGAGGACCGGACTTGAAAGCCCCTTATATGCACAGACGGTGCAGAACTTTATGCGTGTATTTCGGCATGCTGAATCCTGTTCAGATACAATGCTCGCAACACTCTGTCACATGCTCGATACGTCCTCGAGTATAAAATCTCTAGTCATGACGACACTCGGTGTCATAACAGGAAAGTGGTGGATAGTTGTTCAGCTGTTTGTAGTGATTGCAAAAGGGGGAATTGTAAAAGTGCAATGAAATGTTTTCTGTTTGACATATTTTCAGTTATCTTCTACTCACCGTCTCCCTGAGATAATGTTTAATAATTTGACGTTCTGGCTCAGTGTGCCAGAAAGAGGCCAGATAAGGCCTAGCTTTCTGTATGTATGGGGAATGTGTGTCATCTGACCGGTAAAACACTACTTAGACTGCTGGTTCCTTCCTGGCTGGTAATTTGGCCTGGGTTAGTTTGTGCACTACCTTTTGGTTGTTGTTGGGGCTCAATAGGGACTTGTCCACTATACTGTTGTTAGCATGCTAAATTTTAAAGCATGTGTAGCATCATTTAAAAAAAATAACTACATTTTATGCTTTGAAAAGTAATTTTCCTGCATTTGTTTCAACTAAAATTAATCTTTTTGTGCTGAAAGACCTGAAGTCATTTAAGTGAAGGGCTTCCAGGGGAAATGGGTTGAATCTCCATCTTATTCACCATTAAAAGCACCAACCCAAACAACAAGCTATACCTTCTTAGAGCACTTCTTTATTCTAAACAATAAATACATGACTCCATCGTGCACTAGTGAGCACACCAGACGTAATGTGGGGAACAGTGTCATGTCCAAGGGTGGGCAGTTTCTCCGATTCCTGAATCACTGCCTTTGCAATGAAGAACCCCCTTCTGGTAATATCTGCAGGTGAGTTTTCAGACACACACTCTTAGATTTAATCTTTCCGTATCTGTCTAAAGACATAATTGGGATTTTTCTTATTTAAAAACACATACAGTAAATAATTTGTTGAAGGCTGAAAGGCTTGTTGAGGCTAATGTAGCTGTTATTAGTAATCTGGTCCCCTTGTGTTACCTCTTGAAGTTATTAATGTCCTCTAAACTGATCCACTTCTTCTTGTGCATGTTCTTTGCAGCTTCCCTGTCTAACTATTCCTGTAGAGAACTTACCTTGCCGTAGCTACTTACTTGCGTGCCCTCCTTCCTGTGGCTCTAATACCCTCTAAACAATGACATTCCCCCTGAAATCCAAAACAGACATAGCAGTTGACGAATTTCACTTTCTTTGGGTTGTCTTATGTATTTGCCTGTTAGCAACTGAGGGATTAATTTACCTCTTCTTTCTCTAACTCAAATTTTGTTTCCCAGTTCTCTGAAAGTCTGGCTCATGTCTACCTCTTTAATAATTCCATCTTCATTATGGTCTGTTTTAAATAGACTAAAAGCCATGCATTGCTTAAGTCCCTTATGATATGCAATGATGAAATGAATGATTTGCAAATTCGTGTCTGCTCCTTCTCTAGTGTTTGTGCATTTTATCCAGCTACACTTTATAAACTTTATGTTCTCACCTCATTTTTAAATCTGTAATCACACTTATCTTATTTCCTGCTACTTTCAGTCTGATTTCTGTTCTTTAAAGTCGTTTTCAGCCTGGCTATCATGCAACACACCTCCTCACGGCTTCCAGAGAGGGCACTGCTTAGAAATGAACTCCTGACATCCAGAGGTTCCTGTTCGCAAAACAGTGGAATAAAAGATTCAAACAACTCAGTCTCCAGCACTCTAGTCACCTTGTGTTCTATGTTTTTGAACAAAACCTGATTTTTTTATGGTTTAACAATCATTTAATCATCCTAAATTACTTTTGAATTGATTCAAATTTTACCAAAACATTCAACTATTAAAACATCCACCTATTAAAGCTTCTAGAAATGTCTCAAACTCATGAAATTGTGTCCTTTATAAATATTTCTTTATATGATATGGATTAAAACAATCCATGCTGTATAGTAGTATACAGCTCTAATTTGTCTGTTTTGTCTTCATGTCTGATGTACTGCAATCACTCTTCCATTAAAACTATGGGAGGCTGAACAATATGTTTCTTTCTCTTCCTAAAAGCCAAAAAAAAGTTTTTTTTAATAACCAATTATTCTATACACGTTATGGGTTATATATTTGCAAAGAATTAACTGGTAGACATAAATGAGTGTATATCTGACCAGCTATAATCCCTTTGTTCCTCCAGGACTTCAGGTGTAAGCAGCCTTCAAATGGCAACTCAGGAAGCTCAATACTGCCATCATGTGTAGATGTAAAGGTAAAGAAAAGACGGCACAACTTCTAGATTTCCCAGCGGCTGGATATATTTTATTAACCAGGACAACCTTCTATCCTGTCACAGGAGAAAATCTCCTTGTAAAATACATTTGGCCCATAACGGAGCTTGAACTCCTTGATCCAAAAGATGACAGTGTAGCACATAATGAGGGTGGTCCAGCCTCCAACATCACTTGGAGACGTAGTACCCCAGCAGGCAGCTTGATGCTGCCCACGCAAAGGCAGATGGTGGTTTAACTGTAAGCGAGATGGACAGAAACTCTCCCATCTGGAATCTTTACTTACCAGCCGCTGTTGATGACATGATGGACAAGACTTCACTTCAGATTGGTGACCAAGCTCTTAAAATCTGAAACGTGTTTTTTTTTTTTATTCTGCATTTTATTTAAATGTGTTCTACCCACTTTAGGTTCACCACATCAAACATCTTGACTAATTTATCCTATTAGAAACATAAATGTAGTTGATCATTCCCATTTACCTTTTACCCTACAAATCCTGCTTTTTGAGTGTGGAGATGTTCTTCCATCACACAGCTGAGCAGAGATGCACCAATGTGAAACGGTTGGCCGATATAGATAACTGATATTAATATTAGGAATTTAACGATGCTTCGTGAATCGGTTGAAAATCGATTCAAGCCTATTAAAACGTCAGTTGATGTAGAAAATATATGAATCGACCACCAAAGAACTGTAAATAAACTCCCAGACGCACAGTACGTAATATGGCACGTTTGACCTGGATGTCATTATTGCGTATTGTATTTGTGATTTGCAGCAGCGCCAATAAAACTAAAAGCATGGAGATATCAAGCAACTTTGAACTAGAAGATGACTGCTACATTGAAGTCAGCAGTGTGGCATCATTTTGGCTTTCCTGTGTTTATAAGTGAAAATGGTGATAAAACAACGGATGAGACAAAACTGACGTGTAAGCGTCAGAGACTGATAACTGACACAGAGTACGACCAATATGCTACAACAGCGAGCTAGCCTAGCTACACACACCACGGCAGGAGCGAAGAAAAGTAAAGGGACAAACTACACGAACAAACTCGGTCCATCGCTGTTTATAT
>JBAMHX010000014.1:10513071-10525234 GCA_037177515.1 Pseudomugil tenellus | reverse complement strand
ACAAAAAAGACATGAGGACTTTTATATACAAAAAAGACATGAGGACTTTTATATACAAAAAAGACATGAGGACTTTTATATACAAAAAAGACATGAGGACTTTTTCACCTGTGGGGAATGAAGGCTTTTAAGAAATGTTTAGAGCTGAAGTACTTCATCCCATCACGTCCACATGTCAGTCAGACAGAGATTAGGTGAATTATTTATTTCATAAAAGTTAAACTTGATATATAGACACAAATGCGAAATATATATAAAAAATAAAATAAAAAATCTTTTAGTCATAAAAGGATTTATAGTAATTTCCATACTATGTATAAATATCACTTTGGCTGTTTGTTTTGTTAGTTAAACAGGACAGTTTTACTTTGATACGAGGACAAAAAGCTGATGTTCAAATAAAAATACAAAAATAACTAGCCAAGAAAAAGCTAATGTTAATTTTGTTTTGAATAAAAAAATCTAAATCGTGAATTTAGAATTGTGAATCTAATCGAATCGTGACTTGAGTGCATTGTTAGGGATTGTTAGATCCCTAATTACATAAGATATGTAATGATCAAAATATTTTTTTTATTATTAAATTCTGTACAAAATAAAAGTTATCAGCAGTAGCTTTTGCTATTGTGAACTTCTTGAAGGTGGTTAGGTTTCATAAAATTGGTGGTATTAAATGATTTGATGCTGCATCCTCTCCTCATTACTTCGACTTTGCAAGTATTGTATACTGTTTTTCAAGTACTGTTTGGCAGCATGAAAAACAACCAAACTGCTTCTCCACTGCCGTTAAACCTTTGTCCTGGTCTACCATGTGGTAGCGGTAAAAACTTGGAGTGACTGAGGATTTTCTTTAGAAAATAGAGGAAATAAATCTGACTGAGCTATCTCTACCACCCTGTTTGGGTATGTAAAACATCCAATTCACTGTCGTAATCTTATTACTCTTCTGATTTTTATTATTTTTGTCCAAAGCAAGATCAACATCAGATTCAACTACGAATCCCTCCCGTTCCACACACTAAATCCAGACTGTCTGGGAAAATCACCAGTTAAAAGTGTTCATCAAAAGTTTTTATTGAACAAAAGTATTTTAATTGTCATCACGTTGTCGGTGATACAGTACCATAGTTGGATCGTAATGATTCATATATGCACCTCTTTTTTTGTATATATACATACAGTGGAGACAAGAATTAAATAACAATTCTCAGAAACATTCAGATACATCATAAAAGCTGAGGACCCCATGATCAACACTTCCATTGGTAAACAAATGCACATAAATGAAAGATAAGTGTTTGGTAGCCCTAGACTGAGAAACTAGATGAAGATGTATTTGGTGTCTTTGCAGAGAAAGATGACTGATCATTTTCTAAGCCCCACCCCTTTGGTAGAGGTTCCTAAGTGTAATGTTGGCTTCATCCTTAAGTAAAGTAGAATTAGATGAAAAAACATACAATTTTATTAACAAATGTACCTTAATTTCCCTTTCAATTGGCTGAAACCCAAATTCTCTAAACTCCTTTCCTTCAAATAGCATTTTTAGGTTTAAATGTCTGGCCCTGACACACCAAGTGAGTACACACTTACTATTTCAAAAAAGGTTAACAAATACTTGCCTTGATACAGGTAATATATAAGTGAACTGAGAACCGTGATTTAGAGCCCCAGTTCACCACTTCCCATTATTTTTAATCCCGCATTGACAATAATGACTGCTTCTTTATTTACGTTTCCTTAGTCAGTATCCTAATGTGGCTACAGACGAGAACAAAGCAGTAAACTGAACAATGTGACACAGTATAAAGCATGAGCACAGACCTGTTAATGAATCAAAGAATAGTGAGTGCAGTACCATCCCGGAGCCAGTAGTAATGCGTACAGGGTGGCACGTTTGGTTACATGGATCAACATTCAAACTCTGCAGGAACTTTGAGGTCTCCATTATGGACTAATGCCTCACCTGCCCTTGCTGCCAATAAAGTGTTGTATCACTAACAACGACTGGGTCAGTAGAGACAGAAACAAGGAGGAAATTAAAAAGAAAAATAAATCAAACAGGGAGAAAAATCATGTAGTGGAATGGTGGAAATTAGAGAGGAAAAAGGCAAGAGAGTGATTCTGGTCACTTTGTGAAAAAGCAACTAATCAAACCCCCCCCCCCTAGAGGAGGAATTTAAATTTGCTTAAAAAAAGTTAACTCGCCAAACAAGAAATGTACAAATAACTGAACAAAATAAAACAATGGCCAGCAATTAGACAGGAAAACACCAGATTTAGGTCCCACAGAATCCTCTTTGAACCGTTTAATATCTGTCCTCCTGCATGGATTAAGAGCAATGGTGTAACGTACAATGTGCGTGATTGTAAATAGACATTATGTATGACATCAAAGGGCGAGCTCGATCCCAACAAGGCCTCAGGCGTTCTGTTAGCAGCAGATATGGTCACTGCATGTTAGCACATCCATTACAGAGAGGCTCATTACACGCGGTGTTGTACGTGGAGCACGTGAGCGTTTGCTGGCACAGCGCTGGCTGTCTTAGGGTTAACGGCTCCATTTAAGAGCTCGAAAGAGTTTCATCTGGTTTTCAGATGGTCATTGGAGAGAGACCCATAAAACCAAGAGATGCAACTGAAGACCTGGATGTGGTAGAGACGCCACAGCGAGAGGGTCCAGGGCTAAGGCTTGAGTTAAGACAGTCATGGAGTGGTATTGGTAATATGGGTGCAAGAGTGAGTGTGTAAGAGATCCAGTGTAGGTGTGAGGAAGTGTGAATCACAGCAGCGCTTTGACCAGATACAGCTTCTCTCCATGTTCACTGGTGAAGATGGGGGCTTTCTTGTAATGCTCCACTAGTTCATCCATGGAGGTAAACCTGCGGTGGCCGATACCGTATACTCCGTCTGACAGCTTCACTTTAAAGTGCTTATTCTTACCCGCTGCCTTCAGAGAAACGGAGAAATCAATGGGCTGAAAAACAAAAGGAGACACAAGAAGAGATAATTGAGTATAAACACTGATGTGGTAACTCCAGCAGGGGGCAGTCTAATCTCTGGTTAGAAGATATGGACCCTCAACTGCAACATTGTTCTCCTGAGGGGAGACATGGGGAGAAATCCTTCATCGTTTCTGGCCTTTCAAAACTCAGAAAAATGTTTTAGCCATTGATGCTCATATTGGAGTTTGTGGAGACGTTTGTCTGCAGCTGGATCATAAAAAATGGTTTGGAAACTTTTCTCGCATTAAACCCTTCATATAAAGTATGTAGCATGAAAATGTCTATTACATATATTCCTTTATTCAATCCCATTACCAGTCCAGTCTTTAAAGTTTCTACTGATTTGTCAAAAGAACATAAAAAAAAAAAAAATCAGCTTCTTGGTTTGAATGCGTCTCATTGTGCTGCTCAGAGCCCAGATGTGGTTACACAGCATGGATTACGGCATTAAAGACAGCTACAAGAGTCAAGTTATGTTTAGGACACCGATCTTATTATCTGTGATAAGAATGTGTAATTCTTATGAGTTACATGGATACTAGAAGGAGATACTTCAAATTTCAGCTATAAAACTAGCAAATTGTTAGCAAATTGTCTGCTTTGGAGTATATATTATTACATAACACTTGAACAAAAAGTATGAACCTGATCAAACCCTAATATGGAGAATATACAACTTAATCTTTACTAATGCATTAAGTGCAGACTCTCATTTTCCCAAATAATCTATTGTTTCAGTTTCAGATTAATTTACATCATTTCATCACATTTTTTCATATTGTCTACCATTGTAATATCAAATATTCCACTCAAGGTTTTGATGAATAACATCACTAAGATAATGCAGATATTAAAAGCTGTAATCCTTTAATGTGATTAATTGTTGTTTTTATCCATGTTTAGTGTAATATGCGACTCCTGCTCTGAATCATCATGTGATGGCATAGCAGTTGTTCCTACAGATTACTCCCAACACGTTGTGGTAGGTAGGAGTGCAAAATGCCTCACGCTCTTTACTTCTTGTACAATACTTCTTAGTTAGCCCTATTCTCTTCAAGTTGACAAGTTTGAAACATGTGGTTGCAGAATGAGCCAGGAAGGATTTTTATATGTACGTGAAGACTCAGATCTACATGACGCGGTTACATTTCCTCAGCTTCAATGACCACAATCTGTCATGACTTCATCCCTCTGACTCACCGATGACTCGCTGTCTCGTATGAGGAAGTCACCTTCTTCGCCTCTCTCGTTGAGTATATCCTCAGCCTCGAGTCTGGTGATGTTGCCGTAGTACCAGTTCCTCCCAGCAAACCTCCCTGAGCGTGCTGGTGCCACGAGGCGGCTCTGTGGGGAACTCGACGTAAAGGCGGGCAGACCAGGCCGCTCATCCAGCATCATCACATAGTTTTTGGGAACCAGGCCTACGATGCCGCGCGAGTTTTTACACCTCCACCACTCTGGGTCGTTCTCCGGCTTCTCCACCACCTCCATGATCTCTCCCTTCTCAAAGTTTAGCTCCTCCTCTGTCACAGAGCTGAAAGGATAGAGCGTTTGGACCAGGTGAAGAACTTCGTTGCGGCCACCTGCACACCCGTTGGCCAACAAAGGTCCTTGAGAGACCCCGTAGCCCCGAGGGGAATCTCCCCCCCCTCTGTCGTCGGCTCCGGCGAGATCCTCCTGGACGTAATTTGAGGGAAACCAGCCGACACGCCCGGCCTGGCTGCCTCGCCACCAGCCGTCACTGCATTTCTCCATTACGATCACTCTTGAGCCCTTGACCAGGGTCAACTCATCATCCCTCTCGGCTGTGTAGGAAAACTTAACCACAGCAGGGATGTTGAGGTCATAGATCCTCTCCGTGGCTCCTCCCACAACTCCTCCCACATGGTCGTTCGAAGTGTACTCCGTGTCTGAGCTTGGCGTTGGGGATGCATCACGGGCGCTCGTCTTTCTCTTAGTTTTTCCCAAACCTGTGCGGAAAAAAATGCAACTCATTTAAAAGACTTTCTACATTTGATGCACAGAAAATGTCAACATTAATCATTTAGCTGTAAAATGCTTCATACTCCATCTTTTTAGTTTTGTTTTAACGTGACTTTGTTTAAAACAATTGCAAAAAATCTTTCTCTTTGGATACCGATTTGTGCCATATTTAAATTTTTAATCCTGACAAAAAGGTTAATTTCTTGTGCTCAGACATGAACGCCGAACAAAATGAGGCATCGTCAGGTTCCCTGCATATGCCAGAAATTGTGCTCCCACACTGCATGCTAGCTTTTATAACAAAGACATAATTCAGTGATTGATTTGTTGCCAAGTTTTAATATACATCTTAACAGTCACTGCCTTGGATGTTGACAAATGTATTTTATGAAAGAAGAATCTGAACAGTATTAAATACTGATACAGAAGCAGTGGCGAGAGACTGTTTGGATATGTTGCAGAAAGCAGAGAATGGCCTGATCTCTTTGGGGAACGGAGGAAGTTAAGGTCAGTATGAAACCAATTAGGGCTGCAAGCAGTTCCCATGGGTCCCTAGAGGAATCTGGATCTCCAGAAACAGGATAACCCATGAGAAAATTCAGTGATGAATAACAGATTTTTATTCTTAGAAGTATAACTGATTCAGAGGGATGAATTCATTTGCACCGAGCATCCTAATTCCTTCAACTCATAACTAATGAAATTAAGCTCATCATCTAATTGATGTTCTGTCAACATCGCCTATACACTGTACACACATCTGTACAAATCAAAAGGCTAAAAATAGGTGTTGCAGGGAGAATGAGAAGTGGAGCAGGCACCATGGGTTTGATAATGACAGGCACATCAAGGATGAAAGTCAGCACCCGTCTTACCAGCCTCTGACTTCTTTATTCATGTGCTTTCAAAGACAAGTCTTTAAAATGTATTTGCACACCTCAGTGACACCTAAAGTTTCTAAACTAAACACAAATGAGGAGGCTTCCTACTTCCTCACATGTTAAAATAATAATTAAACACTGTGGCTAACAACACTTATCAACAAAACCATTTACTTGACAGCTGATGCCGGTGTCAAGATGCGTTTGAGTTCTGCTAAAGACATAAGAGAGCTTCATGACAGCTCATCACCCAGTTTATGCCACTGAGTGTGCTCAAAATGCCACAGAAATGTCACTGCTGAACAGAGCATTTACATTGTTTTGAAAAATCTGGGTTCACACAGAGGAGCATGAAACTTGTTGGCAGAGAGAGAGAGGAGGAAGGAGGAGTGCAGCTGAGAAAGACAAGGGGTCCCTTGGCAGCTGTTTCTCAAACACACAGGAGACCAAACACATCAGAGGCCACAGCTGACAAAAACGCGAAGCCGGAGGATGAGACAGGAATAATAAGCAGATTGTGTTTGTGGAAAACAGAGCACATCCTGCTCACAACATAGCCGCGTGAAAGAGTTTTACAAAGACAAAAGCCAAGAACAAGAGGCTGACTCCTGGGGCTACTCTGAGTGGGTGAAGGTAATACTCTCACATTTCAAATTATATGAAATAAACGCATCACTGCCATGAGGTAGAGGAAGTAATGAACAAACACAGACTCTGGAGATGAGCAGAAACACCTGAATCCACACACACCTCTCTTCTTTGCTCATTTACACTTCAAGGCACTGACCTGCTGGTTACAGCAGCAGCGGACGATATTTTCTCCTCCCACACATTCACTCGCAACCTTAACCTACCTCTTCATCTTGTGAAAGGAGACTTTTTTCAAGCCCAGAGGACTTCAGCTAGGAGAGAAGTGAACTGATGAAAGCCTCCAAGTTGCACTATATTGCTTCACTCTATTACTTACAGTGGAGGTTACTAGAAAAGTTTATGTATGAAATAAGTCCTTGCAAAAATGGCACCACCCACCAAACACACATGTGAAATCAGCAGGCACAACCGGACCCTGTAGTAAAGCGCTATCGCTGTAACAGTAAAGGTTAGGATTTGAGTGAATAAGAAATGTGTTTTAAATGACCTCCCTTGTAGTGTTGCTCTGATTTTAATACAAGTGCCATTAAGTCTTTATTAGTGCGTGTCAAGTCCGTAAACCTTCCAAAACGCCTGAGGAGGCAAATGAAAAAGTTAAATCCTAACATTCCCTGAGAAAAGCAACCTGCTTAACATACAGAAACTGTGATGCCCCCGCAGAGTGCAGCCCTCCATCAAGGCCATAGTCTTATTTTTTCCTTTGGGGCAACATTTCTTATTTTATCCACCTTCATTTTGCAGAAGCTTTTTTTCAAAGCAATTAATGATTAAAGAAGACAGTGAGAGAGCTATATGGGGTTCAGTTTATTATTCAAAGACACTTAGACATACAAAGTGAGGAAGTTGGAGGTCAAATGAGCAACCTTACGACAGGGGTCGATTGCATAACTAAGAGAGTAATAGCTGCCTCTTTTCCACTTACTGACGACAGCAGTATCTTCCCTGCAGGGAAATATTGCTAAACATTAATAGCTGCCACAGTCAAGGAACAGAACTAAACAAATAGTAAACAGAAATGAAATATTGCACACCAACTTCACAGCAAAAGTTGGTAGATTCAGCAGATGAGGCCATTTCACATAACACCTACAGGAACCTGTTTTCATTTGAAAGCACTGAGCAAAAGGGTTTGCAGGTATGTGAACAGTTGATAACCTGAGGTTTGGACAAAAGGCTTTACACAGTCTCACTTTCACCTAAATGCTGTCACACTGATAGCATCAAATGTTATGACATGTCAAAACTAACAAGGACAGAAACTTAATTTGCTTATACTTTACACAGGTGAGTCCTGACCCAATTTCAGCAGGTAATATGAGCTCTGTGGGTCCCTTTAACCTATCACAGTTTTATTTCCTGAGAGATGAAACTGGGGCAGAAAGCAGTATGAAGCCATTTTTAGTCTGATGATAATTTTGTAGAGATGGATGCTTTTGATAAAGCTGCACTAAAAAGCACTGCAAATGAAGTGGAAAAACTGGAGAGAACAGTAATTACAGACAATCCACACGCTCCATAATCATAACGTAGACTCAGAGAAGAGGACGGAAAAAAGGCAGTCTTAAAAAGGGGATGAAGAAATCGTGTTTTCAGCCAATCAGATTCTTCACTGAAGTGTGCGAGTGCGTTCCATTAGCCCTTGACCTCACCTATTGCTCATCACATCAGAAGTGTGTGCGCCTATTGGATCTTCTCAGGCTTTTAACACTAAATTGCTACTGGCAGGAAGCACACTGCTCAGACTGAAATGGAACCGAGCCATAATGTTGTAGTCGATAAGTAACTTCGTCAGGGGACACAGAGGTAATCCATCACACCAGAACAACCATTAAGCGGCCGACTTGTCCACTAATCCAACTACTGATCACAGAACAGCAGAGGCCCGCAGTGACAGAGAAAGGAGTTGATGGGAACAGTGTTGAAGCATTTGACTGACAGAAGGGGAGGGGGGAGGGGGGGGTGTCATCTCTGTATCCAGTGAACCTTGGTCAGGCTGTGCCATGGTGGCCCACATACAGCTGCAGAGTTTCCCTGAGGGCTGATATCCACAGAGCTGAGAGGAGTCTGCGCATTAAGCCAGACCCCGTTACCTCTCCTCCACTCAGTTCTAAATATGGCTCCCATTCAGAGCCACTTGGTTACTATATTTATTACAACTGTGCTTCTTGATCATTCTGTCTTGTTAGAATTTCTGCCAGATGTTTCTATTTTCTCTCCGCACACATATTTTATCAAGAGGACATGTCTCATGCTAAAACCTTTATATAAAATTATTTTCCACATTACCCACTATTTTTTTTCTTGGGTTTTGGTTAAATTCAACTTTCTGAAAATATATCTGCTTTAGTTAAATCTTATATTAGCACAAAGCTGTCAAATGCTTTCAGAGGACACATCTGTCCCATTTGAGTTCGCCTGAAAAGACATCACAAGCAGCTTCATTATCCCCAATCATTTTAAGCCAACATCAATGTAGCAATTCATATCTATATATCTCTACCTATAAATGTGAAATTTAGTTGTAATACAAGTGAGAGGGGGAGAGAGAGAGAGAATAAATATGAATCTACTGGAAGGCATGATGTATTACAAAGACATCACTAAAACAAGACTAAGTTATTAGATTGATAAGATACAGGGTTGGGTAAAAAGTCAAACTACTGATTTTTAACAAGTGGACAGTTTTGTGCATCACATGCATAAATCTATTGCAGTACAAGTGTGTTGGTTTATCTGTGCTTTACCAGCACACTGAATGACAAATGAAGATGCTGCACAGCATTACATTTACATTTTTACTTGCTAGAAGAGGTTTTGGATAAATAGTTTGTGATTTTATAAGACTTTTCTGCTCAAAATAAGTGATAATGACTTTCATTTCCCTTTATGATTTCAGAGCTATACTCTTACATAAGCTTAATATATTCAAGTCATGACTGTGGACTGAGAGACGTAGTGCTGACAGCTGAGAGCAATCAGCAACTCAACAAGATCCCTGGTGTGCGCTGTGACAGCTCCAATCCCGGATGGAAGCACAGAGAGAACCAAGGTTAACATACACACATACCACTGTTTTTGACATCTCTTTTCCTCTGCTGAAGAGCATTTTAAAGAAAAAGGGAATACAGAAATGTTTGGCTTTTGCTGAAAAGTCATTTTCAACTTAACAGTAACAACTCTCACACTCAAAGAACCAGAAACTTCAAAGTGGCGTCCAGCAGAACACTTCTTACCAAGTGTGTCTTTGATGTTTTTCACCAGCGAGCCTTTCTTCAGGCTGTTCTTCCGCTCAACGTAGTTCGACGGGACGTATCCCGTTTGGTTTGCGGTGTTGCGAACACGCCACCATGTCTTTGAGTCGTCCAAGAGGTAGAGTCGCTCATTTTTACGGATGTCAAGTTCCTGATCCTGCTGGGCTGTGTAGTCCCACTTGGCTACAACAATCACCTCCTCTGTCATCTTTCATGGAGTTCCCCTGTGGAGAAAAGGAGATCTGGGATGAGCCAAGGGGAACACTAGGGATAAAAAGCGGTAGCAAGTAAAACAGACAGATGTAGAATGTAGATAACCATTGGTTAGATTAAAAATCATTTATTTGTCTAAATTGTGTTGCTCCTCTCACTTTTGCCCCCTTGCCTGGCTCCCAGAGATGGATCTTCACAAGACATTTTTAAGGGAATCTCAACTCCTAAAATATTTACGAAGAGAATAGACAGACTAGGCATTTTAAAATAAAAATTACATGCTTTTAAGAATAGCTATAAGCAATAATATCCTTTGAAGTTGCATTTTTTTTTACATCTGTGGTGTGATTACATTTAACTAATAGAAACAGGAAGCTAAAACATCTATTTAACTAATACGTAATTACGTAAATATGTAAACTTTATTTACATAGCACTTTGCAGAGACGGGGTCATAAAGTGCTTCACAACAATAACACAATAAAACAGTTAATAAAAACAATAAAATAATAGAAACATATGAAAATATGAAATATAGTATCAGTAATTCAAAGGTTTAAAAAACAAACAAACAAATAAATGAAATAGTTTGATGATACAAGTGTGTAACATGTTGCAAACCGCATTTGAAAATACACTCCTAAAACCTGGAGTTCTCATTTTTTATTCTGACCAGTGTGTATCATCTCCTTGTTTTTCATGCTGAGGGTAACACAGATGTAAAAGACTCTAGGGGTATCTTTTGACCAAGCTGGTTCCAGTACTAGTTCGGAGCCAGAGCTAGACTTGGCATTGGCTTTGTGGTTTTTGACCCTAAACTCAGGCTTCCGGCTCTCAAAACTGGTTCAATCCAGGCACCAACTCTTTGCTGGGCCAGAGTTGTGAACTACTTCAGGTTACTTTGTGTCTGCAGCTGGGAGCAGGGTTACCTGGCCTAAATAGAGTTTAGACACAGCTTAATAAAAGTGGAGAAATTGACTATAAAAACAAGCAGAATTAGTCTGAGGAGCAGACTCAGTGTTTAGTTTAGATCTCTGCAGGAAGCAGAACTGTTTCTTGGTGGAGATTCAAAGTAAATAAAACACGCTAATCGGACAAAGTGTGCAGCTGCAACAAAAGACAACTGCTGTTGGCTGTGAATGGCGCATCGATAAGTTGATTAAGAAATTAAATTAAGTTTAAAAAGATTTTAGGGACCAGAAAAGGAAGCTGAGACGCAGAGGCAACTAGCGACCCAAAAGAAAACCACACTTTTCACATCCTCAGTTCTAATCGCAGCAAATGGAAACAAATAAACGGCACCCTGAACTCCATTGCGGTTGAGTGTTGAGATAAACCCCCTTTAATGTTACAGAGATAAACAGGTAGATTACGTAACGACACAGAACCGACCAAGCTCTCCGTCAGTCAAAAACAAAACCAGTTCTTTGGAAGAGGTGAATTTTAATGTAATGCTTAAACCAAAGCTAAAGTGGAATATTAACAGAGGTGACACTAACAAGGCTGCAACTTACACCAATTATTTCCAACACTCCATGTATTCTTGTGCTGTGCAAGGCTCATTGCTGCTGTTAGAAGTGAAAAGTCATTACAAAATGATCCACATTCATCCCCTGCACACAATTTATAAACAGCTTATCCCAGCTTCACACAGGGCTTTAATACAGATATCCCACTGAACGGGATGCCAGTCTATTACATAACGAAGCTCAACGTTAATGTAATATTCACAGCTTAAACTTGCAAAGAATAATTCCTTTAGTGGAAAGAGCAACTTATTGAACACAGATGAGTCACACTGACAGCGCAAGGCACCATACTGTACATGCAACACCAAAAGTTGAAAGTTTTACCACAGTAACTGCGGCTCTAAAACTCTGACCTAAAAGAAGTGAATCTAAAAAAGTCTTCTTTAGCAGCATGAACACACAAAATCAATTTATGTGCCAATTCTGTCTGAGCCTCCTCGTGCACACAAACACACCTTGCCTGTTAGGTTTTTAGCCAGGCACTGAGTGATTACATGCTCTACTTCACCAAGCTTTGGGTAGGGTCATTTGACGGGGGTCAGCTAGACCACCTTACTTCTGAGGTGCAGTGCTCATGGGACTATGCGTGTCAGAATAAGGAATATTTTAGGTAAACCTTTGCTCTGTGAAAAACCTTTTTCCGCCACAGTATA
>JBAMHX010000014.1:10459482-10480930 GCA_037177515.1 Pseudomugil tenellus | reverse complement strand
TGGATGGATGGATGGATGGATGGATGGATGGATGGATGGATGGATGGATGGATGGATGGATGGATGGATGGACGGATTATTCCAGTAGGGACATTTTTGAGGCAAGAGTTTAATTGTAGCTGAATTGTAGCTGGCATGATGGACCAGATTGGGGGAAGCTAAAAAATCAGACCCCAATGAGAGCCTATTAAAAACTGAATGTTCTGTGTAAAGTGAACATTGAATGTGTAAACTCCAAATGCCCAAGAGCTAGTGAATACAGTATGTAATATTCCACTGAGCTGTTTCACATGAACACTATCATGTTCTTCATCATAATGTAGCTTCACACATCATCATTTCATCAACTGTCTATAGGGGTGATAAAATCAGACTGATATAGTGGTTTAGATTTTAGGATATAAAAGCTGTAAAACCACCAGATCTGGCAACAGTAATATCTATCTATCTATTTTCAGTACTGTTTATTCTACTTAAGAGTTATTGGAGTCCTGTAATCAGTAATCCGAACAGTAATCAAAAAACCTATGCTAATTTTAAGAGGGTCTAATTTGCATGTGCCACACCTTTTATCTTGATAGTTTACAATTATTTGCACTTTATGCTTTTGCTCTCTGTTTTTGTTTTCTATTCTTCCATCATTATTTATTTATCATGATATATCTATGCAGTGTTTGTTGTAGGCACTTGTTTTACAGAGAAATAAATAAATAGGGAAATAAAACTTAACTTTGAAAGATGCATCCTGTGTTTCCGGTATGATCGCGCTGTTTTTATTCAGCTTGATCGCCGGTCTCGGTGGTGACGTCACTAACGCCGGGACGAGTACAGGACAGTGCCAGAGGAAAAGGGACAGATTGTAGGGGATATATCGCCCCTTGGCGATGGCAATGAGAAATTTTTCCCACCCGCATTTCACGTTTATTTTATTTATTCAATCAAGCTACTTTTTGAATGAGGCGAAATTGTTTTCTCTATATATTGACACTAAATAAAAAAGTCGCTTAACAAAGCCCTGTTGACTTTTCACACAAAAAGAAAACAACTAAACCACATGATTATTCGGACAGCAAGTAGTAGCATGACACACAATTAAAATAAATTTATTCCAACTTACTTCTTACTAAACCTTATTAAGCTTGGTTGTTTCCTCAGCAGCTTTTTTCTGTTGTATTATTTGCAACATAGTGGAACATCCTACACATTGTATGGCATCACTGGTCTAAACAACACAGCTTGGTTTCTGCTGAGCAGCTTACTCCCCCTTATGTGTTGTAATTGCTGTGCAACTTTCAGGAGGAAACTTTAGAGTCACAACAATAATATGAACAGCACATTGGTCGCCAGTAAAAAATAAGAATTCCCATAAAACATTAAAGTTTCTTCTACAAGGAACACTAAGAAGGCTCCCATAGACATGAAACGTGAATAAATAGAAACAATAATTACTATAAAGTTATGAGACAAGTGTGCTCGAAAAATGTGGTAATCTTACATGAGGATATAAATTTAAATATGAACCCCTGAGCCACAATTTATAATAATCAGGGATTCAAAGCAAAAAAAGAAAAAAAATGTTATAAGATTAGAATAACAACCCAGTGTCCAAATAATTTGGGATATTTTGTAAAATACACAGAAAAAAAAACTTTTTTGTAAATAATTCTATCCTGGACTTAAACTAGACAACATAAGATAACTTGCCATCTGCAGCAAAATAAAATCAAAATTTTTAGGATTTTTGTCAAATAGCACCATAAACGTTGGGACATAGTGTGGTTTAGCAACATCTTGCTGAAATAAGCGTGATCAGGATGTTGCTACATAAGCTCAAATGTATTATTCAACAGTAGCTTCACAAATTTTAAAGTTATCCACTTCAGATCCATGAATGCATCTCTTTAGATGCTGACTTTTGACCTAAGCACAGATAACAAGCAAAATGGCATCTTTCTTCATAAGTTTTACAGAAAAAACTAACATTGTAGTCACAATATTTTAGCTTTAGGTCAGCCAATGCCGTGATTTCTATGCCTATCTTTTATGCAACAATGGCATTAGCGTTGAGAATTCACTCTTCAATGTGTGTCTTCCCTTGTTAACTAGCTGTTGTTGTCAGCCAAGAGGATTTGTTCAGTGAAAGCCTCTACTTCATGGGTTTAGATGTTCAACTACCTTCAGTCCACAAATCTGAACCAGTTGCTTCAGATTACCTTATAAGAGCTAAGTGTCCTCCATGTAAAGGTCATCCACGGGGACACTGAAGAACCCCAGCAATACTGAGATCCAATCAGGGGTGAAATTGCTGACATCAAACTTAAAATGACCATAAATTCTGAAAAAAAACACACACAATAAAACAATTTCTCTATTTAACAATTGTGCTAAATGACAACACTATATTGATTTAATTTGACCAATAAATTGAGTCTAACCTATTTGCAGATAATAGCATTATACTTTTACTGACACACTGACATCCCACCGAAATGTCTGAGACAAAAGTCTGGAATTGCTTAGAGTTTATTATCGCCATCAGTCATGCCTCTTGAACTCCGAGTTTCCCATCACAAGGGGGCAGAGCATCACAGGGAGAGAAGCTAAGCCATCTCTCCTACAAGCATGTCACACATACCAGCCTTCACCAGGTCTTCACTGTCATGCCATGATATGAAAACAACCAACCAGGCGGCGGTCGTAACCCCCAAGCACTGAGCACTCCCTTCCAACATATTTTTTTTTCAACTCGGTACAAAAACCAATTTTACCCCAACAAGTCAATTCAATTAGATGGCAACTTAACTATAAGCGCATGCTTATTAGTGAAGAGTCACGTTTTACTTCAAACTTGTTTTGAAACAGCTGACTCAATGTTAATTGGAAAGAGCTGAGGGGACTGGCAGTTGGCATTGTAAAGTTTCATGACTGAATTTAATTTAAAGTAAAACTCATTACGTAACATTACGTAAGAGCATTACTGCTGAATTGAAGATGCAAAGCTGCAGTAAAATGAGCATTTATCACAACGACTTATCTTTCAGACAGTTCTACTCTTGACCCCGAGTTAAACTGGACTTATTCATCATGCCTGGGTAGCACTTGTCAGCATGTTGTATGTTGCTTCTATAACCAGGATGTCTTCCATTTTAGATACACCACTCATATTCTCACCAGTTGCACCATATCGTGCCACTGAGTGACTGTTGAGAGCTGTGCAGCTGAGTGCAGCTACGGTTACAGTGCAGATGAACCTGGAAGTTTATTTTGGCAGAAAGGCGCCTGTCTTTAAGGCCACCTGACTGGAAGTGGTGATATATGTGATGAACCAGTGGCTCCTGTGCTATGTCGGCTATTCTTTGGCTTCCAGGCCAAGAGAAATGTGAATGAAGAGAAATTTAGATTATGCATTGGATATAAATGAATAATTATTCACAGACATGACCAAATTTAGATATTTGGTCAAATTCACTCTTTTCTAACAAAATTAGTATTACTCTTTAATTCAGCTTCCAAAGAATGTAGTTTAGATTTATGTTATTCTGTATAAATAACCCAATACTTTATAAAAATCACTCTTCATGCATTTTACATACCGTTTTAAATACAGTTTGTGTACAGTTGCCATTTTCTATGAGCTCTTCAGGGACTTTAAAGCTATAGTTGCTTTTCTGAGATGTGAGATTTGATTATGTTTAATGAGAGACTGACAAGCAATCTCCCGAGAGCAGCATTGTTATCTTGAAAGGCTACTATTTGTAGTCAGAAAAAGTAGGTTATGTGTGACTGTATAAATATGTGGAAAATCATTAGTATCATTAATATATTGCAAAATCTGTCTCCTGCATTTTTTTTAAGATAAATGTCTCAACAGAAGCATTCCAGACCTTTTCCTTTGTTGTTTTTATTTTTTGGTTGAAAAAAAAATCTCATCCAGCAGCATCTTTTAGTTCAGTCTAAATCTTAACTTTATCCTAGAGGGATCCAGGTATTAAACCCCTGAAGGCGGACTTTTACTACAACACTAATGCTACATCTTTTTAGGAGATTTCTATTCATAAAAAAAAGATACAGACATATTAATTTGGATGGTTGTTTTCTTTATATTTACTGTTTTTCTACCTTTCTTAAGTCAAAACCACAAGGTCTGTAGGAAGCTGCAGGACAGCAGGGATGCAGTAGGTCATTTGGAGAAATGTAAAGATTCTGAGAAAGTGTCCTTTCGAAAGAGAGGCTTTCAGACACATGGCGCTCATGGGTATCTTCACATGATTATGCTCTCGAAGCAAAATGTTTCATGACTGCAGCAGATAGCGTCTTAATTTAATCACACATTTTTTCTAAATCTAAAACAATTGTAGATGTTTTCTAATAAAATAAAGCTGTGACAATAGTTTATATATTTTATAAGGACAGAGGATTGCTAAGCTCATACCCAAATGTGGAGATAAAGTTTATGTCAATTATATGAGTGTGCATGATAGATTAACATACACAAATAAAGATACATGTAGTTGTAGTAACCACATGATAGAAGAACTATACAGGTAACCAACTATCTGATATGCATGGAACATTAGAATAAACCAGTAACTGTCTTCAGGCAGAGATCGGTTGAGGTTTTTGTCAGGAAAAATATTTTCCCTAAATGTCGAAACTGTAAATACATGTGTAAGTACACGCTATAAGTACATTTGAAAAGCACTAGAAAAACACAGACCTCCTCCAAGCCACACAGGTTCCCCCCGGATGACCTCTAAATTGAAATCATCTGTTCCTGGTCCCAGAACGGAGATATCCTGAAAATTTAATGAAAATCCATCCATAACTTTTTGAGTTATTGCAAACAGACAAACAGACAGACCAACGCTGGCAATAACATTAGCTTCTTGGCTGAGGTATTAAACACCAAACTAAGTTCTACCAAATTGACTGCAAAACAATTGTCACTGATTAAAAGTAGGTTTTTTTTTGTTTGCTTGTTTTTTGTTTTTTTATTGAAAAATAACTTAAAGCATTTAAATACCTTTGTTAGCACAACTTTTCGTTGGAGAACCAAACACAACACAGGTTTTAGCTCAGGGGTGTCCAGTTCCAGTCCTCAAGGGGCCACAATCCTGCAGGTTTTCAACACACCTGAGTCAAATCAGCAAGTCATTTTGCAGAACTTAATTGACTGCTGGACTCAAGTCAGGTGCATTGAAGCAGGCATACATTGAAAGCCTGCAGGACAACAGTTTGACACCCCTGTGGAAAATATTAATTTTATGACAAGATACTGCAAGCTGTTTGGGGTGTACCCTATATCTCTTCTACAGCTGCTGGAATAGGCTCCAGCCACCCCGCCCGTTCACACACACACACACACACACACCAGACTCTGCATTAGAAAAAGTGTTTATAGGTACTAGATCTGTGTCAGACTGGTACAGTGTTATGTATGATGAAGACAAAGCAGTAAAGTTAAGATTCATTTTCCATTTATTTGAAGTTATGCTACACAATGCTACTTGGGACATAGGGCCCCAGGAAACAGAAGATTTAGGGTTGCTTCTGTTGAATAGACAGGACCTTAACTGTTTCTAACAAACATTAGTCGTAAAATTGAAGTGGACAAGTCTTGGTTGTGGGTACTGAGCCCAAAATCCCGGTAGTACATTGTGAACTCTTATGATCAAACAAGATCAAATTTACATCCTATTTAAAACCCACAAGGTTTTAAATAGCAATTGTTTTGAATAGGTCTTTGTCCTGAGAGCTTTTTGTACAGATTTGTTGTGTATTTTTGGACCTTAAAAGACAGATTTATTTGGAGCTCTCACCCTAATTAATCATGGGATGATGATTCTTACGTGTCCTCACTCGAGTTGACTTCCACATAGCGTGCAGCATCCCAGAAAAACCGCTAAAAAGAGACAGTTTTCTTGAGATCACTGCCCTGATACTAAATAATGTGCCGTGCAAAGAAATGTTTGTGCACCTCAGAAAAATGGCACGGAAGGAACCTTTTAAAAATTCCTGCTTTGCTTTGTGATTGTGTTATTTTCAACACTGCATGCTGCAGAAAAAACATTCAAAAAAGGATGCTGTCCATACGAGAGCTTGTGGAATCACACACACACAAACATCCATCCATTTTCTACCTCTTATTCCCAAACGGGGTCGTGCAGGGGGGGTTGGAGCCAATCCCAGCAGACAACAGGCGAGAGGCGGGGTACACTCTGGACAGGTCGCCTGTCCATCACAGGGCCACACACAGAGACGAACAACCATGCACACACTCACTCCTAAGGGCAATTTAGAGTCTCCAATCAGCCTATCCCTAAGGTGCATGTTTTTGGATGGTGGGAGGAAGCCGGAGTACCCGGTGAGAACCCACGCTAACACGGGGAGAACATGCAAACTCCACACCGCCCGAGCTGGGGATCGAACCGGCAACCTGCTTGCTGTGAGGCTAACCGTGCAGCCCACACACAAACATTAACAGTGAAATTATTTACCCCAAATGATTAACAATCAAAATATTCAGAGGCATTTGCAGGCAGAATGGCCAAACTCTATAAGCATAACAAAGTGGGAATGCTGGGAACAGTTGGCCTTCAGCTGCCATCGTAGAAACCAGTCTCAGTTTTCTCTCTTTGTCACACTTTTTGGATCGGTACTGTGGGGAGTGTAGGCTTGGTACTAGCTTTCAGAGTAGTCACCATATCAGCTGTCTTTGCTGCAACACATTTAGTATGATGGACACAGCCAGGGACATAGAGCCACAGCTGTCATTCAATAGAAAAACTGGTGCCTCTTCTCTTTCATTAGGGAGTGGAAACACATAAAAATGGTTTCTACAATGTCCTACATGTATAGAGAGACAATAACGCATGTACCCAAGATGTAAAAATACTACTGCCGTCTCAGAATCAGAGCTCATTTAAGATATTTCGAAGTGAAGTGAAAAAAAACTTTCATTTGATTAGTCAAAATGGACATTTCTTTTTCTTTTTAAACAAAAACTCCATGCTAAAGAGAACACATTTTTTTAAAGTACTAATCAAAACATTATGCACACATCCATTATTGATACAATAATTATTGCAGGTAATGGAGTAATATATTGTGTATATAATATTTTTTCAGTGAAGACTGTGCTAAATTTCAGTAAGATGTCAAATCACCATGTTCAACAAATATTGCAGCTCACTGCGCTCCATAAAATAATCCTGGCACAAAAGTAATGCAGTCCAGATCTGGCAAACAAATGAAAGTTGACGATGTACAGTTGAGCAGCAAAAATCCCTTATTAATACACTGGAGAACAGAACAAAAGAGAAACATAAAACTTCAGGGTCTAAATAAAGTGTGAGGTCCCTGCAAAGGTTGAAACACCCCACCGATATATGCAGGGATTTAGCAGTCTGGGAACACAACACCAGACTAAATGACTGAGGATTTGCTGTGTCATATTTAGACCCACGTCGCTGCGGGGGCACAGATTGAAGAAAGGGCAAAAATGAGAAAAGAAGCCTTTTAATCTTTCTTCATTTTAATCTTAGGTGAAAAAAACTCTAGACCAAAGACATCTGCAAAGCCCTCCTGTGTCTTAGTAAAAAAAAGAAACAAACAAACCAAAACTTTAATATTATAGTACTATGAAAAGGTAGCAAGTCATCATTTCTAAATACAGTCAGGAAAATGGGAATAGTCAGTGAAACACAAGCAAACAAATGAAAATACAGTATATAAAACATAAACCGAGTTTGTATGATTCTATCACATTGGAAAGTTTAGATTTTCTGAGAAAATATTTATACTTGAACATAAATTGAATCATATTAGACAAACATCTCTTTAAGCATTCAGTTCTCCAGGGGGCTTGAAGGGCATTTCCAGAAGCAACACCCTTTCTACCTTTAAAATCAAGCTTAAGACCTTTCTTTTTAACAAATCTTATCCACCACTTTCTTGAAGGCTTACTGTTCCATGATCCACTGAGTAAATTAAGCAGAATTCACTTTTCCCCGTTCCTCTACGTTAACAATAGTAATTAACGTTAGCTAGTAAAGTTTTAAAAATTCATATAATACAACTTTAGAAGAATCCAAAATAAATTATATTACTCAAGCAAGAGTCAGATCAAAAGAAGGCAGAACAGAGAGAGTCTCCCATCTGTCTACTCTAACAGAATGTGTACATGACATAAAGCAGTGTCCCCATGTTAGCTACGTTGTCATTGTAAATGTCTTTGTTTTTAGTGAGGGTGTTGATGGCGATGAACTTTGTAACTATAAAAGCACAGATGCTTATAACTATCTGCATAGTAAAAAAAGGACAAAATAAAAGATACTGCATGAACTAACCTGCACTAATAATAGAGTACTTACGAGACTCTTGTTCCAGTTCAATAGTCCAGGTGAAGGCAGGTGTCTCATCAGCTGCATCTAGTTAGCCTTTTCCTCTAATTTGCTGGTGATCGTTCGTAGCTCAGATATAATGCTGTATCTGGATTTAGCTCTGTTGTTTTATGATCAATAAAATAATAAGAGCAGACGAAGACCCTCTTGGGTGGGTGTTTTAACTTCAGCGCTGCAAGCCATTGTTGTGAAATTGCCTCATCTCTCTGCATCATCTTGCGAGTGACTTTATGTTTGTGACATGCTCCATATACAAAATATTTAAGTTTCTGCGAGTTGTGTATGTATCCAACATGGCACGTTGTCCCTGAAGGCATTTGTGGAAAAATATCAAATCACACTAAGATAGACTGCTATACTTGCTGGTTAGCGAAGACCGGAAGTGAACAATTGAGCTTAATGGGAGACCAAGCGTCATGGGAACACTCGGTGTCATAACAGGAAAGTGGTGAATAGTTAGTGATATTCTAGCCATACATTAGTTTTGCAGCCATAGGAACATCCCATTATGCACTGAGCATTTCTACTGGATGTTTTTCCTTCCTGTTAAAAAGTGAGTTTTCCTTCCCACTGTCGCTTCATGCAGCTCAGGATGGGAGATTGGATCAAAGTCATGGTTTGATGCAATCCTTTTGGTTTCCCTTAACTAGGCTATTTATTATCGATTGGCTCAAACTGATGTGTCTGCAACTGCGGCAACAGATGCATCTCCCGGGTTTTGTGTCGGATCTTTGTGGGATTTTCACCCAATAAGGCAGAGGTTGGGTTTTTAGCAATGTTGGTTTGTTTGTTTGTTAGCAACATAACTCAGAAAGATATTGATGGATTTTGATTAAATTTCAGGACATTTTAGAAATTAAATAAGGAACTAGTAATTCGATTTTTTGGAAGGGGGAATCCAAATCATAACCTTTTTCAAAAATAATTATTTACTATGGATAAATAAATTTTGTCATTAGAACATTCTAAAAACTCATTTTTCAATAACTTGCCAGCGGTCTGTGCTCTAAATGCTTTTTTTTCATTATTAACAATAACATTCAGAAAGCAGCACCCAACTTTAGAGATATAACATGTTGATGTTCTTCGGGAAGGATTTCTTTGGTACAAAAATACTTTTCAGACCTGTCCATCTGTGTTATTCCAGTATTTATTTACTTTTCTAGGAGAGAAGTAGGAAGAAATTCAATGTGTTTGAGATAGGCGGCTACTTAATAAAGTAAAGAAATTATTTAGAATTACAGATCAGTGCTAAGTGACATAACAATGAAAGGTATAAGGACTGGTGTGAAAATAAGTTAAAACATGTGATATCTAAAGAAAAACTTTGAAACACATTTAGAACAGCCAAGAACACAATCAGCCCCATAACGCAGTTATGTAATGAAGAATAAAGAGAATTCTTCTGCATAATTCTGTTTCATCTAGCATGTGAGCATTCTTCATGAGATTTATTATTACAAACAAAATCACAACCTCTTCTTCTCAGTATTTTTTTCTAATTGCTGCATCTACAAAAGGTCATATGCAAGAAATTTGTAGTGCGGTAAAATATGAAACAGGTTCAAGAAGAAGCTTTAACTTGAGTTCTATTGGGGTTTTTGCTCTGTTGTTTTAAATTCTTAATCTCTCTGAATATTTACAAGGACTCCTTTAAATATATCTCAAAATGCAAAATCACAATAAATATGCTGTGCTTTTGTTAGTTCACAAACACATTTTAATGTTACCCTTCACATGCATACCCCCTTGTGAGCATCAATCCACCCATCCATTATCTACTGCTTTTTCCCAAACAGGGTCGTGGGGGTGCTGGAGCCAATCCCAGCTGACATAGGTAGGGTACACCCTAGTCAGGTCGCCAGTCTATCACACATAGACAAACAACCACCCACATTGACTCCTATAGGCAATTTAGAGTCACCAATCAGCCCCTTGTGACCATTTCATTGTAATTAAGGCAAAGAGAGAGAAAAGATCATTACAGCCCTGCACATTTATTGCTTAAATACAATATTTCAATATCTTTGTGTTGACTTTAACCAACCCACAATTTCTCAATTTAACTTACAATCTTTAGAAAACTGTCAGATGTGGCACTAAAGCAGTTTTTTTTTAGTTTAGATTAAAGAAAATGCAAAACATAAAGTTTAATTTGGAGTCCTAAATAGCTTGTAACGTTTGCACTTCTCTCTTTCTTTGTGGACATTCTGGTCTACATGGTTTAAGCCAAACTTATTTGAACTGTCAATTACTAATTTTATTCCAAACTTAGCTGAACCCTTACTGACTGTATCTCATGTTTACTGGGCTAATGTAAGAGTGGTAACAAACATCTCAGGTTGAATCAAAGCAACACCATGATAGTGTTAAACAGACTCCTGCTCAACAGTTGCTGTACCCTGTTCCCATTCTAGGAGCCCCAAATGATTCCATCCATCTTTATCAGCTCTAACTGCCCCTTTGAGACATTCATTATGATGCTGCACGTTCTTTAAAGTCAGTTGCTGGGATTCATTTCAACTCATTTAATGTGAAGTCAAGAGAGGTTCTTCCATAAGATGATACTGGATCTGGGATGACCCAGAGAAATTCCAGTCCAATTGGTTGCTGTGGCACTAATGAGTAACGGTGCACTAGTGATGATTGGGTCTGTCTGGTTTGACCTTTTCATATGGCTGTATTTGCAACCGGTGTATTACTAGGCTTTAGCATCATGATAGCCTTGCAGTGCCTAGACAGCTGCACTGTTATCCCCTGGCCTTAGCAGCTGAGAGAGAGGCCCCAGCCTAAAGAGTACAGGGTGGAGGTGGGGTAACTGTGCATGAGCCAAATGTAGGGGAGAAAGGGCAAGGACTGAGGAACTGGGCATTAAACAGATTTGTCCCTTGAGGTATTAATTAGACCACATGTCTGAAATTAAGGCAACTGAAGTGAAATGATTGTTTCCCACGCCTGGGTTAAATGGTAAGTGCCAGATGTCTATTACAGCAGAGTAATCAAATAAAATATTCTGACTCTTGTCTTTGGAGCTTTTACAATTTTTTCCCCTGTCTGACTGTTATCATCTGATTTCAATTTTACCTATACTACCGGTTAAAATGACAGAACTTCCTGTTTGTCTCAGCTTCCTCTAACTTGTTTACCGTGCATAATCACACACTGTTCTACAGTTAGAACTGAAAAACATCCTAGTATTAATGTTGGTTGGCAAGATGGGAAACTGTTGTTTGATCATTTATTATATATTAAATATTATTTACATCATATCACCTGTTTTGTCAGTCACAACTTTAACCCACAACTTTAATTCCTGCAGTGGGTTAACTGTGCATATATTCCTGGAATACATAAAGTGTCCCGCATGTGACCTGCTGACATGTCAAAGGGTTAAAATGGCCTAATCTAATTTTGTGTAGATCCTGATTGAGTCACCAAAGCAGCTCCAACTTATTAAGACACAAACTCCACAATATCTCCACCATAAAGGCAAGCATTGCCATGAAGGTATGTAGGAAGTTTCAGATTGTGTGTCTAAGTACTTGGATTCTTTTCTGTGTCCATTTCTGTAATTTCTTACTCAGTCAAATGATGCATCTTTCAGGCTGCTCCATGGTTAAAGTCTTTATTCTATCATAACTGGTGAAGTTTTTCTTGGCAGTGAACTGAGTTCTGTATGGAATCTGAAAAGTAACTTTCTACCAAAGCTAATAATTAAGTTTTTAATAGTTTGGGATATGATGTGTATTGTAGGATGACACTAGACGTGCCAGACTCTTTCTCAAGGGATGGGACAGTGTGACCAAATGTTTGCCTGGCAGGCCCTACACCTGTCTCAAAAATGGGCCTCATCAGAAGCTACAATAGAAATTCGACTTAGTGGTTCAGGTGCAACTGTAGTAAGTTGATCAATTATGTTTACAATTTAAAGTCATAGCCATTCTGTGTACAATACAGTTGTTGTTCTTTCCATTGATCCCTAAACAGGGTCAGTGCACAGAGCTACGCTAATGGCTCTGTAAGAAACACAGCTGTGTGATGCTAACACAAAAGCTAAATGATGCTAGTACAAAAACTTCCTCCCAATAACAATGTTCAACATCCAAATTTAGTCCAAACATTTGCTCCTTAGCACTAAACAAATTGTGCAGCTGTGGCTGATAGATGTCTACCAATCCCTCCATCTTTTATCTATTGTCCATCTATTTATTCTAATACAATGTCACAAAATGGAGTTTGAACCAATCCCAGCTGAGCTTAGATGAGCAAGGTACACCCTGGACAGGTTGTCAGTCTAGCTGATGGCTGCCTGAATAAATTTTTCTTTTAAACAAATACAGTTTTGCCTTAATGGTTACATATCAATGAATTATCGGTCAGTCATGAGTGATGACAAGTTATGGCTAACATTAGTCTCTCTCCACATTTTATGACAATTTCTTTAAAAACCTTTGAAACATGTTTCCCAAGCTCAAATATGACAGTCCTAGTGGAAAGTTCAAGTCACATCATCTGACTTCACAGCAGTTCATTAAGTGACTTCGGAGACATTTCAGTGCAGAATGAAGTAACAGTTGAAACATAGACTGCATATAAAAGATGGACGAAGTCTCCCAGTAGGATTCTGAAAAGCTCAAGCGAAGCTCATTGGATGGTTCCTACCGTCGCCATCTTGGCAGCATCACGCATGTCGTCGTAAATCTTGACTTAAAACATTACAGAAAATTCTACCACAATCACATTAACTAGATTATTAATTAAAGTTCAGAGCATATAACAAAACTACGTAGGCTACACTGTGCAAAAATACAGACAATCCAAACTGGGGAATGGGTCTGGTGTTAGTTTGAAAACAGACTGCTCTGATCAGAGCTTCTGAGAATGCATGTTGGTTCTGAAGCTGCTGTCCGGATAACTATTTATACCCCAAACCACAGGCTGATCTCTAGTCCAGCCTGTAGTTACGATTTAAGCCAACTTTCTCCACTTGGAACCTCAATGAAGTAGATACTGCAAAAGTATAGATTCAGCTCGAAAAATCTCTTATGAATGAATGAAAAATACTTTATTATTGATTTATTAGAGTGAAATTAAAATTCAGTAGTCTATTGGTTCAGCTGGTTGTGGTTTTTCCGGCACTGGAAAAAGGCAGGATTACATTACATTACAGTAATTTAGCAGATGGTTTTCTCCAAAACGGCTTACATTTTTTTTTTTTATTTTTGGGTCATAGGGTTCAGTGTCTTGCCCAAGGAACCTTCAGCATGTAGTCAGGGCAAGCTTAGAATCGAACCACCAACTTTCAGGTTGGCAGACAACTGCTCTTACCTCCTGAGCTACAGCCTCCCGGTGATCATCAGACTGGGGTTAAACAGGTGTTGGAGAACCAGATATATTGTCTTGAGCAGGTCTTGAGAACTGTGACTGACACCATCTGGACCTGCAGCCTTGTTCTGGTTCAGTTTTAGTAGTTGTTTCATGACTTGATTACAGGAGACAGACAGAGTGCAGGTGGAGGCAGAGGGGGCTTTAGGAAGTCCTGATGTAAAGAGAGATGAGGTTGTATTCAGGTCCTTGGCTGAGCTGCAGGGTGACAGAGTCGAGGTGTGACAGGAAAGCTGTAGGCTCATGGGACTAGCATGTAAGGTCATTTTATCTAGCAGTTCGATGTATCTTGTGCAGATCTTTTCTTTAACAGTAACATGTCCAGGATTACACCAACACTGATTAACCAGTACTGCAACTCCACATCTCTTTAGTTTTCAACTGAGTTGTTTATTGCAGTCTTCACGAACTGTCTTTAAGTCATATACAGATGCATTACAGTCTGGGATATGTTCCATTAACACCAGGAGCTCGTCAGTTTTGTTAGCTAGTAAGCTAACGTTACCCATGACAACATTTGGGAGAAACAGTTGAAATCTCACCATTTATCTCTCTGTCTCAATCCTCCCCTGCATCCTTTTTTCTTTCTTTTCAATTCCATTGGGATTTAAAGTGTTATTTCAGTGATAATCTTGAATTTGGAGAGCCTAAATGACAAAAAACACAAAAGTTAAGATGGAGCTACTATAGTTTGCAGCCACCTAGCGGCGCATTCCAGAATGCAAATGAATGGAAACACCCTGAAACCTGGTAAAGCCGAGGAAAGCCGGTTAGAGTGGGTATTGATGGAAAGGGGCTTTGCAGACATGTCCACCCTATCCAGCCATAATAAAATGAAACCATGTATTGCCATAGATACAACAGTTGGATGTAAACAAATTTAACAACATGCTGAAGTGCCAAACTATATACTACAAATAGAACACCTGAATCATAGTAGAGTAAAGTGACGCAGTTTCTCACTGGAGAGTGTCCAGAGACCTGAGGGTCAGAAAAACCTGCATCAGACAGAGGACGGGGGAGCACGGGGGAGGGGCATGATGGATCGGGCCACATTTATGCAAACAAGACAGTATGAGGGTGCAGAAAATAGTGCTTAAAAGTTTTTAGAAATCATGTGTGTGTCTGTCGTTAGCAAGCCCGGTCACTGTAGCCAGCACATTTGAGCTTTAGGACTTTGTGGTCTTCTGTGAGGGAAGATATGGGGAGGTAAGGACAATAGGGACTATTCTCATTGGACAAAAGTCTTGACACTTGACCTGTGGCATGTTTTCCATTATATATATAAGACCAAAGGAACAGCTATGTAAGGATTCTGTGTTATTATAATGATAACAACTGATATTTGATGTAAAGAAAACAGAAGCAGAGAAAAATGGAGAACTCCTTCCAGGAAGTTGGAAAGGAAGAATGATACAGCAAAGTAATTCTGGGAAGAAACAAATAATCCACAAAAAAAAAAAAAAAAAAAAAAAAAAAAAAAAACCCCAGAAAAATTTTCGAGGATGAACACCCTCAGTGTGTGTTTGAGCGAGTGAACAACAACTGTGTGACCTTAAAAGGCCACTTGGTCGAGCTGGTGACTGAGTGAGCAAGTGAAAGGGAGCCTTGGGGTTATCTCCGTGAGGCGCTGCTGTATTTATAGATCATCTCAAAAAAAGAATCCCTGCCCTCTTGCTGCCCCCCACACTCCCTTCCCTCCCTCCTTTGTGGCCCCTCCCCCATTTTCAATTAGCCCATGAAGGGTGGAGCAGTGCAATCAGTGGTAACTACAGCTGATCCAGAGCGTCCTCTTTCAGTTTGCCTCAGACGCAGCACAGGCTCACACTCCTCAGACAGGAAGGTAAGAGCAAACTCTGTTCAACTGATCCATTCTCCATCCCTCCCCCTGTTCATCCTTCTTCTTCTTCACTGGTCTTCATTCAATATGTCCTCTTTTCTCCAGGACTGCTTACTGGTGTTCTGGCATCCTCCTGTCTACCTCCACCCACCTGTTCACGTTCTTTTTTTCCCCCTGCACACCACCCTGACTTTTACGTCCACATCTGTCATCACTTGTAATTCTTCATTTAGTCCAGGGGCTAATTGATTTGAGTTTAAGTTATTGTAAGTGTATACATTCATTCACAATTTATTTAAACTTCCTAAAAAAAACAAACAGACCCAAACAACCAAAATGGCTGAAATGATCAATTTTAAAGTTATATTTAATGGTAGTTTGTTCAAACTTTGTTTAATTATTAAGGAATTTTGTCATTGTAGATTTAGAAAAGTAGGAAATGGTTGAAAATAGTTTTCTTTTTGGTAGAATTTGGTTTATATTTTCTTAAATTGTTAAAACCTTCTTAAAAATAACCATGAACATAATTAAAACATCTAAAAAGCTGTTTTAATAAGAGCTATTTCTTTCTTTCAGCTTTAAAACAGGTAAACTTCTACAAATATTGTGAGCTGTATATTTAAATAAAATAATATTTTTTAGAATGATGCAAGCATGGATATCAAAATCAGTTCTTTCAGAGGCTGCCGTGCCCTTTTTAAGGGTTCAAAGTTTTTGACTGTCTTACTGACTGTATCACATTCTGTCTCCCAGATGGGTGGCATCAAAGGAGCCCAAAAGCTGGGAAACAGCTGCATGGTGTGTCTGAATAGTTGGAGGTTTTATTTGTGGCTGTCCATATTATCCATTTATATTTTTAGGAGTCAGATAAATCCTTGCATAAGCTAGGTGAGTCATGGTAGGAGCAACAGACAATGAGGGAATGTGGGAGGGCTTGAGAATACTTAGAGTAGTGAGGACGGGTGGATTAAAAGTCTCAGCTTTAACCAGATAAAAGATGCCAACCTTTTCAGGGGCAGTAACATCACAAATCACTCGCAGATCTCCTATTGGAATGCTTGGATGTGAATAGTTGAGATGGATCAAGAGCTAAGACAGAGAGATCAGGAATGTAGAGAGAACAACAAGAATGTATTAAATTAAGGAGAAAAAAATCAGAAAGTACCTCAAAAGGAATTCACGTGTGGCCTTTTTCCTTTTTTTTATTTCCTTCAAACTCCTTACATGGTGGAAACTTTGCTTTGGAGATAATGAATGCAGTCACATGAAAATAGGTTTCCATGTGAGTGAAGAGTCAACATCCTTCTGTGATACTTGCAGTTTTTCACAAAAAGAGATGCCCGGATGAATAAGCTAATATCATTGGTCAGTAGACAACAAGAGTATAAAATGCACCAGGATAACAGAAGGTTTATTAAGCTGCCCAAAAGCTTCTGATTGTAAGCAGCCATTATTACCCACTTATAAATGCACACACACACATGCATGTAGTGACAAGGGATCGTGAGATCTGGTGCTGACAGTTGGAGGTGAGGTGCTGGATGGATCAGTGTACACTGGCATAGTGGGCGTTGGTATGCAGTGAGAGCAATAGTTGACTGTTTCTAAGCAGGACTGATAGGAGCTATTTATATCCTCATCATCGGTCGCCCTTTGCTCCTGACGTAAAAAGCATAATGAAAAGAGAGAGATGAGAAAGAAAGATGAAAGGGGAAATCCAACATGGAAAAATAATGCTTGCAGTATTAAAGATGTATCAAAGTACCAAAACTGTCAATGAAACAAGTTTTTAAAAGATGGAATCATTTCTCCTTACTTTTGTGTGTCTTAGCTGAACAACGCTTTATTAAAATGACAGAACGCTATGACTGCCACTACTGCAAGGAATCCCTGTTTGGGAGGAAGTATGTTCTCCGAGAGGAGAATCCATACTGTGTGAAATGTTATGAAAGCCTGTACTCCAACACTTGTGAGGACTGCAAAAAACCCATTGGATGTAACACCAGGGTAAGAAATGCCCCCCAAAAAGCTACACCTTAAACTGTTGTGAGATTGGATCACTTTGGATGTAACTTTTAGACAAATGTTCCTATAGGATCTGTCCTACAAGGACCGCCACTGGCATGAGGACTGCTTCAAGTGCTTCCAGTGCAAACGCTCCCTGGTGGACAAGCCGTTCTCTACCAAGGACGAACAGCTCCTGTGTACTGAGTGCTACTCCAATGAGTACTCCTCAAAATGCCACTCTTGCAAGAAAACTATCATCCCAGGTAAGAAGTAAATAGAAATATACCATATCACACAGTAAAGATCCAGACACGAATACAAACAACAACCAAAGTTTATTCATTTATGCTGTGTTGTGTTTCAACCTTGATACAAATTTCATGCAAATGCATCTATTGGGTTTTTAAATAATCCTGCAAAGAAAATAACAAAAAAGAGGTGATACAGCAAACAAAAAGACAGAAAAAGGATGCTATAAGAAATGAAAAGAAAGAAAAGAGACAATTCAGAAAACAAAAAAGACAGAAAAAAGATGCTATAACAAATAGAAAGACAGAAAAGAGCTATTTATAGCAAACAAAAATACAGAAAGAGACAATATAGCAAATAAATAGACAGAAAAGAACATTTACAGCAAATAAAAAG
Source organism: Pseudomugil tenellus (assembly GCA_037177515.1). Taxonomy (NCBI): domain Eukaryota; kingdom Metazoa; phylum Chordata; class Actinopteri; order Atheriniformes; family Pseudomugilidae; genus Pseudomugil; species Pseudomugil tenellus. The sequence continues at coordinate 10,462,651 of JBAMHX010000014.1, read as the reverse complement.
ACAGAAAAATTACATTAAAGCAAACAAAAAGACAAAGAAGAGACATTACAGCAAATGAAAACACAGAAAGAGACATTAAAGTAAACAAAAAATGGAAAAATTACATTAAAGGAAACAAAAAGACAAAGAAGAGACACTACAGCAAATGAAAAGGCAGAAAAGAGACATTGCAGCAAACATAAAGACAGAAAGAGACTTTATAGTAAACAAAAGACAGAAATAAAAATGCTATAACAAACAAAAAGACAGAAAAAAAGCTATTTATAGCAAACAAAGAACGGAAAAATTACATTAAAGCAAACAAAAAGACAAAGAAGAAACATTACAGCAAATGAAAAGACAGAAAGAGACATTAAAGCAAACAAAAAAATTGGAAAAATTACATTAAAGCAAACAATAAGAAAAGACACTTTACACCATACAAAAATACAGAAAAGAGACATTAAAGCAAACAAAAAACGGAAAAATTACATTAAAGCTAACAAAAAGACAAAGAAGAGACATTACAGCAAATGAAAAGACAGAAAAGAGACATTACAGCAAACAAATAACGAGAAAAATTACATTAGAGCAAACAAAAAGACAAAAAAGAGACACTACAGCAAATGAAAAGACAGAAAAGAGACATTACAGCAAACATAACAACATAAAAAGACATTACAGTAAACAAAAGAGAAAAAGATGCTATAACAAACAAAAAGAAAGAAAAGAGCTATTTATAGAAAATAAAAAGACAGAAAAGAGACAATATAGCAAACAAAAAGACAAAAAAAGGTATTATAGCAAATAAAAAGACAGAAAAGAGACATTAAAGCAAACAAAAAGACAGAAAGAGACATTATAGCCAATAAAAAGACAAAAAAGAGACATTAAAGCATACAAAATAACAGAAAAATACATTAAAGCAAACAAAAAGACAAAAAAGAGACACTACAGCAAATGAAAGGCAGAAAAGAGACATTACAGCAAACATAAAGACATAAAAAGACATTACAGTAAACAAAAATGCAGAAAAAAACCCAACAAAAATTCAGAAAAGAGACATTAAAGCAAACAAAGACAGAAAGAGACATTACAGCAAAAAAAGAAAAGAGACATTACAGCCAACAAAAAACAGAAAAATGACATTAAAGCAAACAAAAAGACAAAAAAAAAATTACAGCACACAAAAAATAATACAAGCTAATAACAGATTTATTTTCACATTATTAAACATTTTTTATCATAATCTCACTGTAAACATTCAACCTGCAGACTCAAAGCAGAAAAAAGCAGAGCGGTGATAAAGTTCAAATCCTATTTTATATATTAAATCATGAGAGATGTTCCTGGGTTTTTGTGTTTTGTTCCTCTGCAGTTTAAAGATGGATGTTGTTCTATATTGAGAGCCAACAAGAGATAAGTAATTCAATCAAGACCCACTGAGCTATTGAGGAATGAAAAAATAGCATTAGGACTCCAAGAACTTGAAAAAGATAAAACACCAGTTACCTCTCTGAATTGATTAAATTAGATAAGACTGTACTAAAAAGAAAAAGAGCATTAAAGCACCCGATTTTGCACGGATTATTCCAAATATATCACCTCATTAGCTGCAAACGGTCTCATAACTCAAAACTGTATATTTTAGTCCATCTAACTGATTTATTTGGAAGGCTCCAGGAAAATGGAGCACAAAGGGAACAGCTGGCATGAGACCTGCTTTACTTGCCAGAGATGCCAGCAGCCCATTGGCACGAAGAGCTTCATACCAAAGGACAACCACAACTTCTGTGTGCCATGCTACGAGAAGCAGTTTGCTATGCAGTGCGTACACTGCAAGAAGGTATGACATCTAGGTGTCACCATATACCTTTTTCACTATATAAGTGAAATTGCTTTTCAAAGTAGCACTTTTTTTTAATGCAACCATGATCATGAGATCATGTGGCAGAAAAGTGATAATTTAACATTATGATGCTTTTATATTTAGCCTATCACCACCGGCGGAGTGACCTACCGCGATCAGCCCTGGCACAAGGACTGTTTCCTGTGCACTAGCTGCAAGCAGCAACTGTCTGGCCAGAGGTTCACCTCAAGAGATGACTTCCCCTACTGTCTCAAATGCTTCTGTAACCTTTATGCCAAGAAGTGTGCCTCCTGCACCACCCCAATTACAGGTAATCATACATGATTTCCATACCGAGCCTAGAAAGGACCATTTATAACCACTTTCATAGCTGCATTGACTGACGCTTGACTTCCACTCTCAGGTCTTGGAGGCAGCAAGTACATTTCTTTTGAGGAGCGCCAGTGGCACAATGACTGCTTCAACTGCAAGAAGTGCTCCGTGTCCCTGGTTGGCCGTGGCTTCCTTACTGAACGTGACGACATCCTCTGCCCGGAGTGTGGCAAGGACATCTAACACATCCTGGAAGACAGATGCATTTCAGTGGATGATAATGAGCTAAGGAATGACAAAGATACAGTAAATACTACCAAAGCACAGAGCATAGCATTAATAAGCTATGACTTATTAACTACTAACACATTATTTGAATTTACGAAGTTTATTCAACTTACGTGTAGATGCCTGTAGAGAAATTTGTTACTAATAAAATAATAGAAAGCATGTCTGTAAAAACTTTGCAAAAAATATTAAAAGGTAATATATGAAGAAGAAGATACTGTATGATGCACTGAGATAAATATAAACTATTAATGAAGACTTTAAGCTTTGAGGAGTGAAAGTAATGTTTTGTGGACCGTCCAGCTTAATGGCATAACTAAACAAGTTTTTTTGAGTGACATATGTTAGAACCGTGTTAATATAGAGCATTTCAAACTTAGCACCTCCTCCTGTGTGTGTGCAACAGCTTTTTTCCAAATCTATATTCAGTCACAAAGCAAAATATATGAGAAAAGCATCTCATTCAAGTTTCACAGCAGCTGCAGCTTTTAACATCCTCACATTGCACTTTGATAAGATGCCGTTTGCTTTTCATGCGACGTGTAAATGACGGCGACTTAAACCAATCACTGTTTTTATAATGCTTATACCCACTTTTGTGCAGTTGGGGGGGGGGGGGGGGGGGGTCTTCCCCCCCTCCCCCCCAAAACCCCTCACCTTTCCCAACCCAAATTGAAACAGGAACTTTCTTAGAAAAAAGGGTTTTTTTTTTCTAAAAAA
>JBAMHX010000014.1:10443314-10458801 GCA_037177515.1 Pseudomugil tenellus | reverse complement strand
CCCCCCCCCCCCCCCCCCCCCCCCCCCCCCCCCCCCCCCCCCCCCCCCCCCCCCCCCCCCCCCCCCCCCACCACCCATGCCTACCAAAGATCTCTCAATTTTAGCAATATAAATGGAAATAGGAACTTTATTAGCAGCAATGGTGTTATTTTTATGAAGAACTACCAACACGTGCTTCGGCTGGGTAGTAACACGTAACTGATAGGAATGCCTTTTAGGGGGAGTCTGTTTGCTAGCTTGTTTTGGGTTTTTCTTATTGTGTTCTGTTTAGCATCCCTCTAAATACTTAAGTTGCATCTTTATTCTTATAAATGCTCACAACTGGAGCTTAATATAAAAACTGCATATTGAACCAACAATAAAAAAAAACAGAATTGGGTCAAAACAGTTTGTGTGTGTGTGTGTGTAGCATATATGCCAACGTTGACCCTATAAGTTATTAAAGTCAGTTTATTTTTTAAAAAAACTTATACAAACATCCGGAATCAAAATTCTTGTTCCTGTGTTTGTTTCTGGTCAAGTCTGTCTACATCGAGCTCTAACTACAAGGTTGATTTATGCACAGAAATAAATATTCTTTAAAAAACCTTTTTTTTTGTCCATTTTCACTCCATTTGTCTGTATTATTCAAATACACAAGTTTTTTTTCACCTTCTGTGTCAAACTTAACAGAAATATGAAGCAAAGTTAGAAATTATGTGTATTCATGTTATTTGAAACATGTACATTAAACTAAAAATGAAAAACCCTGAAATAAATGCTGAATAAAATCCAGATCTTACTGGAATAGAAAACAGATTTGATGATCAACTAATTACCTTCAGATACCATTATGTTCATGTTATGTGTACACCAAACTTCTACAATGTTATGACAAGGGTGATCCATCTCATGTTCTTGTTGGTATTTGCATCATTATCTTTAGCAGTTAGCACCAACAAAACATAATTCTACCAGTCCTCCTGCACCCAGGACCTTTCTCATTTCAACTCGGCTATCAACCGACATGTTCGGAAATAAAGTCAAGTCATGCATTTTGTCCTCTTAAAACTGTTGGGAGCTGCTGATGACAATGTCAAGGCCACTTGAGGTTATGAAAAGCAACAAGGAAGCTCATGACTTCAACCAGCTGATCTCCTGAACACCACTGGCACCAAGTCAGCTCACGCAGGTGAACAGGAGCACTGAGGTGGTTTTGTTACACAACAAGGAGGGTTTCTGAGAATCGCTTAGTTAGAAAACTGCGATGAAGGCTGCCAAGGTAGGAAACCTCCCAACTGGTCAGTGAAAGGGACGAGAGAGGTGAGTCCACAAAGGCTAAATCAGCCTTATGAGGTCAGGGGTCAGGGCCATGTCACATGCTGGATCTTTTTCTTCACTTCTGGAGATTTCATCGCAGCCTGAAAGAAAATCAATAAAAAGAGAAACAAAAGCAAACAGAAAATTAGTTGTTGAAAATGAAAACTAATCATAAAAAGTATGTTTATAATATATTTAGCTTTTGTAGCAAAGCATATAATCATTTCCACCTCTTCCTACGATGTGATTATACTCAACACACAACACAGAAACCTATGCACACAACTGTAAACGGAAGGTTACAATGTTAGAAGTTCTTACCGAAGAGCTGGCTTCTCGTTTGAGGTGTGCCGTGTCTGTACTGTGATGCGCAGATGAGGAAGAGGACGATGAGTTCCCTGTGAGCCTGCGTATGGGGTTGGACATATGTGCAGCGGGAGGAGGTTTTAGTCTGTCAGTGGTTCCTGTTGGGGCTGCTGTTCCCTCTGATGTATTTACTTTTAGCAGGCCAGAGTGAGAGGAACTCCCATCAAAGACAATCAGAGGCCTTTTCCTGTTGTGATCATAGATGGAGCTAGAAATAAGCACAATTACATTAATCTGATGCTCATTCTTTAAATGAATTCAATCAAATGCAACATTTTTTAAAATAATTCTTCTCTCAAACCTTGCAGGAAAACTGCATGGTGACTTGTGCCATGTTTCTTTAGATGGAGTTATAGGGGCCTGAGTGGAGCTGTTGTTCATCAAAATGGATTTGTTTACAAAACAAGATATGTATGCAACGTGTGCTGTGTTATATTATTATCTAACTTTAAACAATTAAGAGGCTGTTCTACCATCGGGGAGTAGTAAAGAAAAACCTATTTATGAAAACTACGATGTCAACCATAAGAGACACATGTAAAAAACAATTACCTTTCTGTCCTGTTCCCAGTCGGTGTCTGTCTTGCTCTACTCTTCTCCATCCTCCGTCCCCAGCGGTTGTTGGGTAAAGTTCTTTGCGGCAGTGGGATGACATGTCGCAGGTACAACTCTGTGAGCCGGTCTCTGTTTCCACAGTCTCTGGTACTAACATTTCTCTGATTCGGATAAATAACACTTTCAGCTCACATAATAAATCAAACCTTAATCAGCGATTAACCTGAAGCAAACTACTGAAAAGCGACACAGACACACATATTTAGCTGTTAGCTTATATGCTAAATCTAAACATATACTGTTTATTTAAAACTAATAGGCACATTCTACATTTCCTTCTGATGTTTGACTCACCTCACTTAAGATTAGCCGCATAAAGTCTTGAGACAACAACTCAGGGTGCAACAAAAGATCCGCATCGTTGGCATTACAAGCTTTTCCATTTTGTCCTGTGGTAGCCGCCATATTTGGTGTTCTTCTTCTACGACTCATCTTCTTCTTCGTTGCTATTTTTACGACGTAAGTCTTACTGCGGTGGCTTTACTGACGCCTAGTGGGTACAGTTTACATGAAGCTCAAATTCCTTAAACACATCTGTATATATAAACAAATAAAGAAATAAGGTGCCTCAACGCAAATTCGTTTAATAAAATTTATATGCTAAAAAATGTTCAGTTACACATTTAGTTTTTAGTTTAGTTTTTATTCACTCTAATAAGTTTGGTGGAGCTTTGGGTTGTAAAGATTTTTTTCTTTGGTATTATAATTCATCCATCTATCTGTCCATTATCTACCACTCAGTCATCTACTGTTCAGCCTTTTTTCTTAATCGTTTCCACTTTTATCCACTTTGACTTTTCAAGGCAAATTTCAAAGTAATAAAACACAGAGTTGCTTAAATTGATAATCAAATGTAAAATTGTTTTGTTGCTACCTCCTTATTTGTAATATGCATTGAGTGATAGGTATGACTCAGTCATACCTGTTTTATTCCTGTTTGAGTCAATCAAAAATTTCACAATTCAGCATATCACACAAATATTCCACGTTTTCTGCAAAATACTTCTGAATGAAATGATAATAAACTGCAGTTTTCCCAGATTTAAAACAACACCGGTATGCCTTTATTCTCCAGCATCCTCCAGCACAACTGGTTTGGCAGTGGGTCAGTAATGGTGTGGGGTGGGTTGGCATTTCTTTGGAGAGCCGCACACCCCTCCATGTGCTCACCAGAGGTAGCCTGACTGCCATTAGTTACCGAGATGAGATCCTCAGACCTCTTGTGAGGCTATATGTGAGACTATGGCACTGGGTTTCTCTTAATGCAAGACAATGCTAGACCTCATGTGGCTGGAGTGTGTCAGCAGTTCCTGCAACACAAACGTCTTGATGTTATGGACTGGCCAGCTCGTTCCCCAGACCTGAATCGAATTGAGCACATCTGAGACGTCATGTCTCTCTTCATCCACCAACGCCAAGATGCACCCCAAACTGTTGAGGAGTTGTTAGATGCTTTAGTCCAGGTCTGGGAGGAGATCACTCAGGAGAACATCAGCTGCCTCAGCAGGAGCATGGGCAGGCGTAGGTAGCTCATACAGGCACGTGGAAGCCGCACACATGACTGAGCCTCATTTTGACTTGTTTAAAAGGACATTACATAAAAGTTGGATCTGCCTGTAGTGAGTTTTTTTTTACTTTAAAACTCTGAGGGGGGAACTGAAAGTATTTCCATTTGCGTATTGGCTTCATAACCTGCAGCCAGAGATTGACGCCTGGAGGAAACACTATCAGAACGAGCCGCCTGGACCAGGACCAGACCACAGCTACCACGGTACCAATGCCCTGCTCCAGCCACACTCCAGCTCCAGACCCAATCAGCCCAATCACCTTCACCTGCCACTGGATTAATCAGCCTATCACATCCACCTGCTCCCAGTCCAGCAGAACTTTGTAATTACTGAAGAGCCAAAATATTATTTTTGAGAAGACCAGAAAGGAGGGCATTACTGTAGTCTATGTGTTGCTCTGAAAGAAAACAGGGCGGACTCTTGCTATATTGTTGACATTATTTTTTAAAAAAAAACTTTTTTCGTCGTACTCTTAATATGTGGGAGAAAGCTATGGACAAAATAAGAAATGATGCCCGGATTTGTCACTTCCAGAGAGGGATGCCAGGACAAATCCTATAGTTTGGAAATCAGTTTCTTTCTTAGGGCCGATAACAAAAACTTCAGTTTTGTTAAGCTGTAGAAAGTTTTCTGACATGCAGGATTTGATATCTCGTATGCACTTAAAAATTGTATCCATTGTGTCATCGGGAGATATGAAGATATAAAGCTATGTGTCATCAGCATGACTGTGACAGCTGATTCCATGTCTTCCAATGACACCACCAAGAGGGAGCATATAGAGATTGAAAAGAACAGGTCCTAGAACTGATCCCTGAGGCACGCCACACATTTTTTTTTGTATCTTTGGAATTATGTATCCAGAATTATCAGGACGTCTCTGTTTGAACACTTTAGAGTACACAGACTTCGTAGCCTACGCAATCTACGTACTTCGGAGTGCAGACGCTGAATTGCGACACAGCCAATGTATGTTCCATGTGTTTTTCCCGCCAAATTATTGTAGTTTTTTTCCCAGATTCTCAGAATTTAAAGACCATTTAATTTTAATTAAATAATTAAAATTTAATTAAGGCTAAACATTTAATTTGATTCAGATGTGTTTGTTTTAATTTCTTTCATTTTTTTTGGAATGTCACCCACAATCCCAGATCTAAGAAACTTACATGGGTTTTTTTGTACTTATAGGAGTTATTATAAATCACTATTATTAAAGATAAACCTTAGATAATCGAAAAGACAATGTCTGTGCTTATTTATCTTTTGTAGGTGGTTTCTGCAAACTCACATCTAGAACATTCAGATAAAAAAGCACATAATCTTCATTTAGTACGTCATTCTGGTCATTTATCTTTTTATGTACAAACTGACTGTAAAACAAATTGGACTCATATCCTATTCATTGGCAAGAGAAGAAGCACAATCAGGCTTTGTCTTTACAGTCCTAAAATAATGTTTTTCACAGCTACGGTACTAACGCACGGAGCTCAACTGAGAATTTGGACAAATACAGAGGTGGCTCTAAACAGTTTAAATTGGTTATCATGTTGTGTAAAAAGATCGGTGCCCAAGGGAAGAGAAAAGTACCTTCCTTTGACGTCTTAGTGATTAAATGACGGGTTGGACCCAGCTCTCAGTTACTGATTAAGTTAAGATGGTAATATGATACAGAAACAAACATGAGCTTTAAATTAAGAAAACAGGGGTTGTTGCCAGGTTGTCACATGTTGCCACATGTGCAAATGCCTCAGTTTATAGTAAATAATGGATGAAACCATTCTCTTAGTTTCTTGCTCAGCAGAAATCATGAAAAGATACTTGAATGTGGCATTTATCTGGTAATGTAACAGTTGCAGGCACTGTTCTTTTTCTGTGAAATGTTTAGAAAATGCGTTATTGAAGTGTTACAGCTTTCCAGCGTAACCTGAAAATGAAATAGATTGTAATCTAGGAACAACATGGCCTGTGTGGCCATATCTGGCCCGTGTCTCTGAATCATAAGAAAATGTTTCAGGCCTGTTCATTAGTGAAATAGGCTCAAGATTCCCCACGACCCTGAATTGAATGAAGCAGAAAAGTTCATTATTGAATGAATGTACTGTACCGTCTTCTTCCACTTATCCGGGGTCAGGTCGCGGAAGCAGCAGCCTAAGGAGGGAAGTCCAGACTTCCCTCTCCCCAGATCTTCCAGCTCATCGGAAGGGATCTAGAGGCGTTCCCAGGTCAGCTGCGAGATATAATCTCTCCAGCGTGTCCTGGGTCAACTATGGATACATTTGTACTTTGAGCTCACTTATATACAGTCTAGAGAGTAAGAAAAATAAACTAACAGCAACATAGAGGGGGAGGAGTGGGATGACAAATGGTTAAGTTATTTTATCAAACAGTATTTGTTCGCCTCTTGTTTGTTTAAATGAAGTCATGTAATGCCAACAGTTTAACACTATCAAAATAATTTATTCAATGATAACTTAAAACAATTTCCTTTAAAAAAAATTTGACATAAAAAAAGAAAAGTCTGAAAAGATTTAAATCCAGGAAATGAATTGGTTATATTTTTTAAACAAAGGTTTCCATCCATCCATCCATCCATCCATTTTCTACCACTTATTCCCGAACGGGGTCGCGGGGGGGCTGGAGCCAATCCCAGCAGCCAACGGGCGAGAGGCGGGGTTCACCCTGGACAGATCACCAGTCTATCACAGGGCCACACACACAGACGAACAACCACGCACACAAACACACTCACACCTAATGTCAATTTAGTGTCACCAACCAGCCCATCCCGAAGCTGCATGTCTTTGGACTGTGGGAGGAAGTCGGAGAACCCGGAGAGAACCCACGCTAACACGGAGAGAACATACAAACTCCACACAGATAGGCCCCCGCCCGAGCCGGGGATTGAACCAGCAACCTGCTTGCTGTGAGGCTACAGTACTAACCACCTTGCCACCGTGAAGCACAAAGGTTTCCCTGGATGTTTATCATTTTTTATATTTACTTTTCCAATGTTTATCCATTTTAAAAAAGTTTTTTGGATAGACATTACTCTAAATAAATTATTCATTAGACTTAAAAAAACAACATTGTACACAATCAATCAGACCAATAGTGCAGGCTTCTAAAACGTACATATTGGGGATATTTACAAAAACTCTGACATCTTCTGGTAAGAATATAAGAATATAACTGAAAGCTGAATCAGTTGTGACATATTATCCCATACTGTGTCAGTCTCAGGAGATGATTAAGGTAGGAGGAACTGGGACACCGATGCTTAGGCCTTCTGTGTTTTTGTGTGTCTGCTATGTTGCTCTCCTGATGCATGCTGTTTGATATCAGGCAACGCACCGTGTGTGACCGAAAACTCTCGTCGACACAAGGAGCAATTTGCCTTGGAAGCATCTTCACCGACAATGCCCAGGCAAGAATATGCCTCTACCCACTCACATCTGTAGTTTTCCGAGTGCCTCCGCTTTTGAGGACTTAAAAAAAACAGGTATAGTAGACATTTTTCAAAAGTGTGGGTCTTCGGACGACCACATTTGTCTCATAGTCTCAAGACTTCCCAACCAGTTCCAACAGACAAAGACAAAGACGGGTGGGTGCCAAGGGCCTGTGAAGATCCCAACAGAAACAACATTGTTGCTGCCAGTTGTTTCCTGTTTTATTGTGTTCATTATTTTAGATATATTGCTGATGAGTGTGACGTGATGTGTAGGCAATTTGAAAATTATGAACAAAGCACGTTCCGTATTGGTTCAATCCGGGATGCATTATTTGTTTGTCAATTAAAGGATGATTAGGGTCACAGTCTGATTCCTGGTTGCAGAAACTGGCTTTATTCACCTCTCTGACTGAAAAGAAGTCTAAGTTGGTGTGTGAGGTTGAATGGTTCCGCCTAGATACAGTTGGACTCACCTCAATGCACAACTTGGGCTCTGGAACCAGCATCCTTAAGAAGGGTTCTTCTACTCTAGAGTTGCTTTCAGTGAGAGGCACCAAGCAGGTGTGGGCATATTCATTTTCCCCTGGCTTGGTGCAGCCGAATTGTTGAGTTCGGGTTTGGTGATCTCAGAATTGGGTCTCTGCTTTTTGCAGATGATGTGGCTCTTTTGGCTTCATCTGGTCATGTGCGGGGTCAAGTGTGAAGCAGGTGGTCTAAGAATGAGGACTTCCAAATTTGAGACCATAGCTCTCAGTCAGAAAAGGGTGGAGTGCCCTCTCCGGTTCGGAGGTGTGGTCCTTCCCCGAGTGGAGGAGTTCACGTATTTTGGGGTCTTTTTTATTATTTAGGTAAGGTTGGAGCGTGACATTGACAGGCAGATCAGTGCAACATCTGCAGTAATCTGAACTCTGCAGCGGTTTGTTGTTGTGAAGAAGGAGGTGAGCCAGAAGGCGAAGCTGTAGGATTTTCCAAAAAGGCAGAAAAGCCAGAGTAAGCAGTAATATATTGCTTTTAAGATCACACAAAGTAGTCATTACATTAATGGCCTCATTATATCCATTACATGGAAGCTCAGAGTTAACATTAAGCACAAAGTGATATTAACTGCGGTTTGTTTATTTTATTTTTTTACAGGTGCATTTTAAGTTTGATCTTGTACAAACTTTGTATTATTCTTTCTTTTGTATTATTATTGTTTGTCAGATGCTTATGTGTGTTGATGCTGTTGTCTGGTTATTTAAAGGTAATTTAAATAAGAATATGACCACAAACAGGATAATTAAGATGATTATGAAGAAGAAAACAAAGTAAAGGAGGAAAAAGCATAAATAAACAATATCCAGAGAAAGCACCTTTTCTTTAGGAATTACCTTATTTAACACAAAAAAGAAAAGTGGAAAACTGTGAGCCAGATCCATCCAAGAAATCATTCTGAAATCATAAAAGCTAAAAAAGACAAACACTATTGTTACTCATGCTATGTGAAGCCCCCTACTGGAATAACATGAGAGTGCATATGGCAGGAATACACTATACATGGAATTAGACACACATACATGAGTCAAACTGCAAAACATTCTGGATGTATTGGAACCTCATCCCTCAACAGTAAAACAGTCTGGGGGTCTTAACTGATTGATTACATTGGTCAGAATTTAGAAAATTAAAGAGTATATTAAGTATAAAGGAAAAAGGGGAGTCAAATGTTTTTGCATGAACATAAAACTACATTTCTTGAAAAATGAGGGAGGACTAAAATAATCAAAATGAAAGATAAAGAAAAGACAAAAGAAAAAACTCTCTTTACTTGTGTTATTTAATGTTATTTATTCAATAGTCCTAGACAATATGTTGTAAATTAAATGAAATCTTTTATACATCAAGTTATTTTATTTTACACAGATTACTAGTGATATTTTTCCTCATACAAAAAACAACAATACTACGTAAGTATATTTTTATTTTTAAAACTTTTTTATTTACCAAACTGCCTTTGTCGATAAATCATGATTCATTCATTCATTCAAATAAGCATTTTAAACATGAAAATAACAATTTGATCTGACAAAATGCTGCATTTTTACACAAACTTTATTATTTTCTTAACAGTCCACTGAATATTAATACTGTATGGGTTTTACTTACTTAAAAACTCACCACAGGACGTACCACAACATTATTTTATCCACCACAACTCAACTGTTTCTGAGCTGAAATTGAGTTTACACTCTGAGACAACAGAATAATAACTTATGACAAGCTAAACAGTAAACTGAACAGGCAATGGAAGATGGAAAACAGCTTGAATAATGACGATCAGGATCAGCTGAATGAAACTGCCGTTTGTATGAACAAATAACAGACCAACTGATCTCAAAACTTGGTCCATTTAGCAGCTTTCTGGACATTTCCAGCGTTTTACACGGCCTTCCTCTGCTCATCGTCTTTTATATTACAATCAGAGTTCATTCTTGTGGTGCTTTTATTTTTCCACTGTAAGTATATATGTTTTAAAGTAAACTTCTTTTCTCCAGGACAGTTAAAGGGTGAAAACAGATGGGAGTCGTTCCAGCAGTGCATCAACCTGATCCTCATCCTTTCATACAGCCGACTGGGTCTCGCTGCACACATAAATGTTGCTGGGTCTCACTCGTCTGTGACTCCTGCCAGGGACCCGGGGACACAGTCTGCAGCTTTTAGGAATGAACTCCTGACATGCCTCCCTGAACTTTCTGATCCTCCAACAGTAGATGACAGGGTTGAATACTGTCTTCAGGTAGCTCAGCCACAGAGCTCCTATGCTTATCGGGTAGAAGACGGAGCTGTAGTAGAACTCGTGGCTGAAGACAGCCAGCAGGCTGACCACTGTGTGAGGCAACCAGCACACAGAGAAGCCAACAAAGAGGATCAGTATGGTTGTGAAGGCTCGGGTTTTGAAACTCATGTCCACCTTGATCTGAGGTGGCCGCTGCAGACCAGTAAGTCTCATTTTGCTGACTTGGTTGAGGGCTGGCAGGCAGGAATGCTCACTGGTGTGGTTGTGGATGCGTAGGGTGTTGCGGCGCACCGTGTTGAGGATACATATGTAAGAGTACAACATTACTGCAAACGGTACAAAGAATACTGCCACAGCCAAGAGCACTGTGTACGCACGGTCGGCCAGGGACTCACTGTAACCCAGCACACACTGAGGCGCCCAGGTGCCACCGATGCCCGCTGCACCTGTCCTCCATCCAACTACAGACGGCAGGGAAACACACAGGCTCAACACCCACGAACCTGCTATCAACAGTTTAGCTCTGTGTGGGGTCAGCTTATCCTGACGTTGCACAATGATTAAAAAACGGTCCACACTGATTATTAAGAGAATGGACACACCCTCCAGGACAAACAGCCAGTACAGCATGATGGAGGCTCGGCAGAATCCGCTCCCAAAGCTCCAGTCAGCTGTGGCCACCGTGACAGCAGTGAAGGGCATGCAGAGCAGAGACAGCATGATGTCAGAAAAGGCCAATGTGGCGAGAAGGAGATTGATTGCAGAGCGCATGGCAGGTTTCTGGTAAACAATCAAACACACGATTGCATTGCCAAGGAAACCGATAGTAATCATGAAGATCATAATGGCTGCCAGGGTCACGCGCAGAGTGACTGATATAAGAGGAGTGGCAGCTTCTGAAGGAAGGTTTTCTGCTGTTTCCTCTACATCTGGCTCTGAGAAGTCACAGTCCTCCAGCAGGCTTTCATTACAAAAAGCCATTGCAGCTTTTATTCAGGGATATCAACCCAGAGGAGGGTGGACATATTTGACTATTGTGGTGAATAGGTCTCGATGTTTTCCAGCAGCATGGCGATACCTGAGGCAGAAACACAAGAAAACCAAAATCATATATTTTGTTAACCCAAGTGACCAACATATAATCTAATTGTAAAAACATGGATTCACGCATGACAAAGTGACTCTTAAAGATGTCGATGGAAACTATCAGGATATAAAGAAGCAGTGATGCATATGCTAGACTCATAGGAAGGGCCTGATATGTCATCAGAGGAGCAGATGCTCATAATGTTTGATAGATTACTCAGCAATTATGATAGCACAAATGAAAAGTGGGTGGAGAAATAACATTCACATGAAGCTGTGGGAGTTATATAAACCCTGGGACAAAACATCACCTCAGAGAACAGATTTCTGTGTTGCTCACTTGGCTTAGAAAGGTTGATAAATAACAGCCAAGCTGTGGTGTTTAACACATGAACACACGCGCGCGCACACACACACACACACACACACACACACACACACACATATAATATTTAATTTATATTATTATATAATTACATATAATATATATAATATTTTAGATATGCTCATTAGCATATTATCACATGCTAAGTTATCTGATTACCAAATCTTAGTAAAACCATCTGTTATAGTGGTTTTTGGATAGATGTAATGATGCCTAAGCTTTAAGCTGAAATGTAAACATGGTTTTTAGGTAGCCTATGTGTAGCCTTCATGGCTCAGATGCCATGTTGCAAGTTGAACACTGAAGACACTTTAAACAGTTACGATGCTCTATGTATGGAGTCTTATACATCATACAACATTTTAACCTGATTGAAGGCTCTTCAGTAAAAAAAAATGTGTCAGTTCTTTTTGTGTTAATCAAAGTCAACGCGGAGCTGAGTTGGAGCAGCTCGGTGGAATTAATCTATTACAAACTTTCAAACTCATTTGATAAAAGAGCACAAGTCAGTTACAAATCTGAGTCAAGATATCCTAAATATCGATCAAATCACGTTGTTTTAACCAATGCTCCCAAAACAGCTAGAAGACCTTATTATTTTAGTGACTGTAGACACATTCTAGCACAAGACCTCCTTTAAGCCACTGCATAGTGATGCTGGCTGTTGCCATGGCAACAAGGTCACCGGTTCCATGGCAACAAGCAGCCCGAACCCTCATTCCCGGGTACAAAACATTCCTTTTAGCACATGATTTTTCTCAGGCAGCTGCAATTCATGATTAGACACCCGTAAAATAAGATTTCGAAGACTTACTTTGGCACGCGTGATACCAGAAAAGGATTTCTGTTTTCAGATATTATTTCACATCACAATTCCCAGGTGTGGTCAGCAAAATGCAATAACGGAATGGTAGCCGGAGAAAATCTAAATGAGAATAAAATATAATAAGAATAAAAAGAGTTTCATTTCCTCTTTTTCATGCGTATTTTTGGACCGCTGTAGAACTGTCAAACCACGATCTTCCTGTGCTCCTATTGTTTGCATGTCTTACTAAGTTCCAGCACAGAGCAAAGACAGTGCGTTTTCCCGTTTGCACATCAACACATGCGTCCCTCTGTGGATGTGGGGAGGCTGCTGCTTTCTGAACCTGTTTGCATCTAAGTCTGCATCTCAACCAAGGAGTCGGAAATGCTCGTTTCTCCTCTCGACAGCGACTTACACACCAATCCAATTTAAGGTGAAGTATATAAGACAACCTCATCACACATACCTCCACTGTTACACCTGATTCCAGGTTTCAGGAAAGTCTCTCCTCGAGCCCGTCAGCTCCGTGACTTTGTTCCAACGCATGCTGGAGCCTTTGTAAAACATCTCGCTCTGAACATTTCTCTGCCGTATCGATCGCCATCGTGCCGCCTGTGGGTGATGATGACGCCAGAGGAGCAGGTGGTCTCTGGTTTAAAGGAGCAGTTAGGGGGCAAAGAACACTTTGTATCATAATCTGTATAATCTTGCATAAAATGTAAACCTTTGTGCCTAAATTATATTCAATAGAAATGTGAATAATATTACATGTTCATAGCGTTGAAGACTGGCGAATATTTAGACATGTCCAAAGCGTGCATTAGGACTTTTTAACATTTTATCCATGTATTTTTAATTTAATAATTCAGTTGTTTCATTTATTTTTTCAAAATAATGTTGAGCTTTATTTAAAAATATACTTTTTCTGCTTATTTTTAGTGTCATTTTTGTCGTATAGGAAAACTGCATTACTATATATGGCCAGAAGATGGCGGCATTGTTCTCTAAATGACTTGTTGAAGCATTTCTTCCTTTTACGTTTATATATAATCAGGTTAATATGTATTCAGACTTGCAGTCCTTTTAGGAATCATGACAGGCCTCTAAAAATCTCATAAAATATTATTATATACAGGTAGTTTCTTAGACTTTATATGTAAATATTTGAAGCATCATTGATATAAACCTGACAGATGTGCAACATGTTTTGAAAGACAACTAATTCAGGCATAGTCATTTTTGTTTAACACAGCACATCTGGTATATTCATGCACACAAAGCTACATTCACACTCTT
The DNA here is from genome assembly GCA_037177515.1 of Pseudomugil tenellus. NCBI lineage: Eukaryota > Metazoa > Chordata > Actinopteri > Atheriniformes > Pseudomugilidae > Pseudomugil > Pseudomugil tenellus. Next base: position 10,445,157 of record JBAMHX010000014.1, on the reverse strand, counting down.
ACCATGTTGGGTCATTCTTTTCAGGGGCATGCTTGTCTAAATTGGCATCGTGCCCATGTACTGAACATGCCCATCAAACGAGTTCCACTCCAGCGGTCTGGCACATGCATGCTTGTCACGTTCAGTGGCAGCCACACAACAAGCTTACCGGGAAGAGAATTCATTTCCCTGTCCGTTATTCCACAGATGTTTGCTTTAATTTCTTCCTGATTGAGAGACTTTGGTAGCTAGCTCCATCCATCACCAAAAAGAAGCAAACGTGGACAAAGTGAAAACGTTGCCCCTTAAATGAGAATATTCAAAAGAGAAAAGAAAACCACACAAAACACTATGCTGACCGAGTTGTATTCAGACAGTTGTGCAACATTTAAAAGCCAAAACTGTTCAATTTTATTTGCACTCATAAGAAAACAGCACCTAAGATGTGGATTTTGGGGTCTTTTAAGTCATCTCACTGCTCCTAAACCCAGGTAGGAGTAACTTGCCTTGTGGGTTTCTGATCACACTGAAAGAGCCATGATGTGTTAATCAGTGTTAGATGTAGTGGTTAACCAATCTCTGCTTTGTGAAAATAATTAACACCAAGCAGTGGGGAATGATAATGTGCAAACTTCAATGAGACAGTTGTAGATTAGAACTTTTCTTGTTGTTAAATCATTAGTTGGATGGACGCAGGTGTGTGTGTGTGTGTGTGTGTGTGTCTGTGTGTCTGTGTGTGTTGTATATGAGGCTGCACCCAAACTGTGAAACACAAACAACAAGCAATGAGGGAGGGATTAATTGTGTAGTAATTGCTTTATGTAAAGTACCTCTGAACAAGGCTTTAAGAGCAATTATGAGCTATTATATTAGTAGTTGCAACTGGAAGGAGGTAATAACATCCTCGGCGTGAAACTGCAATCATCATATAGCTCAGAGATACAGCACACAATAACCAAATGAAGAATGATGTTACATTTAAGATGAACAAACATGTGCTAGTTCACTTTGCTCCCTGATAAGAAAGTTGTATTTTTATTTGAGCTAAGGTCTTTCTGTTGATGGAGGAGTCTGTAACATCATTAGCATCTTTCTCCAGATCCCAGCATTTATATTCAATATAGACAGTGAGCAGCAAGTGATGACAAAACCCTTTAAACGTCATTTTATCCCTCAATTCCAGCCTTATCTCCCATCTTTACATCGCTAAGCTTGAAGGGGATCACTGAGCAATCCTGATAGCTTATATTGCACCTCTATTTTCATCCTGATGGGAATACATCATGTCGAGTCTGTCATAGATGATGATAGTGAGCGGAGGGCACCGCCTGTCATTGGTTATTGTGATTGTACAGTGGCAGATAAGATCATTTTGCATATAATCTTTGACTATTTTGCACAACTTCAGGGGAAATAATTAATCAGAAGTCACAAATTGTCAACTTAGAAGTCAGTTATGTGGTTTTAAGTTCATTCAGATTTATTTTAATGAAAGAACATTTGAAGAAAAGAAAGTAAACACAAGTGGTGTATCACAGTCTGGTGCAATTGTAGTGAAAACATAAAACACTAGTTATGACTGTAAGGTTTGATGGCCTGGCAAAAATCTTAGACAACACTGTGGCTGAAGAAATAATACATGGAATCATTTCACAAAACACAGCAACACAACAAGAAACAAAGCCCTGCTAAACACAAAGATGCTGGAGAGAAACAAGAGTCTGGAAATCACCACGGCGAAATGGAAAATATAAGGCATAAAAAACCAAAAAGCACAATAACAATTAATATAATCCAATAGGATTGGGGGGGGGGGGGGGGGGGGGGGGGGGAGGGGGGGGGGGGGGGGGGGGGGGGGGGGGGG
>JBAMHX010000014.1:10414961-10436654 GCA_037177515.1 Pseudomugil tenellus | reverse complement strand
ATAATATAATATAATATAATATAATATAATATAATATAATATAATATAATATAATATAATATAATATAATATAATTTACAAATGTAGGTTTTTTAAGATCACATATCCCTACAAATACTTGTGAATTCTGGAAGCTACTTTCTCACATTTAATTTTTAATATTAATTAATCATTAATTACCCACCTTTTAAAGCTTGTTTTAGTAACTAATTGTGTTTAGTCAAATAGCTAAACATGGAGAGAAGCTGCACGAAACAACAGCAGAGTTTCACATGTTTGAAGTCTACGAGCATAATGTGGAGAAAACCAGACGAGTCAGGGAAGGCACTAATGTTTTTCATGTGTTGCGCTGCCTGGTCACAGTACTGGGTCCTCTATTTGTTATTCATGAAGGAAGCTGGGTGAAGAGGCCTTCTTATGATGCACATTTTTTCTCGCTGTTCCCCCTCACCCTCTCCATGGAGCTGCTTGACAACTAAGAATATAATCTGTTTTCGTTGCAGCAAATGCTGCAATTAATCCAGCATAATGAGCGTGACACCATCAGCTAATTGGCATTATTGTTTCTCTAAGATCCACCTCAAATCATTTACAGAGAATTTCTCCACGTCTTTCTGTTTCCCTCCTCTCGCCCTCTGTTGAGTCTTCAATATGCAGATCGACCATTTCTGTCCCCAGGCTATTTTCTTTGGTAGACTTTTGAAATATGTTAATGTTTCCAACAAAAAAAAGAAAAGGCTTCATCTGGGCTCCAGGAGTTTTCCACTGGAAGAAATGATGATTTTCTCTCATTCTTGCTCTTGTTTTTGTTTAGTTTGCTTTATCAGTCAAGGGTCCCTCTAATTAAAATTGGAGTGAAGCACCAACAAGGCAGACAAGGCAAAAAAACATTTTCCAAGGATGACGTGGTTGTCACTTTTATCAGCATATTTATCACATTTATTGATATTTTCTGAGGTGACTATAGAAAACCTTCCTATTCATGGAATTTGTTCTGTTATCAGGTATTATAATACACTTTAAATCTCATTTCACTGATTCATTGGGTATGTCAGTGAGTGTCGCTATAATGCAAAAGCTATGAAAGTAGGTAAATCGTTGCCTTCCTCTGCTGTGAACCATTCAGTGTGGTATTTATTTAATGAAGTGTCTGTCGACACTAAAAGCATTACTGAAAGAACAGAACCCAAGTTCATTTGAGCACTCTTTATATTCCACCTCTTCAGTGTCATCCTGTGGTTCTGATCATGAGTGTGTTTGACCTTCAGCTCTGCCCGAGCCAGAGAGATCCTTCACAGCATGAGTTCCTACCCACAAACCCCTGCTGTGTGTTTAAATCAGAAGCAGAGGCAGCCTCGGAAACAGAGAAAGACTAGGAAAGACAAAGTGTGGCAGTGTGGGGTGCAGAGAGAATAAAAAGTGGAGGATATAGAGGAAAGGATCAAAGTATATTCATCTTTAAACGCCTCATCCAAAGAGACTGAAAAAACACAAGACAAACATGACAAAAAACTAAAGTTTAAGATGTTTTTTTTAGTTTTGGTCACATGTCTTAATGCATTATGTGATATGTTTAAATTTGAATCATGATGGTGGAACGTTTTTCTGGAGCATTTCTCTAATGATGTGTTGGGATCATTCTTAGTAGAGGGAAGCAAGAAAGCGAAGACAAGAAGTCATGTTTACTTCACTGGAACAAGTGACAGCTACAAACCCCTGCTGAGGCTTTAAATGATGACACCCAATGGACAGACGTGCTGGTTAAACGCTGTTGTGGGCTTGCTCATTATGCATGAATGAGGGGTAGTTAATGTGCGAAAATTATATTCATTAGTCCCATCGGATAATTTGAGCGAGGCCAAAGAGACGAGGAAGCACGGAGAGAATGCAGCAGGAAAGTGGTACTAAGACATCACTTATTTCTCTATTTCTGTGCATGTTTCTTGTGTGTGTACACAGATGTTTGCAGGTGTGCAGAGAGGCTGGAATCAACCTCTTTCTAAGTGTCTGTTTGCATTAACATAATGGTGAGAGGTGTTTCTGGAATGATGGCATGGAAGTCTATGATTAATGTTTATGCTAAACTAAACATGGAGAGAAGACCAACATCTGGGCCATCACAGAGGAAAAAGAGAGGAAATTGAGAAAAGATGAGACTCCTCATTCAGATAAAGTCACCTATATGGAAAAATATAGTATTTACACTGCTTTGGAAAAAACAAGTAAAATGGGTTAAAAAGAAGATGGCTTTTGGATTCTGATTACATTTTAAGATGGAGCAAGGCTAGTGAGCAGAAATAGCAACAAGATAATGCAGGTTAATTGGATTTCTGGTTGTTTTTTTTTACACTTCCATCTAGTTTTTATCCATGTTCTGTCTCTTAAGTTTCCTTGCTGAATAAAACTGCAAACAGTATGACAGAGAAATTTAGTCAGGAAATACCTCCAGCTCTGCAGCTTGTGGCTACAGACAACTGTAGCCCTGTACCCAGGCCCGTTCGTGAGCCAAGTCAAACAGCCGGTGTCCCTGAAGGCCTGGCCTGGCTGAGTCTGGCTGGCCCTGTGCCTTTCATGAATGGAGAGACCTCTCTCTGAAGCTCCCACCAAGGTCCATGTGGTTATAAAGGCTCTCTGTAGTTAAGATGATTCCTCAGGTGGGTTTGGAGGAAAAGACGGAAGGATCACATAGTGAAATATCGAGTGACAGATTCAAGCAGAAGAATGGTTTGTCATTTAAGCTGCTCATGACTTACTGGTACATAGCAGGAATTAAAGCGCATTTTATTAATATTATACATTTAAGATGTGTAACGATGATCATAGAATGGCAGTTTAATGTTGCCAATCAGGAAACATTTGCAAATATGCAACAATATATTGGTCAGAATTTGTGTTTTTAACACACAGTGGTGCTGCAATACCAACAGCCAATAAGGCCTAAGGCCTATCAAAAGTGTTGGCTAGGGGTGAATCCCCAAATGCTCTCTAACCTCCAATTATTCAATCCTTGAATAGACACAATGCAAAAATGTAAAGACGGACATGTTAAGTCACAAAGTTCCATCGTGTGTGGAAACTTTGAACAAGCCCAGTATGACATCAGGACAGGATGCATCCTGAGGTCATGATCTTTTATTTGCACTTGATTTGAGGTCAATGAGACAAATAGTTACAAAGATATAGCCAACAATCTGATTTTTTTTAAGAGTAAAGCGCCACCTGGTGGATAAACCATTAATCCGATAATCATGAAATTTGTCATCTTGGGGATCTAAACAGGATACTGAGTATCCAAATCCAACTGTGAAAACTGTTCAAGTTATCGTGCTCACATGAAGGATATCCGCCGGTGGCGGCGTTCATGATGAAACCATTATATCCCCAATACTCCGCATTCAGGGATATAATAAGGTTCATTGCTGATAAGGTTAGAAATTTCACAGTAGATTTCACAGTATAGGTATCATATAGATCACATTTGGATGTATAATTTTCATGAATTAAGTTTAAGTGGGAATCTACCCATGATTCATACTGATTTTGTTCCTTTTAACTCCACTTGAATGATAACTATCCACACAAAATAACAGTTGGTACTTTAGTCTTTGCAAATGGTTATTAAATTATTTGCAGACTAGTATCACATCTTCGGCTCAGTTGTAGCTCTTTGAAAATGTTCCTCATGTGTAGACAAGCATTGTTTAAAATATCTCATGCACATTGTGATTATCAGCACATAGCTTTAACATCTCATATGAGTTTGAGATCCATTGATCTTTGAGTTTATGAAGGATTTATGTTGACAAGTAAACAAACTAAATATGAAGAGGACTACGTGGTCAAAATCTCACAAAAGAATTCAAGAATTGGTATTTCTTGGTCAGTCAGAGCATTTTACATTCAGTAAAAGTAGGGCACATTTTCTTTCTGCTTTATGACAGAGAAGGCAGATCTCAAGTTAAAAGGTCTCAGATGTGCGCTGAACCAACGGCTTCTGTCCACTCACATCCTTGATGAGACATTTTATGCAGAGAGTCAGTAAGAGCTGATTTAAGCAGTTCTTCCTCTGCTCTGAGCCCACAAGTATAAAAATTCAGAGCTTCTTTGGTGGTAGAAGACCCACACTAACTGTAGACAAATCTAGATGCCAAGACTTTCAAATACACACACACACACAGGAGGGAGAGAAACATATGCACACACACCAACCCCTCACATGTATTCACAAGCAGCCAGGGGAAATCAGTGTCAAATGAGGGATGCAACATGAACCTATGAGAGACCTTTGTTGGTTATAAGGTTTGACTTCCTACTCTTGAGCTCAGGTCCTGCAGACCCAGCAGCTAACCTTATGCCATCAAACTGGCCCCCAGTTGCTCTCAGCGCACAAGCAGGATCAGAGACGACCTTGGCACGCATGCAACAAAAACACAGCCCACTTCAGCGCCTGTCTTTGATGTACATTATCAAAGACCTTTCTCCTCCTCTCCTCCCTGGACCAAAGGCTACCATTGTTTTTGTTGTTGTTATTGATATTGTTTTCCACCCTTATAGCACAAAGCAGTCTGACCATGACTCTGATGCAAATGTGGAGGTGGAGAGGGTGTTTTAATGAGCTGCTGCATAGATCAGAGGGGCTCAAGGGGGGCTACAGAGAGGGAATAGGTAGCACTGAACATCAAAACACAGCTAGTGCTCCAGCTTCTGCTATTCGCCAGCCATGACCTTTGAGTGCAATTTGGAGATGTAACACTGATATTATGACTTTGTGCCGCAGAATAAATCATTCTAAAATAATAATAATAATTGAAAAAAAACTTAAGATGTTAAACAGAAGATTAATGAACATTTGGACAGTGAGTAATCGATTTCTGATCAAATGAAATCCATCATTTATTGAGCAGTGTTTCCGTGCGGTAGCCCAGAACATCTGTGATCTTTTGAAAAGATGCAGAAACGTCACAGACATGTTGCTTTTCTTCGCTCTGAAGTAAGTGAGCGAGGCTGCAGGATCTCGGAAAGGTTTACATGTTATTGAGCAACTTGACTTTCAAAAGACTCAAGTTGTTAGCAAATGTTTGACCAAATTCAATTAAATTTTCTATTCTTTTTTCCAAATTAGTCCAGATAAAATAAAGTGTGTCCATGTGAAAGCAGTAAAACCTCTAAATGTAAACTAAGTCCAAAAATCTACAAAAACAGACCCTGAATTGGACAAAGTGTTTAAGAAAATGGATGGATGGCATCATCGCCATCGACTGCATAATTTAATTGAGGCTTGGTGTTTGATACTTACCTCTTCCACCCCTACTACGCAGCATGGTTTCGTGGACAGACTCCCTTGTGATCAGTCTGTTTATTATTGTGTGTTTCCACACAATCTTCTCATTAATTTTGTGGGGTAACTGCTATTTTTATTCATTAACGTGAACCATTGTTGTTCAAAAAAAGAGGGATGCCTGATAGGACTAAAGTGAAGCATCAATAAAACTGTTTACGAGCTGATACAAGCCCTGCTGTCATCATCCTTCAAGCATGACACCAGTGTTTCTCCAGTGACAGCTACATCAGCCCTAGAATATGTAGACACTGTGCAAGTATACAGCAAATTCAGTTTTACTCATCTTATATGGACATGTGGTCAGGCTCCCTCTGTGTTGTATATTCACACATTTGTACCCCCTCTCGTCATTAATTCACATACGGGGTGGTCTCATGAATGCTACAGAGATCTCTAAGTGTTGGTCATGGACAACATAAGCGCTTGTTCCCTTATTTTAGAGTAGCACATAAAATGTGGTCGGATCCTTTCACGATAATGTATTTGTCCATTTTTTTACATACCTTTGTTCATTGGACATCAGCTCATAGAAATATCTGAAATAACCACAAGGCCTCAACACATACTCATTTGTTTCTGGCAGGTAATTGTTCAAAACTACAATAACAAGGCATTTCCACACAACACCGTCAGCATGTCCTATTTCCTCCCAGTGGGACATGCCTGGACAGACATGTGGGCTCTCTTCTTTTTGGGGCTAAGGTCACTGAGGTGGTTAATAGGCTTCTCTGTGATGAGACTCTGGGGGTCGAGGAGAGCATGGGAGTTCATCCAAATAGCCTACATGTAGTTTGTGGATGGTATTTCTTTGCAGGGTAGACGGGTGAGGAGCTCTTCCATTTGTGGTGTTTCAGGGAGTTACTGCTCCTCTGCATCAAGAGGAGCTAGTTGAGCTCTAGCATCTGGACAGGATACCTACTAGATTCCTCCCTGGTGAGTTTTTACGGGCACGTCCCACCTAGATGAGATCACGGGAAAGACCCAGGATGCGCTTAAAGGATGACATCGCTTAGTGGTCCTGGGAGCACTGCAGAATCCCCCTCCATAAGCTGGCAAATGCGGACGTGGAGAGGCTCTGGGCTTCCCCAATCAGATGCACAACCCCCAAATTAGTTGCAAAAAAATAATAAAAATGCATGCATAGAGTCTTTTATTTTTTCTGTTATGTTTGTTTTTTTCTTTCCTTGTCCAAAATATAATGTAGTTATACTACTATAATGGTAGTACAATAATATTACTGTTTCAGTGTTTTTCATAAATAAAATAATGTGTAGCACATGCAAAACTGGCGCATTATTCAAAATGCAGTACAAATATAGGTTAAAAAATAAATGATACTCAAATATACACTTAATTCAACAACCACCAACAAAACAAGTTTAACACACCTTGAAATGTGGTAACATCAAGAACATGAAGTCAGGAGCTTCCACTCTATCGATTAGATGTGCTGTGACCATGAGGTAATTATGGTTGCTCACCGACGTCCAGTGATCCCCCTTTAAGGACACGTGGTTTTGAGAACCTGTCAACAGTTCTTCTTTTTGCTTTCCTTTCATCACTGTACAACTGATGATTTTTTTCATTACCGTAGCGCACAAAGGTAACTTGAATGTTGCACTCAACGACGCTATCTGAAACGGCTCATTTAGCTCCACACGATTAAAATTGGCCTGCAATCACTTGCAACCTACTTAGCGCTGGAGTTTGTCAGTTTATCTGTGGTGCCATTGTGTAGTTGTTTCCTATTATCTGTAAGCTTGGGTTGCTGAAGACCGCTGGAAGTAGTAGCGATCGCGAGATTAGTGAAGTGTGTGAAGTAACATAACCACTAACATGTACCAGTCAAAGCTGCCCATACTGAAATGTTCCAATGCTATAATTAATTTTGCGTTATTTTTTAATGCATGATAAATTGCGTTGTAATTAATTATTCTAATTAACGCGTTAAAATGACATGCCTACCCAAAATCATGTAATTTATTTTCTGAATATTTTTCAGTACTTTATATTTAAAGAGCCCCTTTTAATCTGAACACTGATATTAGTTATGTTAATGCTGTTAAAATAAAAGCAAAAATATGATGCCTGAATTTATTTCTAATTATGAAAAAAAAAAAACTTCTTTCAAGCAGACGCTAAATTATTTTGACAATGGGACATAAAATAAATATCATTTTAGGTATAATGCAAATTAGTGACAACAGGCATCTATGGTAATAAAAAAAAAGATAAAAAAAACCTGTTCCCTTTTCAAGTATGAAGAGTCTTTTATTTATGCAATAAAGTTATTTTCTGTATTTTCAACTCTCATGACTGCCAAAAGATCATAAATCACTACAATGAAATATAAAAAATACATTATAAACACAAAACATAAGCAAAAGAAAATTCACTTCATAAAAGAACAAACATTCGGAAAGTTACATCTATAAATATCACAAACAGACTAAAAATCTGCACAACATGACTTTATAATCAAGTGTTTTCTTCATCACTGTGCCTCACCTTCACTGAGACAGCTGTTCTTACTGTCCACAGGTGGGCCGAGGTGCACCCGCTGGCTTTCCATAAAATGATGCTGTGTTCATTCTTAGATTTACAAATTTACACAAAAATAATTGACAGATATTACATTATGATTATAGACATGCGATAGTTTGTTTCTTCTCTGTCCTGTTCAGCAGTTTAGGCAGACAATATAAAAATCTAGCTGCCATGTAGTATTATAACAGTTTTGCTCTACAGCAGGTTTTACAATGTTTATTGTTCCCGTGAACTATGGTGTAGAGTTTTAAAATGACAGTTTCTAAAGAAAATGTGAGAGGTTTTTATTGGTTCCTAATGTAGTGCATTAGCGTATTACTGAAATCGTGTATCTTAAAAAATATTTGGCATTGGTACTCCACTCTTTCATGGTAGTGATAAAGTACACAATGAGCTTGTACATATTTGTTCTGAGAACGACATACCTTAGATTTGACACATTTTTTTTGGATTGTTTTCTGAAAATGCAGAATCACGATTGTAGCAATCAGGAAAGTGGTGATGCTCCGTCTTTGGCAGTTCCTACAAGAAACTAATGCTTGCAAAAGGTTCCTAGGTATTTGTTGAAAGTAAATCAAATGGTACTGGAGGAATACTGACGGCATTTTGGTTGCATTTGGAGCAGAAGCAGTTTGATTTTTGAGAATCTATGTAAAGAGATTTGCCAGTTTGCTGTTTTAAACAAATGTTTTAAAAGCAATAATCTCCAAATTCTTATGAAAAGTTGTGCCCACCTTTTATTACATTTAGAAATTCATTCCAACAATTTTGTATGAAAATCACATGTCCCATCCAAGTACATGTTTCCTTAACCTTATTGTTATTTTAAAAGTAAGATAAATATCTTTTATGCAAATTGTTTGATTTAAGTTTGAATACATGAGATTTTGTCAAAGAAAACACATCATAATACGTAATGCAGTTTAGTTCTTAAGAAAGGGTTGTTATTTTCATGCTCTTTACATCTTCTCATATTAATAAAAATTAAAAAATATTTAATTATTAGTTATATCTGTGCAATGGGATATTTATGTGTTTTTTTATTACCGTACAACCCTTTCAGTTTTTGCTTTTATTGGAAATTAATAAAGCTGAAGCATTCAGCCCCAGCATTTGCTCATAAAGAAACACAATAATATCAGAACATTTGTTGCTGCCTGAACAACTTTGTCCATACATCAGAAAATCATCCTTCTTTGACAAATTGCAGTATTTAACATTCTGGACTGAGGACGAACTGGAAAAGGGTGAAAATACTGTAAATGTGTAATATTCTCAGCAGCAGAGACGTGAGCTCTAAAACCTATAATTCACCACATCATCATAATGAAACTGGATATTTATTTGGAAACATCCATTGACAGCTAAAATTGCATTTATTTGTATGATGTAACTTGCACTGACAAAGGAGAAGATTTTCTTCTCTTCCCATCATCTTGCTGTGGAGTAAAACCAATACAAGTAGCCTACACATCATCGATAGACTCACAGCCAGGTTAGAGTTCAACACAGAGAGCAAAGTGTATTTGAACTAAACAGATGGGAGTAAGGAAAAGAAAAGACTTGTTTATCTTTCCTCCCCTTCTGGGTGGAGGGGCATTCATTAGCTGCTGCGTAAATCAATCTGCTTCTTCCTAAAGGCCTGTCAATTTAACTGGGATGTCTGGCAGCCTGACATCACTCACTGGATATTTAACTTGAAAGCTAATTAATCATCATGATTAATTCACTCACAGACCGCATGGAACTGTTCGGCTTTACCTTACAGAGTGAGAGCTGAATTCTCCAGACATCAAAAGAGAAAGAAATGAGAGAATGAGAAACTCCCGTTCTCACTCGATCAGCCTCTCAATACACAGTTTCAGCTGGAAGTCCACACTCTCTTTTTCTGCTCCATCAATGCAGACCTAAAACTCTAAGAGTTACCCTGCAAACACTGCACTTCTGAAGGAACGCATTCACACACGGCGATTATATTGTAATTGGGTTTGCGTGTTAACACTGGTTTGAGCTATGAATATAAATTTGATTGAACATATAATGGAGAAACTTCAACATATAGGAAAGAGAATATGAGTTTGATGCTGCTTGCCATGTGTCGCCTGGCTAATAGTTCCTTGCTTAACTAAATATTCCCACCTTTTTCCTGATAAAAAAGAGAGAATGATACACGTGGAAACGAGGTATGTGAGTATGTTTTCCATTCGGTACACTATCATTATCTTCCAAAGTCTGTTGTGGTAATGGAAATGACCTACACTGTGTGCAGAGTCACACACACACAGAGAGAGAGAGAGAGAGAGAGAGAGAAAGAGAGAGAGAGGGTTTTGCTATCACCAAATGAAAAGATGATTTCCCTGTTCTTCAATCATCTACTATTATTTCCTCTGCTCATTCACTGAGGCACAGGAGAATTTAATCCACTCCTTTAGTTGCTCTGCTGTGATAGATTGTGTGAAATCTGTGTGGCTTCGTAACGTTCTAGTCCTAATGTTGCTGTGAAAGTGAAGATCACACAATAATAACTACAAAAGAAAATTTACATTGTCATGTTTGCTCTCCACAAAATCCTCCATCGTGATTGGACAAAGCTGACTCAACAAAGCAATCAAGGGAAAGATTGAATGATTTATGACGGTGAGTGACTGATGACTTCCTGCTTTGAGAGCTGTCAAAGATGACACGAGGAGCGGATCAATAAATCAATCAGTCATATTCCCTCTGACAATAGTGATCCACGAAGAGAACATTCTTAAGTTGCAGTTTTATCAGTTTGAAAGTAACAACTGATCCCTACTATTGCAAAGTGTAAGCCGACAGCTCTGTCAAGATTTTTTTCTCCATGGCAGAGGTTAAGGGTTCCTTTTGTGCTGCAGCATCTGTTGAACACATGTCACCGCTTCAAATTAGGCCTGAGGTACAAACGCTGGTTGGCTGTTGCTTTCTCCAGGTTAAACCTCAACAGAATAAGCTGCAGTTATCACCATGAAATGCACTGTTGAGTCTGGAATAGTTAAGTTTTAATATAAAACTATTTAACATTTTCAGCTGGTTATTTTGATTTAAGATGAAACCAGTAATGTCTGATAAGCTTAAGACTGATTTAACCAATGAAGCGTTGAATTTGTTGCCCAAAGTAGATTAAAATTGTTCAAGTAAGTCACTGTGTCAAACTGTTTCACAGGATTGCTTCTTTCAGGAAAACAACTTACCTTTTTGCATAAAAAAAACACATTTTAAAATATTTTCCAGTATGTCTTGAGATTATATGTATTCAGAAGGAAGGCCTACAGGTACTATGGAAAAGGTCAGAAGGTCATAAAGTATGGAAAGACATACACTTTACGTAAAAGTAAAGAGCACCTGCTTTATTCTCAGGTGTCTGTTCATTTCCATGACAACTGAAGTTAATCACTAATACTTGGTGTAAACTTGTGTTTAATTGTAAAAAAATTGTCTGTTATTCCACTAATATCACTTAAATGGCTCAGATTAATACGTGAAGACTGCAAAAAAGTGCTTTTATATAATGTGCTGTTTAGCTTATAGAAAAAAGGCTCTTATTCATTCAGTTGAGAGCTTAAAGTGCTGCTGTTTTACAATTTTCTGCATAAGATTTAACTTATAATGTTTATCATTCTACATCAGTGTTGCTCTTACTTTCATAGCAAACATAATTACTAGCAAAATTATTTTCTTTATCTACAAGAAATCCACTATTTCCAGCCACTGTTATGTTGTGTAAGTGTAACTGAAAAAAGTCTATTACAGCTTCACAAGTCTACAGAAAAAGATGATGTGCGTATGTTCCTCCCATAGAGCTGATGAGTACATCTGAACTGTACAAAAACATTTAATAAATTTGTATTTTTTCACAAAGTTTTTCCCTTTAAATGAAAAATAAAAATGATAATATAAAAAATTTTACTGTTTTTTTTTTTAAATAAAAACGAAACACCTTTAAAGGGACCGGTTTCATCCACTTGTCTTTAGTTATATCTATTTGAAAGAGTTTAATTTCATATGAATGCAAAGAATAACTAACTCTTGTTGTTGCAGTAAATTGTGGGAGATAATTATCTCATTTATTTTCAGAAGGATGTTCCAGATTTCCTATGCTGAAGGAGATAACCAGGAGGCATCTTTCTTTTTTGTGTTTTCGTGTTGCAACTTCCACTTAGATGGTTACATTTCCCAACATGGACTATCTTCCCTATTTTAAGCTTGTCCCATTTTTTAAAGTATCCAGAGATAGCTGAGATAGCTAGATTTAAAGTGAGAATACATCCTTTCTAGTATATTTGGCCTTAAACCTTTCTGGTTTTTATGACGTTAAATACATTTTAAGTATCTGTAAGTCCTTATGAAGCTCTTTGGTTCTTATCCAGAGTATCTTCCATGAAGCATGGCTTCACCTTGCTCCAGTCCAATGTTTAGGTCTGACACAGGACAACTTGTATCCACTGTTCTAAGAAGTTGATCAATCACATTAGAGATCCTTTAATTAACTTATCCACCTCTCTTGATAGGCCTTCTCATTACACACAACTGCAAACACATACTCAATACACACAAGCAGTAAAAGCACAGTCCCGCTGAGCCAGTTTCTGCACCAAACTGTCCACTAGATAAGCCAGAGCACCTATTTGAAGAGCAGGACATGAAAGCAAATACAGACCCTCCATGTGGACTTGTATCGGATCTTAATTAAAAAGCCTTGCATATTATTTTCTGTAACAAAGGGAAATTTGGGGGTTCATTTAAATCCAATTAGGCCTGCGCTGATGCCTCAGGAGATGAGGGAGTAATTGCTGTTTGAACACGGAGGTCTTTGTTCTGGGCTCCAGTAGATTGATAAAGGCAATAAGCACACAATGTAGAGCGATTGGAGATGGGACGAGGCTGTGAACTTACAATAGGAGGACACAAACGCACCAGGACCTCATAACAACACAATTAGTAGAAAGGAAATTGTTCCTTGTTTGCTTCTGAAAAAGAATGTGATTGAGCCCCACGTGTGGCAGGTGGGACTGAAAAGATCAGCTGAGTTAATTGCTTCGGTCATATTGCCATATACCTCATGCAGTGAGGCTTACCATAATCAATGAGCAACCTGTTAAGGTATCATTTCAAGACGTGAGCCTAAACCCATGTCACATCACTTTTTGCTTTGCAGTTTCATCCACTGTCAAAGTGGTGCAAGAAAAGCTCAGGGGTTTTCTCAAACTGGCTAATGTGGGTGGTGTTGGTTATCAATAACCTGCCCATCATGCACCACTAAGCATACGTAGGCTGATAAATGGAACCACAAACCATCCTGTTGATTAACATTACATTAACGCTGTAGAAGGCAGATCTCTTGGTGTTTGATAGAAAAAAAAACAACTGTTTGATGCTCGTTTTAGCAATATGTCAAAAGTTTGGAATATTTCACATTTTTGTTTTCTGTGATGTTAATTTAAATTCATGAACATATCTTCAAAGTAACTGTATATTTATTTGACAGAATAACATAAAAAACAAAGATAGCCTACTTGACATGTTTTGGCTAAATGATAGTTTCAACTCTTCTCACTCAGAATACTTCAGAGCAGACACAATGAAATACTGGATATGATTGAAATAACTGAGCTATTAAAAGCGATGTGCTTTAATACCAATAATAAAATAAAAAAGTTATATGTGCACAGGTTGTTGTTATCTTTACTTTAACCCTTTTTGTGGACAAGGCATCTCTTACAATGCCACCCACTGAAAACTACTAAAGAATATATGTAAATTATATCAACAAAATAAAAAAGAAACGGAAGTAGGATGAATTCTAAATATTTGTGTCAATTATTTATAAATTACATTTAGCTAAATCCGCTTTTTGTCACAGGTTTTAGGATATTTTTTTTAAATAATGTAAGGTTGAAAAATTCTTTCATTTTAATGATAAACAGTTTTACAGTCAAATGTTTGTAAACAAATTGTTGACAGAACTTAAAAATATTTCAAATGTTAATTTAGTCAGTTACATGTATTAGACTTTAATTTATTCATTTATTTATCTATATTTGCAATGTCTAGCATGAAGCAGACATGGTCATAAGTACTTTACTATGTAATTCTGCACGTAAATACATCCAAAGCTTAATATAATGCTTAATATGTGGTTGTAAACTAAAATGATTGCACTAAAAACCCTCCTGATTAGGTCATGTAGGTTAAATATTTTGTTTCTTTAATCTTAACAAAAACAGTTTAATGACGATGAAGGATCTCACATAGATTCTGTACGCTTCCTTAGAAAAGCATCCAATCCAGACAGGAAACACACAAACTCATCACTCATCTCTCAGTAATATATGAATACCATAATACAAAAGCACCAAAATACCAAAGCACACTAAAAATAACAGTATTGGCTGATAGCAAATAAACTGCAGGTAACAAGCGTCATTTAAAAAAAATCCTGTGCTGCTGCAAATGAAAACTACTAAAGTAAATATAATTTAATGTTGTAGTTTATCACCATGTCTTTGCATGTGTGTGTGTGTGTGTGTGTGTGTGTGTGTGTGTGTGTGTGTGTGTGTGTGTGTGTGTGTGTGTTCAAAGCCTGTTCATTTAATCAAATTACCAAATCAATAACACTTAACTTGTGGAAGCTTTACAGAAATTCTTCCACAGCCGTGACTCTCTCTCTCTCTCTCTCTCTCTCGCTCCCCCCCCACCACACCCCCACTGGTCTCTCAACTCCAGGACTGATCACCTCCTGCAGGTGAAAGTAAAAACTCTCTCATTATAAGCTTCCTAGTTTCTTCTTCTGC
The DNA here is from genome assembly GCA_037177515.1 of Pseudomugil tenellus. Taxonomy (NCBI): domain Eukaryota; kingdom Metazoa; phylum Chordata; class Actinopteri; order Atheriniformes; family Pseudomugilidae; genus Pseudomugil; species Pseudomugil tenellus. Next base: position 10,421,954 of record JBAMHX010000014.1, on the reverse strand, counting down.
TCTGCAGAGATGCTGCTTTGGCTCAGGTAGCTCGTCTGGGAGCAGTGAAGAAGAACAGGTCGCCGGAGGATTATGCAGGTCACATCTGCAAGGGTCAGAGGTTATATGACAAAGGCTAAAGGGCACTTTTCTGGCTTCAGGCCAAGGGCAGGATGGCAAAGATTTGTGTCTCAGTTTAGCCTCCTCCTGCCCTTGGCCTTGAGCAGATCAATATGAGCAGGTAAAACATTTGCCTCGGTCAAACAATCAATGCGATATTTACATTTAGCCGAGTCACTCCACATGTTTCCCCACTTCATATAAGAAGTTTATGCAGCCTGTTGTCTGACAAATGCTTTTACTTTTCTTTTGTTTAGCTCTTTTACCTTTTTTTAGGTAGAAGATTGTTCCTAACTCTCAAGCAGTCTCATTTATTTCATCACAGACATCTGAATTTTGGTTCCTTTTCTGGGTAAAACATTGTGTTATGAGCGTGTGTATTTCCTGTTGTCTTTTTTATGTCTGCTAATAAATCACCAACTCATTACAGTCAGTTCACCTTTTCTTCCTCTTCCTCAGATATCAGCTCTAATAACATGCTTTTTCATTATCCGGATGGTGCTGGAGGGACAAAATATTATGGAATCATTTGTAAAATGTGAAGTCTGCTTATTGGGTTTGGATACGTGATGCTATAGATATTTGCTCTCAGCAGCAAAGCATTTTTAAATCTAATTTCTGCATTTCTTTCCCTTTTTATGCCTATCATTACTTGAAATATGTTTAAATATTCTGACTATGTATATAAGGAGCTTTAAGTATAGTTCTTTTTATTGCTGTTTAATTAAGAGTGCACAATTTTAATGTCCAGGTATTACATCTAGCTCCTTTTTAGGGAGACATCTAAGAGAAAAGCACCAAACACCAAACAGAAAAAGTTAGCAGGAAAACATAATGAAAATTTAAAAGCTAAAGAATTTATTTCCTAGTGCTAGTTGATGTAGACCAGAACAGCGCCAGAAAGTCAATGTAGGACTTAAATTCTCAAGTTAACTAGAAATATGAAATTAATGTTCCATGTGAGCTGGATGAATAAAAACGCAACTAACACAGATTAAACTCTACAAGAAAACATTTTATATTCTAAAATGAAAGGGGAAAAAAAGGAGAAAGGGGAATTATTTCCGGCCATGAGTTTATTGTAATGCTATTAAGACTAGCTAAATTAAACTTCTTCAAATTAAAATACATTCTGCAATGTGAAAGGAAGATGTTTTGATTTATTTCCTTCGATTGCCCCACAGAACAAGCTTGCTTCTTTACATTTAATCTGCTTCTTTATTTTTCCCAGTTAGCTTCCTTTGCCTTCACCAATTGTTGCTGCTATCATGAACCACTCACCACCCGGTGCAGCTTCTCTGTGACATGGGACATTTAGACAAACTGAAACTATGTTGTTTGGACAGTGTTTCCTATTAAATGGGCCTTCCTTTATATTCACACATGGTGCATTTCCAGTCCCAGAGCAATTATACACATGACTACACTTGGAGCTAAAGGAACAGGCTGAATCTTTATCACAAGCCAAATAGCAGCAGCACTGTGAGTTCTACTGAGCTGCCATCCTTCTGTACTTGTGCTTCCATTCCCTGTCAAAGAAGCGGGAATATTATTTCATTCTAATCAAATGACCAGGATTCAGACAAGGAAACTTTACAGACTTCAATTAGCATTTCTGCATTTTCTGCAGAATTTTTCCTCCAACAGAGCTGAGATGATTATTCGCCGCAGCTTTGTGTGGTAAGTTTAACAATATCAATTTGAATGACAATAACAAGAGAATGGCAGCAAACTCCAAGTTCTGAATGCTTTCAGATTATAGTCTTACACTGGCATCACTGTCTTTATTCAAACGTACAGAAAACTGCTACCAGATATAATGCTTTACATAAGAAAATCATCATTTTTATGTCTTTTTAATGCTTGAAAATTTCATTCAAATTCAGTTAAAGCCAGCAACACCCTCTTTAAGCTTTCTTGTAGCTTCTCTGAGATTTGATATTTTTAACTACATCAGCAAAACATTACCAACCTGTTGCACATCAAACTGAAATCCAATCCTGATGCTATCGTTGTAAAAAGAGCTGTACAAAGTTTTTATGTAGTCGCACATCTGTGTCAAGAGTAGAGAAAGGTGTAATTTAGGCTGTTTGGGCTCAACAAGAGTTTAAACAAGGCCTATGCCGTCGGACGCCACAGCTAGGGGTATACCCCCGAATATCCCCATTCCACATTTTCGGTCACGAAGCTCAACCTGGTGTTGAAACTTTGAACCAGCCCGGTATGACATCAGGAAAGGATGTATCCTTGGTCATGACCTTTAATTTGCACTTGATTTCAGGTCAATTAGACAAATAATTCCAGAGATATAGCCAAAAATCAGATTGTTTGTGAATAAAGCGCCACCTGGTGGGGAAACCATAAATCCAATAATCGTGAAATTCGATGCAGTTCGTCACCGTGGGGACCTAAACAGTTATACTGAGTATCAAGTTCCAATTATGAAAACTGTTCGAGTTATCACGTTCACATGAAGGATATCCGGCTCCGGCAACGTTAATGATGAAACCCTTGTATCCCCGACACTCCACGTTCAAGGAAATATGCCCTAACACATTTTTTTTTAATCACAATAGTGTCAGACACATGACATGTGGTATTTTGTTAGAAATATTTCTTGTACAGAATACTATATACTTCTTAATGTTAAAAACTGTGCAACAGCCCAGTACTCACTTTAGCATGCTGTGAAATTTACATAACTGTTGGTCCCATACTGGCCTTTTCTGTAAAAGGAAGCCTTATCTGAAACTAAAACCATGGTTTAGCAGTTCTTTAACATATTTTGCATATCTAATGTCTGGAAAATCGTTGTTGGACATTCTCCAAATCAAAGGGCATCTTTGAGAACAAAGACAAACACGCTTTGAAATGAGAGGCATTGCCCTTTAACATGTATTCCTTCCTTATATTTCCAGGCCTTAGCTGAAATTCTGGCAGCAGCTCAGATGAAGGGAGGACTTTTGAAGAGGACAGACGTTTGAACCTGCTTGTTCTCTTCAGTGTCCCAGTGGGGAATATATATGAGGAGGCAGTTCATGTATTATTTAGAGTCAAAGCCGACTTTGTGCTTGATCAGGGTTTGATTGAGAAGAGCTGTGACTAGCTTCTTACGTCGTGTAAAAAGATGAATGTCTACTCACAAATGAAGGTGAACTTCTGACCTACACACACAATTTGGAGTGAACTTTCATATACAGAATGCAAAGCGCACAAGATACATTTAACACCTCTGCATGGGAAAGCCACATCCAAAAACATTACTTAGTAGACAGCTGGGGGATAACGCATCGCCCGTGAGGAGATGTTTAAGCATTAACATACTAGCAAACGTGAGTATCGGTATTATGTCAGAACCACAGGGACTGCTGTTTTAGTCAATCCCTAATTAAACTAGAGACTCCTGGTAGTTTGTCCTTCTGCTGTTCAGCAAACGAACCTTAGCTAATATGCAGGTTAAATCATTAGCAGCTCTCATTTGTGGGCACAGCACCTTGTTAACTCATCAGTATAATAATCCCAAGCTTATCAAGCAGTTGTTCTGGCAAAAACTAGAAAAAAAGCTGTTGTCATATAAAAAATTATTATGACTTACTTTATCCATTTACCAATTACCTACAAAACCTAAAGGTTCTTATGTTTTAGTACAAAGGAAGATACTCTCTGCTTAAAGATGTTTATTGGTGTGGGGCTTTGCAGACATCGACCAGGAACACAATGACTGTGTCATCTACCGCTAAATCTAAACATTCAAACCCAATTTTCTTCATCAATTTAAAAGTAAATAAATACAAAAGAAATTGATGAAAGCACCTGTGGTCAAATGTTAAAGCTTGATTTTTCCAATTCACTGCTGTTTTGTAACTGCTCATAGTGTTTTTTTTACGTTCACTTTGTTTTTTTTTGTTTGTTTTTTTGGTTTTTTGTCTCCGAAAACAAGAGAAACACAGAAACGGACAGTTTCAGTCAGACAAGATGTGGAAAAAGATAACCGACTGTATATAAATACAGATATACAAATATAGAAAAGATACGATTGAAGTATTTAAAGTATTTTTTTAAAAAATATATTGCATTAATTTGATTTAGATTTCAGTTGTGATCAAACCAGCTCATTTAATCAAATAAAAGTAAGATTGCCCCAACATATATTTAGAATATCCACAGAGTAATTATGGCCAAATACTCACTGACTGGTGATGCCATCTAACTAATCAGATGCAGATAATAAATCATGTTGGAAAGCTAAAGAGGTTGCTGTGCAGCAAAAACAGTAGTCCAACCTGTGTGCAAGGAGGATAGGTAACGTGCAAATGGTGGAGATGACAATGTGAAAATAAAGTAATTTGTGCTAAATACCAGTATTAAGAAAAGTGTCTTGCAAATAAAGTTTAATTTTCTAATTTATAAAATGTTTCAGATGCATCACAAGTTTTATAAAATCTGTGGCTTTCTAATTACCTTTATTTTCATTATGTGTTGTCAAGGTGTTGTGAAGGTGTTAGCGGTTCAAGGACCATGGCCATCACACTGCTTTGCTCGTGGTCAGCACAAAATGGAAATTATAGAGTAATTTTATGTCTTTATAAATTAATACTTTACAAGAAAGGTTAAAAATGATTTTAGAATAAATATGTAAATGTATAGCCATAAAAGGATTCCTTAAATGACATTTAAGGAACAGAACAGAACAGAGACATCATTTTGCACAGTATTGTAATAAATGAGCAAATTAATTTACATTTAAGATACATGTTAAAACGACAACTCTGTTTTATTTATCATCCCCTCTTCACAATGACTCACAGGCAGTGAACCATGAATAAATGCTATGGATGGACAAGGCATTTTGAATAACAAATTCACACAAAAAAGCAGGTTAACCTTCAAGCTACACTGTACATTGATTCAGTGTTAAATATCCCTTCGAAAGATTTATTATCCTGTGTTGATAGGTTTGTGACGTTGGACAAACGCCACTAAAAGATGGTTTATCCCCCACTTCCTTCTTGTCAATGCTCCGATCTACAGATAATCCATCATTGTGGCATGTAATGCAAAAATAAAAAGATATTAAACTCACTGTGAGAAAATGTATTCGCCAGAACTGAGAATGAGAGTAAAATGCTGTTTAAGCATTTAGTGAAGGTTAAGAAAGGAGAAGACTGCTGGTGACAAACCTTCATTTTAGCATATGAATTATTTATTCAGTGTTATATTCAGATCATATCACATTCTGAGCTTCATGGGAAGAAGATGCACATTTTATTTGCTGACAACAGCTATGCATAATCTTACCAGTAAAATAATTAAGGGATAGCCGTGTTAACTATGTGCTCAACAAGGAAAATGGTGCAAAGGGTAATATTTCTTCACTTTGGTTCAGATAAGTTGAGAGTGATATAAGAATTCTATTAAAATAGTTCATTAGTAGAGTGGAATTAGAAAATCAGAAAATATTAATAGTTCCTCCATACTTGTTCAACTCTTAGTCAATACTTCAGTGAGCCACCTTTTGGAGCGACATCAGCTGCAAATCTCTTAAGTGTGACTATGGTTTCGGGACACTTTTTGGTCCATTCTTTAAAGGAAAATTGCTCCATCGACTGTAAATTTATGATGGTTTGCTGGTGAATACAAGTTTTTAAATCATGCCACACATTTTTAGCTGGACAAAAGTTGGTCAAAGTCAAAGAAAAACAGTTCTTGCAAAGGTTTTGTTGGTATCAAATAGAAAATATTTTATCCATTTAGTCTTCAGGCAGTAAATAAATGTATTCTATCATGCTTGAGGCCAAGGATTCCCAAACAAGTGCTCTGAGACGCCGGGCGGCTGTAGCTCAGGGGGAAGAGCAGAATTCTTTCAACCTGAAAGTTGTGAGATAGATTCCAGGCTTTGCCTGACTACATGTCGAAGTCACTGAATCCTAAGCTGCCCCCCGATGTGCCTATCGGGGTGTGAGTGTTTGCCATATGTATGGGTGAATGTGAACTATGTAGTGTAAAGTGCTTTGTACAAGGCCGTTTAGTTGATTAAACATTTATTTAACCTTAATTTGCAGGAAAGTCCACTGACATCAAATCTCTTTGGCCAAGAGGATATATAAAAGTGACATAATAAAATCAATTGTATATGTGTTGAGTAGGTGGAAGAAAAAAAATGCAGAGATAGAAAAAAGTATGTAGGACCATATTTATTGGCTGAATGTATTATGTAGCAGAATGAAACACAGGTCTTGAATGTAGAAAAAGTGTTTTTATTTTACTTAGCAGTTGGACTGCAAACATTACATTGCAACATACACTAGACATATGTTTATATGTTTGTTCCATCTTGGCTTTATATATAGAAAAGCAGAGCAGGAAAATAATATGACAAACAAGCTCATTCCCTCAGTTTTGCAATTTTTCCTGTGCCAGGGAAGAAAATGACCCCCACATCCTGATGCTGCTTCTACCATGCTTCACTATGGTGTTCTTGGTGTGCCAGCTATTGAGTTCTTCTTAATTAAAAAAAATCATTTTGTCACATCTAGACGTCCTGTGTTATTCTTTTTAGATTTTTTCCAGCCATTTTATCATTAAGTCCAGCTATGCAGACTGTACAACTGTATAGCTTTACAGATCTCCACTGTAGATTTTCCACCATCATGGTTCCCTTTGATTTCTCTGTTGTCTATCTGATTAACGCTTTCCATCCTAATGTGAAAGTACTTTTGAAAGAACAATTACTCATCTCAAAATTAGTATCTAGCTTTCTTTTACAGAAATAGGTTTTTTACAAACAAGCATCACACCCCAGTCGAAATTTAACAATAAGCATCCATCCATCCATCCATCCATCCATCCATCCATCCATCCATCCATCCATCCATCCATCCATCCATCCATCCA